>VWZV01017088.1:0-109759 GCA_013397155.1 Irena cyanogastra | reverse complement strand
CCCCGCGCCCCCCCCCCGCCGCTCTCAGAGGCCCCGGCGGCGCCGCAGCAGGGAGGCAGCGGCCGGCAGCCCCCGCATGGAGCCCTAGGGCAGCGGGCGGCGGGCAGCATGTTCAGCCCGGACGGGGGGCTGCCGGCCGCCCCCTTCGGCCTCCTGACCGACGCCGGACCTCCCTTCCCCCGAGGCAGCTTCGACGGGGCGCCNGCCTGGCCGCCCCCGCCCTGGGCCAGCCCTACGCCCTCCGGCCCGCCCGGGCCGCCGTTCCCTGGCCCGGCTGCGCCTGCCTTCCCTGGCCCCCAGCTCTGCCCCGCCGCGTTGCAGTCGGGCTCCGGCGGCCCCTCGGGGCTGGGCAGCAGCGGCAGCTCCAGCGGCGCCGCCAGCGAGGGCGGACACTCCAGCGACAGTGGTGAGGAGGTGAGACCCGACGGGAGGGAGACGGGACGGACTGCCTTGCCCCGCTCCCGCCGTCCGCAAACGGTGTGCCCCTGGGGCTTTCCTCCCTCCTCCCCCTCTAGAGCCGCGGTTCACCGCCCCGTCGGCAGGAGCTGCCCGGCTGCTCTCGTGCCGCCGAGACCTGCCGGTGCCACCTGTGAGGCCCCACCGTCGGGTGCCCGCGGGAGAAGCCCTGACCCAGCGCTGGGGCTCGTCCCGCATGTGTTAGACTCCGCATGGGGAGAGCCTTGGGGAGGCTGCTTTGGGATAAGATAAGGAGTTTTGTGAACTCGGGAGAGCAGCTTCCCCTACGCGATGCGGCGGGGCCGTCCCGGGTAGCGATGTCGACGGCCGGCTCCGGCGTGATACTCGGGGCAGGGCAGCGCGGTCACCAAGGGCTCCTGGCCGGTCCCCTCAGTCCCCTTCGGTCGGCTGCGTCCCCGGCTGCCGATCCCGGAGCTCCACGGCACTGAAGTCTGCTGAGGCAGAGACAGGCCGGAGATGAGGGCGGGAGGAAGACGGGGCAGCAGGACTGGTTCCCGGCACGACTGAATTTGGGGTTTGCGCTAGTTTTTAATATTTCTTAATGTTGACGTATCGCGAGTCCGCCCCAATGAGAGCAGCGGCGGCCGATGCCGGCAGCTGGTCCCTGATGGGGTTGGGAGGATTCGCACTGCCGCCAGCGGGTCGGAGCTGCGGGAGGTCCCACGCCACGATTGATGCGTGTGTGTCTTCCGGCCGCAACTAGTGGCGCTGGGTGTGGGGAGCGCTCATGAATGGCATTTTCGAGCTGCGGGACGGTGATCTAGGACGGCGATCTAGGACGGCATCCCTCTTCCGTGGGAGGGATGCTCTAAATTTACTCGTGCCGAATTATACGCCAGAAACTAATAGCCGTGGCTCGGTGACAGGAAACTCCTGGAAAACCCGAAACCCCGCTGAAAACGTGGAAATTGGGTAAAAGGCTTCAAAATGCCCCTATAGAGGCTGAAGGCTGCGCACCAGGAAGGTGGGAAGCACCTGGGTAACCGCATGCCAGAACGGGAGAGCCTGCTGGTGGCAAAGAGGTGCTTAAATCCCACGCGGCTTAGGGGCGCTTTTGTCCCTCTCTTCACGGGAGTCTTTTCCCTGCTCCGGGCGCAGGTGGGAGAGCGGCTGGTGAGGGGCTGCCTCAGCCCGAGAGCCATGGGAAAGTGGCCCACGCCGCGCGAGGATTGAGCGTCTCCGTGCGCACGTGTCATGGGATGAGTGAGAATGAGGCTAATCTGGGACTCGGCCAATGTGATCATCGGTGCTGCCTCTGCCCAGGCCAAGAGGGCGCGAGCCAGAGGACAAAGGGAATATTTCCAGGGCGTGTTGAGGCAGAGGAGGAGCTCTTGGTGCCCCTGTGCCCTTGGCCGCCGCCGCGCCAGAGTGGGTCGAACTGAGAGCAGTGTGCGTGGTTGGGTGGGGTGGGTCCTGTGTGAGCCTGGTCGGTGTCAGTGCTCCCGATGGCTCAGCCAAGCCCTCTTTTGCCGCTGTCCTTCAGGGACCCCAACAGACCCTGGACCCTGGGCGCGAGTTGTCCCTTCTCAGTGTCTTTCTGCCCCTGCCAGGATGCACCAACCTCAGGAGAGCTGGAGCAGTTCGCCAAGGACCTCAAGCACAAGCGCATCATGCTGGGCTTCACCCAGGCTGACGTGGGGCTGGCGCTGGGCACACTCTACGGTGAGGGGTCGGGGGGAAGGCCCTTGCGTTCCCCTACAGCCAGGGGAGAGGGAAGGGAGAGGCCCGGGAGGGGGTTGGAATCACCTGGGCTAATGATTTCTGCTCCTTAACGACCTGCAAAGGAGGCATCAATCCCTAGTCCCGGGCCGGGGCTCCTGGAGAGGTGTCTCCAGATCTACGGTGAGCTAGAAGCTTCGAGCTCACCGGGAACTGGTTTAATGGCTACAATTGCTTATTGAGATGTGTTTCAGGGCTTTAAATATCTGCTGAAGGAACAGGGAGAATGTCTTTCCTGGTCTCCCAGGAACAGGGCAAGCTTGGGGGTGGTGATCCTGGGGAGCTGCTGGCAAGGGAAGTTGTGTGGTGTGTAATGCCCTGCCTGCCTTGCCCATGCAGGGAAAATGTTCAGCCAGACAACCATCTGCCGCTTCGAAGCACTCCAGCTCAGCTTCAAGAACATGTGCAAGCTAAAGCCACTGCTGCAGCGCTGGCTCAACGAGGCAGAGAACACGGACAACATGCAAGAGGTGCAGGGCTGAGGGGGCTGGGAGCCAGGTACCTGCAAGCCCTGAGCCACAGATTCTCCTCCCTCTCCCACGTGCTTTCTGGGGGAGAAGAGGGAAACAGAAGGCATCTTGTGCCACAGCACCATCTTGCTGCATGGCTTGAGTCTGGCTTGAGGGCAAACCACTGGGTATCACCTTCTGTTAGGCTGAGGGAGGAAGCCCAATCCACCTGCAGACACCTTGTGATTGTGGCAGCTCCCATTTTGGAGTAGCCAGGTCCTGCTGCAATCTCAAGATACACTGATTGTGTGGCTTGCTGTTCCCTGGGGAGCCTGGGGGTGATGCAGAAAGATGTGTCCAGCTTCACTGCTGGCAGTGCTGTGACACTGGGAATGGCCCCAGTCACAGTGGAGTGATGCTCAGTGGAGAGTCACAGGGACACAATCTGTGCCCCCAAGCTCTGCAGTCAGCTACACATGTGTCCCTAGCCTGGTGGAGACTCTTCCACCTGGTAACTAAACATATTCTGTCTCTAATTCACAGATGTGCAATGCAGAGCAAGTACTAGCCCAAGCCCGGAAGAGAAAACGCAGGACCAGCATTGAGACCAACGTGAAAGGGACACTGGAGAGCTTCTTCCGCAAGTGTGTGAAGCCCAGTCCCCAGGAGATCTCCCAGATCGCCGAGGACCTCAACCTGGATAAAGATGTAGGTTGGGAGGGTGGGGATCCAGCTCCTGAGCACCTGCCAGTTTAATACTTTACTCAGAACAAAAATAAAATGCATATTGAGACATGTAAACAACTTTCCTTTAGCTGTGCCAGACAGTTAGGATATATATGGCTCATCAATATGAAAAAAACCCCCACTTGGTTCCAGAGTAGACTTTTGTTCACAAATTAAATATTTAAAACTTAAGAGAGACAAAAATAGTTCCCAGACCCAACTGTAGGCATCTGTGTTTGTGTATATGTACATAAATTTGTGAAAGTAATCCTATAAAAGTAATCCTTTGATACTAATTCATCTCCAAAGAAGCTGATTTTTGATCCCAAGAACCCACATGGATAGTTACAATGTTTTTCTTCTGAAGTGGAAATGCACCAGAAGAGACACACCACAACCAACTAACAATGCATGAGTTGGCGTATTGGCTTCATCTGGCTATGCCACTAGCCTTTGGAGAGGAGCCTTTCTTTCAATTTGTTATCTTCTTTCCTATTTAACATTTGCCATTTTTGTTACCTCTCTACTCTGGAAGCAGTGGGAAAGTGGTCATGGCTGAAGTTTGTTTGAGCTGAGCCTAGCAAGGAGTTGTGACAGGGAGGGGGCTGCACTGACAGGTTAGGGTTCTCTGGAGATGCCACCAGCAGAAGGGGTCTCCTTGTCACCCACATGGTGTGCCTGGGTCACCCCCTCACCCTTCTCGGTCTCCTTTCCCGCAGGTGGTCCGGGTCTGGTTCTGCAACCGTCGTCAGAAAGGCAAACGGCTGCTGTTGCCCTACGGCAACGAGGCAGAGGGGATGATGTATGACATGAACCAACCCCTGGTGCCCTCCACTCTGCCCATCCCAGTGACGTCCCAGGGCTACAGCCTGGCACCCTCCCCTCCTGTCTACATGCCGACCTTCCACAAAGCTGAGATGTTCCCACAAGCGCTGCAGCCTGGGCTCTCCATGAGTAACAGTGGCCACTGAACCAGCGGCTGTGGGCTCACTGCAGCTGGGCTGGTGCTCTGAGGCAGCTCCCCTTGCCCTGGGCTCGCACAGACACAGTCCTACTTTTGCTTGCTAAGGCTGATGTGTGCGGCTTCTGGGGTGTAAGGGGCTGAGAGCCTGGCCCAGGGATGGTGCCTGCTTTCTGCAGGATGGTCTCAGCCCTTCCCTGTTATGTGAGTTTACTGGTCCCAGCAGCGTTGGCCCCCCTCTGACCTCTCCTGGGGGGAGCTCCTTCTGCCCCACTGCACCCTCTGAAGCCATGTACCCAGGGCTCTTGAGTCTGTGCCTGGCCCCAGTCCAGCCGCTCTCCTGTGAGACGCAGAAAAAAGTATTTTTTAGATTTTTGGGAAGGATGGGAGGAGGTGGTGGTTTTATTTTTTTTAAGGTTTTTGGTTGTAGTTTTTAAAAAGCAAAAATTTTTGTAGTGATCTAGATTCCCAGGTGTCTCCTTCCGCCCTGTCATGTAGAGCAGGGCTGGGGTGCCATGCCCAGAGCCAATGGCTTTGGTGGCTCTGTCCACCTTACTGGACAGCCAGGATGAGCCAAGGGCTGGGGCAAGAGAGCTTCACCCCTCTAGGGCAGCTGATAAGGCTTGTTTGGAATGGGGGGTCCTCCCCAGTGCTTTGTGCCCAGCATCCCCCCAGGCCCCCTCTCCGCTCTCCAGCTGCTGTCCCCCAGCCTAGCTACCCAGAGACCACCTTTCCCTGGAGGTCCCAGCCCAGGGGGCCTACACCACCCTGTCCATGCTGCTAGCACCCCACACCTTCCAGCCTGCTGTAGTTGATGATTTTTAAATTTTTTGTTTTTAATCACATTCCCTCTGGCAGTGAAATAAATCTCAGAGTTCTTTGAGGCAAGAATGAGTTAACCGTTTCCTTGCCTTCCTTGCATCCCTGCTCCTGCTGCCCAGCAGTTGAGGTTTGTCTGCATGCAGGGGCACAGCAGGGCTGGAGCAAAGCACCCTAAGAAGGTGGACATATCATGCCAGCAACATTCAGCTCTTGGCTGCGTGCAGCTTGGCCTTCCTCCATGACTGGTGGCCGCTTGGCCCTGGAGTGGTACCAACTTGTCAAGGCTGTTGCCCCTTGAAGCAGAAGGGATCAAAAGTGAAGGAAGGGGGTCATCTTCCACCCACTTCAAAGTGCTGGTTTGCTGTAGCTGCTTCTGGGACTGTTGGGAGCACTGTGAGCTTGTAGGCTGCCCCAGCAGCTGCCAGGGATGAAGTGGGCATAAGGAGGATGCAGCAGGGTGGGCAGCGAAGGTATGGAAAGCTGGGGCTGTCCTCATTGTAGTATGATGCTGACAGGGGAGGGGTAGATTTTTCTATATGTGTGGTCCAGCTGAGGTAGTCTCTGGTGGGGTGATAAAAGCCCAGCCATGCAGGTCCATTGGGCACTGGGAGCTGATCTGGTGGGAGTGGGGATGTGTGGGGGATGACCTTTCACTTTTTCCCGCCACACTCTCAGTTGGTTTGTCTTCAGTCCATTCTCTCTAGGTCCCTTCCCCTGATCAGAATGAAATCCCCAACCAAGCCTGTAGAAAAACTTTTGGAAAGCCCTGTTTTCAGCTTGATGTCTGGTAGCTGGAGCTTTTCTTTCTAGGGCTGCCTGGAAGAGGGGCACCAAAGGCAGCTGCTCACAGGGCACCTTGGGACCCTGCAAAGGGCTGAGCTGGGCTAGATTCCAGCCTCATGGGGTGGGGCCCCTCTGCATCCCTGCTTGCTTCCCACATCTTCATACTTGCCTGCCCACAGGGTAGGGGCACAACGTGTGTGGCATCCATCGGAAACTGTCCCCTGTTGCTACTGCCCAGTGCTGCCTGGCACTTGAGGGGTGCAGGAGGCTGGCACAGTCAGGAGCAGAAATCCAAGACATGTCATCTCCAAAAGATTTGCTTCTCTCCACATTTCCACTATCTGGTTTTCTGCATGCAGCCACACAAGAGCTGCAGCCCACCATGGGACCCCCACATCCTTCTACCCTGGCACCCTCCGCCTATGAGTACCCAGCATCTGTCTGTGGGCACCCACAGCCCCTCCTGTTCCGCTTCTGGTTGACCCAGAAAACAAAACGGAAATCAGAAGCCACAGAAGTCAGAAGAGCACAGTGTGCCCATCCAGCTGCCACCTCACCAGGGCTGTGCCAGGGGAGGGATGTCCCCTCTGCCGACTCACAGTCCTGCTGGGCACCTGGCAGCTCACAGGGTGGTAGAGGCTGGGTTTGGTGACTTCAGGGCCGCAGGGAAGAAAACTGGAAAGGAAACTTGTGACAAAAAGAGTTGTTTATATCAAGGGAGTTGATGGCACTGAGTAGGCACAGAGCAGGCACAGATGAAGCAGTCATGTCTTACCCCTGGTCCTGTCACTCAACCCCAGTATCACCACTGATCCCAGATGGGTACTTCCTCTTGGGATGCCTGTGGTGCAGTCGTCGTAGCGGTCTCCCAGCTGGGTAATAATTAGCATTAACATGATTCACAGAAGGTTGATCAATCAATCCATCTTTATTAAGAAACCCATTGATTTTATAGACAGTTATGATACACATAGACCTAATTGGTCCTCTAATTAAAACACCATCACCATTGGCTAATTAAGAAACCACCCTTTGGTAAACAAATCTCTATTCGGAATCAACACATTCCACATGTTCACAATACCAGGTGCAGCAAGTTGAGATAACTATTGTTTATCATTCTTTCTCTGACCTTCTGACAGCTTTCTCCAGGACGCTGCCTAGGAAACTCTTGCTCTCTGAGCCCAGAGAGCCACTACCACAGTGCAGGGTGCCCTTTGTGTCGGGTATGCAGGGTGCCCATGGTACAGGGTTTCCCCAGTGCAATGTGTGCATGTGCAAGATGCCCGTGGGACTGTCTTTGCTTCAGGGTTGTGCAAACCTCCAGAGGCTGTCAGCTGACTGGCTTCCTGTCACAGCAGGGAGAGAGTTACAAACCACAGTGTCCCTCTGCCTGCCTGGCAGCACTGAGATTGCTCTGAGAACATTTGCTGTCCTGTGGCTCCTTGCTGGCACGGTGACACCCATGGCTCAGGGGTGGGGGACAGGAAATGGGTGCTGCCAGGAAGAGGGGGAGCAGATGTCCTTCCTCCCAGCCCAGTCCCTGGGCTGACCCCCACTCCTCCAGCCCAGCCACAAATGTCACCACAGGGCCTCTGCTGCCAGGACTTTGGCACTCAGTAGGTGCTAGGGGAACATTGAGGATCACAGGGGAAGGTTGGGGAGCCCTTAGCCACCCACCACCCCCCTGGCCTACCCACACCACATGCACAGCCTCTGCAGCACTGTGCCATTTATTTCTAAAGCACCTTCTGGTCCTGCCAGCACCCTGGCAAGGTGTTCAGTGTTAGGTTGGGGTGATAAGTCCTGTTTCACAAGAAGTTAAGTCATAGGGAGTTGCTTGAAGTTGCAGTGTGGCAACAGCTGGGTTGGGAGGAGAGTGGAGGCTCCTGTCCTTGCTTCACATCCTGTGTGCAGGTGGGTGCCTCATGCACCTCCCACCCCTGCCTACATTCATCCCAAGGGTCCCAGCACCCACTAGGAGTTGAACCAGCTCTGCAGGTCAGGATAGAGGTGGCCATGGGGCAGGCGGGGGTAGGCCGTGCAGATTGCACAGATCCGCTCCCTCCAGTCAGTGTAGAGCTTCACACTGAACCTCCTCTGCCAGGCAAAGAACTGCTGGTAGCGGCTAGAGTTCATGGTCTTCAGGAAGGTGGCCAGCTCCTCCAGAGAGCTGAAGTCATTGACATGAATGAAGGAGTCTGCAGGAACAAACTGCTCATAGTTGGCTCTGGGTGGCCCAAGCACCACAGGTACAGTGCCAGCCAGCAGTGAGTTCCTCCAGAGTTTCTCTGTGATGTAGTCCCGGTGGATGGAGTTCTCAAAGGCCAGGTAGAACTTGGACTTGGATATTGTTGGCAAGAGGCAGTCCTTGCAGAGGGGCTTGTTGTTTGCTTTACCATATATATTCACATGGAGGTACTTGGAGAGGTTTTTGTAGACTTCAGCTCTTTTCTGAGTCCTGTGGTAGTTGCTGATAACCCAGGACACCAAGTTGGTCTTTGCAGGGATGTTCACGGTGGCTGACCGGTTGGGCACAAGCTTGCCATAGGGGATGAAGATGTCTGAATCCTGTCTGTAGGTCATCACCCAGTTGAAGGTCTGGTTCCATGCTGCTAGAGACCTAGTGTTGGAGGGGGACTCCAGGGAGACCCACACCCAGTTCTGCCCTGGCAGCCTCTCCTTGGGCAGTTTGTCCTGGCCAGGCTGGAGCCTGGAGTGGGGGAACACCACCACATCGGCCTGGTGCAGGAGCTGCCGCTCCGTGGTGAGCTGGCAGCCTGCGATTCTGTACAGCTCACGGCACACATCTCTGCTGATATTGGGGACCTGCTTGGAGGGCCATTCCCACACCAGGATCACCAATGGTTCCCTGTGTTTAGAGTCTTCTCCAGAGCTCTTGGAGGGGTTGAGGAAAAACCTCAGGTTCCAGAGGGTGGTTACAAACACCCCAGCAGTGACCAAGGCCTTCACACCAGGCCGGCCCCATGGTGACCATCGCAGCAGCAATCCCCAGGGCATGCTGGTGGATTGGCTGTCACCTCATCGGGTGACAGAGCTGACACCTGTGAGAGAGGAGAGGCCACCGAAGGCCATCAGCTTGGCTTGCCAGGGATGAGAGGTGATGGGGAGGCGCTGTGGTAAGAGGGGCCAGAGAAAGGGCTTCTTATGAAGCCTGGGCCTCAGCATCACCCCAGGATGCTCTGTTTCCCTTGCCACAGAGTTCCCCATGCACGTGCTGTCACCCCAGGGTGGCCTTTGTTCATGCCCCCCTAGTCCCTGGTGACCTTTGGGGGAGCACAAATGCTGCTGGGAGGTGCAGAGATGATGAGAAGCAGCCACCTGTGCCCCTTTGCCCCACCTGGCTGGCCCCACTACAGGTAGTCCTTGCTTGCTCTGTGCCTGCTTCCCCACCTGACACACAGCCATAGTCTCAGTCCTTCTTGCTTTGCCCAGAATATGTCAAACCTGATATGCAGCCAGCCTTGCCACTGCTGTGCACCAAAGGACAAGAGGGAACATCCCAGTCCCACCTGAACAGCCCCATGGTGAGGCCTTAGCTGCAAAATGGGGTGACTGACTCTGAAGTCCAAAACTCTGATGAGGGCCAAGTTTAGCAGTGTCTTGCCCAAGAAGTGCCTGCTCGCCCCAGCATTCTCCTGTGACAATGGCAATGCAATTCCCAGGCTCAAGATGCCCTCCCCAGGTTAGGGTGCATTCCCCAGTCCCTAAAGCAGGCTGGGAGCTCGTAGCCTCAGTTCCCCAAACACATTTTATATTTAGGATGTCACAGATGGTCAGTGCCCCACTGTGTGGGTACAGAGGGGAGAGAGGACAGGGAGACCAGTGCAGCACTTGGGGCTGCCACTGGTGGGGCTCAGCTTGCAGGCACATGGGCCACCCATCTGTGGAATGCTCACCCTGCCAGGGTTCCCATCTGCCTGCCTCAGGCTTCTGTGGTTTAACCAGCAGCACTGCTGGGAGCAGAGCAGTGGCAGAGGTGGAGAGGGAGATGGTTGACTGCACTGGGGACCAGCCACCAGCTTAAGCCCCCTCTGGAGAGCTGGTCCCACTGCAGGGCTCAGAGCATTCAGCACCACAGGTGGTTTCCCCTTTTGTGGAAACCTCTGGAAACATGTGGGCTGCCTGAGCCCTGCTGCCAGCTGGGGCTAAGCCAGTGCCTCCAGTATTGAAGTCTCTTGGAAAGCAGTGCCCTATTTTCCCACCCACCCCAGCACTGCAGCTTGGCTGCAGAAAATCCCTTCCCCACCTTGGCCTACTCCATCTGTCCTGCTAAAATACATGAGCTAAGTTTAAGCTTCAGACTAATTTGGCACAGGAAGCAGAAAGGACTGGGAAAGCTTTGCTTGTTCCCTGACTGCACATCAGTGCTGCAGGTCTCTGTCCCCAGCAGCAGGAATGTTGCTTCTGTTTTGGGGATGTTGCCCCCATTTTGGGGATGCTCTGAAAGGGAAAACCCTGCTCTAGCAGTGGCAGGGACCACCCCATTTCTCAGCCCCTCTCCCCTCAGTGGCCAGTAATATTGAACTCAGACTTACTGTGATGGAGGTATGTGAGGTGCCAGACGTGTCTGCCTGGGTGCTGCTGAGCTGGGGCACTCGAGGGCTTCCTCTTTTTTTCAGTTTTGCTTTGTCCCAGCCCCACAGCAGGTCCTTCCTGCCCCACGTGTCAGCTGGCACACCCCACTCCCAGCCCTTCCCCTGCACTGTGCTGGGGGGTAGGTACCCTGTGACTGGGTGGTTGCCCCATTGTTGGGTGGGTACCTTCTGGCCGCATGGGCACCCCATGGCGGGTATATGGCCCAGAACAAGGTGGGTGCCCCATGGCTGGGTAGGTGCCCTGAGCCTTGACAAGGTGCCACCCATCTGCCACCCGCAGCTTGGTTGCAAACAGGATATCAACTCCCACTGACTCATCCTGAAACCATCAACTAACAGCCCCGAAGTGCCACTGAACTCTGGGCACTGTCCTGTCCGGGATGTTTCCTGCCAAAAGGGGAAGGAGGCACATGTGAGCCTCAGTGATGTGTACACAGAGAGCTGCCTCCTCTGCCCATGCCCCAGTTCTGCCCTGCTCCCCATCCTGCTCAGTTTTGTCCTTTGCTGGCATTGCTATTCAGGACGCAAGTCTCCATGAAAGCCCTGGCAGGCAAAATGAGGTGGGGAAACTGAGGCAGAGACAAGGAGGGGAGCATCGAGTTGTGCAGCACTGTCCCTGAAGCTGGCAAGGTATGCCCTATACTTTGGCACACATGGAGCTGGGAACAGGGCTCCAAACTGCTCCCTGAGGGTTCTCAGGCTGCTCCAGCGCTCCTGGGATCTGCACCCTCATTTCTGCTGGCTGCCAGCCTCTTGGGATCCCTGTTGGGTACAATGCCATGCCACCATGCCATGGTGTAGCAGGGCTCTGTGGTTTCAGTGACACCCCAGGAGCCCTCAAAGGCCAACTGCAACCTCAGGAGAGGGTGTTTCCGCAGCCATGTCCATTTCCTGTCATCTTTTCTCGCTCCTTTTCTGCATTTCTTCCACTGCATGACCGAGAGCCCAGATACTACAGTCCATTCCCAGGGCACCATTCCCAGCCTTGCCTGCCCTAGCCTTGCTGGCTGTGGGCAGCAGTCTCTGCCTGGCTGGAGCATTCAGCATCATCCTGCTGCTGCCCCATAGCTTGAGAACTCAGGGCCACACTGGCTGGGGCATTCCCCTCCATGGAGGACAGCACTGGGGACAGCATTTCCATAGGGTATTCAGGATGGCTGGTAGAACAGCAGGAAGTTTTCCGCTCACACTTAACAGCTGTCATGTGCAGGTGCTGCCCCAGGACACCCTGTGTTCAGGGACAGTGCCCTGGGAGGACTTGCAGCCAGTGGATCCAAACACCCTGACCCTGTGGCCCAAGGGACATGGCTCTGAGCCAAGCAGGGAGCCAGGGCCAGTGCTGCCTGGGTGGCTTGGGCAGAGATCAAGGCCAGAGGCCACGCCATGAGACCATCAGGAATGCTGGACAGCAGCAGCACACAGCAGGGATGCATAGACATATGTGTGTGGGTACTGCCATCTGCAGATGACTTCACACAGAGACAGGAGCTTGGCCACCCTGCAAGGAAGTCCCCTGAGAGGTGCTCAGGACTCCATGTTCCCAGGTCTTCAGGATTCCTTGTCCATGGAGGAGATGGGCCATAAGGTCTTCGGAGCTTCTAGCCCATGGAGGGGTTGGGCTGCTGGGTCCTTGGGCTTCAGGCCCTGGGTCCTTGGAGATTTGCAACAGTGTCCCTGGGGCTGTGCTGCCCCGTGGTACACTGCTGCCCCGTGGTACACTGCTAGGTCTGTCCCTTGCTGGCTTCTCAGGGTTTCCATGGCCATGCCAAACAGAAGAGCAGCTGTGAAGCTCCCCAAGACCCACCCAGGGGCAGCAGGAGGGAAGGAGCAGAAAACCCAGGTCAGGGCTTTGGAGTCTCCCCACTGTGCCCCTCCAAGCTGGGGACCCCCTCTGCTGCGGGACAGGGGCTTGGAGGTACTCCTTGTGTGGGCTGTGGGCAAACCACACACAATTCTTTGTGAGAAGTCTAGGGTGACTGCATCCCTCCTTCCCCAGGGACCTAGTAAAAGCCCAGCTCCCCTCAATTCTGGACAGCTCTGCTGCCCGTAGCCCTGCTTCTGCACCCAGCAATGCTCACAAACCAGTCACCCTCACCAGAGCATGGAGCTGGGCACACAGAGCATCTCCATCACCACATCACCAGGCATCCTTTGTCCTCCTGGACCTCAGCAGTGTTTTGCCCAGAAGTTTGGGGAACAATGCTGCTTTGTGTTGGACAAGGGGAGCTTTTGTCAGCTCCGGGCAGCTGCCAAAGGGCCTGCCCTGAGGCACAGGCACCCTTGGCAGCACCACTGGGGCTGCGGCAGCCAGAGAAGGATTCACTGCTCCCGACTACACTTGGCCCATGAAGCAGCATGGAGAGTGAGATGGTTACAGAGAGCTGGAGGAGAAGGAAGGGGGACAAAAGGCTGAGGGAGAGCAGGAAGAGGGAGGGACAGGTGGGAAATGGAGAGAACCAGAGGAACAGGAAAAGGGAGGGAAAGAAGGATGGGGAAATCGATGGAAGCAAGGGCAGATGGAAAGAAGAAAAGATGGCAGGAAGGAGGAAAAGAAGCAAGAAAGGATGGAAGGAAGGATGGAAGGAAGAATAGATGGGAGGATAGATGGATAGATGGATGGATGGATGGATGGAAGGAAATATGGATAGGAGGAAGGATGGATGAATGGCAGGAAAAAGGATGGATAGAAGGAAGAGTGGACGGGATTTAAGAGGAGAGCTGGCCTGCTGGTTCAGTTCTCATTGCTGAGGGTATCCAGCCCTGGGTTCAGAGCTGACAGGAGACAAATGTGGCAGCAGGTTGGTCCCTCCAAAAACACCCGTGGACGCCCCAGCGCATGCCCGTGGGAGCGATCAGGCAGGAGCAGGGCGGTCAGCATCCAAGAAAAGGGACAGCCGTCGCACCCTGGTACACAGATCCCGCAGCCCCAGGCTAGTCCTTCCTGTCCGGGGCAGAAGCGCGGAGGTGATCTGTGTATGGCTGAGGGGCAGAAGGGCGGCAGCTCGAGTGCAGCGAGGGTTCCCCGGCCCTTGGGGCAGCAGCCCCGCTCTGGACAGCCAGCACCGGGGCTACTGTTGCCGGGACGAGCCAGGCCCGGGCCTCATTGTGCCGGGGCCGCCGTGCGGGCGGAGCGAGCGGGTCCGGCGGTGCCTTTAAGGGGCGGCCGCCGCGGGCCGGGGGTGGTGCGGGTGCTGCGCAGGGTCGGGGTGGGTGCGGTGGAGCCAGGCCCGGGCCGAGGTCGCTCTGCTTCCTCGCAACCTACGGCAAGCAGTAGACGGAGGCTGGGAGGGGATGGCGGTGGGCAGCGGGTGACCGCGGAGCTGAGCGCGACGCGGCCTTTCGGCGGGGCCGGCCCGACCCGACCATGGGGTTCCTGCATCAGCTCCATCTTCTGCTCTGGAAGAACGTGACACTGAAGCGGCGCAGCCCGGTGAGCGGGAGCGGGGGGGGTGCCCTGCAGCCCCGAGGGGCGAGGCCGGGCCCCGCTTGGAAGTGATGCCGGAGAATCCCCCCATTCCCTCAGCCCGGCGGTGTCCGCCTGCCTCGGGTCGCCCGTGCACGAATCCTCCGGCCCGGCGCGCCCTCGGGTCCCTGCGTGGCAGCAACAGTTGGGGATCTCCCGCTTCGCTGTCGTGTCCGTGAGGCCGCCCGGACCCGGGGGCCGCAGGAGGAGCCCGGGACCGGGGCTAGATGTCGCCCCCTCGGGTGGGATTGCTCCCCGAGGCCCGATACCCCCGGGTATGAATAGCTTCCCAGTCCATCTGTGGGTCGGAGCCGCCTGTCTTCCGTGGGCTGCAGAAAAGGCAGCTTCGTGGGATTGGGGGCCGGGAGGCTGGTGTATGTTCCTCCGGGCCTGGCAGAAGGGGTATCGACCGTGCTGGGGCCTAGGGGCGGCTGCCACCCTTCCGCAGGCTCCTTGTATGGGGTCATCCATCAGCCCCCGAGGGACCCCGCAGCTGTGGGCAGGGGGTGGGTGCACGGCCCGAGGGATCCGGTTATTTTTAGCGGGTGGAGGAGGGGAGCCAGCTGCTGCTCGCGAGCTGGCGTCGCTTTTCTCTTCCCTTCCCAAATATCCTGCAGGCCCGATCTTGCTGTTCCTTCCCGGCAGCCACCGGCACCAGACCCCGTGTCCCGGTAGCCAGAGCAGCAGAAGCCCCTGCGACAGGAACAGGGCCAAGCCTGGCGCTGCAGGCAGGTTTCCCTGCACTGACAGCCCCGGTGCCCCCAAAATGCATGAGGGGGATGATGCTGTTTGGCTGAGTCATCTCCCCTCTTTACCCTGAGCAGAGCTGTGTGGCCATGGCAGGGGCTACGCCGGACCTTTCCCCACAGGGATGAGCAGCCTGGCACAGCTGGGCCCTGGCACACACTGGCTGACCTGGCCCTGGCTTCCATGGCCCTTGAGTTATAGGGTGGGGGTGCACACAGCTTTTGGGGACCCATTTCTCTGTGACCCTCCCTACCACCCCCCCCCGTGGGCAGCATGGGGGTGCAGTGCAGGAAGCTGTAACCAGAGGAGGAGGATGAGGAGCCTAGGCCCCATCACCTCCATATGTATGGACTGTTGCTGGAGTGCCACTGCTTCAGGCAGGGTGGCAAGGTAGGGAGCAGCCCCTCCTTGTCCATCCAGTGATGTGTCTGTCCGTGAGTGCATGGGGCATGCAGGGGACCAGCTGTGAGCCAGGACGAGAGCTGACATGGATGGATTTGATCCAGTCCCTAGAACAACTGTGCCCTGAGGATATGCGTGCCCTGTGTATGTCACCTCCTTCCTTGTGCTACTGCTGTGTGTGAATACCAGAGTCACTTGGTGTCCCTGGTCTGCGCAAGGGCCATCATCCTACCCGGTCCCTGGGGAGCTCTGCCCTCTCCAAACGGTGCTGGGCTGAGCTGCCGGTGCTGGCTGGCCAGGGCAGAGTCAGGCCCTGTGTGGCAGCTGTGCCTGGCATTCAGTAGTGGGTTCCCCAGTGCAGGTCTGCCCTGACAGTGGACGCAGATGGATATTTTACTGTGAGAAACCAGCTCCCACTGGGATGATCTTACTGCAGCAGCCAGAGGCTGGGGGACTGGAGCAGGGAAGGGGGGATGCACTACTAGCCCATTCTCCTGATGAGTGTTCATCCAGGGGCAGGCAGAGTTGGGGGTTGCTGGGCTTCTCCCAGCCTCAGAGAGGGGGTGTGGGCACCAGCAGCTGCCTTTTGGCACAGCCTAGTGCTGCAGGTGCTCCCCTGGGGTCAGTCATTGCCACCATGTGCTCCCCTCCTGGCAGTAGGTGGAGCAGCAAACCCAGTGCTGCAGGGTGGGGTGGGAAGCAGACACCCCAGTTTTGACTGAGGGCTGTGGGCTGGGACTAGAGAATTGGGGCAGTTCTGTGTTCTGCCCGTGAATGTTGGTGGCCTGGGGGTGTCCATATTGTCCCTGGAAGCAGGGACTGTTGGGGAGCAGGATTGCAGTAGGGTACAGCCATGGTTTTGAGACAGACTTTATTCACAGGCACTTGTGGGTGGATGGTGGGTGCAGGGAGACCTGCAGCATGGCCAGGGGGATTGCCAGGCACTGCCCCTGACCAGTGGCACCTCTGTAAGGCCTTGTTCCCAGCCCATGGTGGCTTTGGACCTTCCCTAGTGTGGCTGAGCTGTTCCAGGGGCTGCTCTGGGGTTGGGCCCTGATTTTATTCTTCCCAGAGCATAAATTCAGGCAGGAGCCATGGGATGATGGAGGTCTGAGCAGAACAGCATTGGTGGCTCTTGGTGGAGGAAAGCCCGAGCTGTGGGGTTGCCTGAGGGTGCCTGTGGCAGCCCTGGAGATTGCTGGCTGTGCCACGAGTCTGCTGGGACAGGAATTGTTAAAGGTTGGGCTCTCCCATGACTTTGGTGCCTGTTTTAAACCTATCTTGGATGTAAAATTAGCAGGTGCTCTCTCAAAAGTCACTGCAGGCACAGTTCAGGGTGTTACCCTCCTGCCCTGGGGCTCTTTGTACCCATTTGTTTGGGATGGGCAGGCAGCCACAGCTGGAGCTCCCAGTGATGGAAGTGTGCTGCCAGTTTGCTTGGTCCTGGGGAAGGGTTGGTGGGCAGGTCAAGGCTCTTTTGGTGGAATGATGGGAGCAGTTTTGTGCTGTTTTGGTGCTGCAGCACATTGATGGGGCTCCCTGTAGCATGGGCCCTGGGATGAGGGAAGGGATGTAGGGAGAGCTGACAGCAGTGTGGCTCTTCTGCTCTGTGCAGGATCTGTGCCTTCTGCACTTTGTCCTGAAGACGTAAAACTCTCCACACAAGAGCTGGCAAATCTGTCCCTTCCCCCTGGCTGGTGGCAGAGAGCTGGGGGAAACTGATACTGCCGGAAAAAGAAAGGCTGAAATTTGGTGTGGTGGGGGGCTGTAACTGCCTCTGCTGGGGTGCAGTGTCTGTAGAACCCTCTGCCTGTGGCCCTGCCAGCTCTTGCTGCCAGGGTTGGGAGGATGCTGGTACTGAATCCTGCAGCAGGACTTGGTTTGGTACTGCCCTGGCTCTGGGTGCTCTTTGCCCCCTCATTGTTTGCAGCAGGTGTGGGGAGGGGAAGGACAAGTTTGGCAGGGGTGTGGTGGCCCAGCAGTGTCTCTGTGAGTCCCTGTTGGTGGGGCAGCTGGGATGCACCTGTTGCGGAACACCTTCCTCCACACTGGCTGCTGGCATACCCTGTGCTCAGGTCAGGCATCTTGTGCCAGTGGGAGGATGGCCACGTCCCAGTGCTGTGTGGCCTTAGCACAGGGCACTGACAATGATGTGCCCTCTCGGCCCAGCACACAGGTGCCTGGCTGACACTGTAGGAATGGGGAGAACCGTAGTAGGTGTTCCTGGGTTGTCAGCTCAGGAGAGTTGTTGACAAACCCCATCAAGAATTTCTTGCTCCTCCAGCCTTCCCAAGACAGGACCCTAGGCTGCCACGCCAGGGCTGTCAGGGGTTGGGGATGTGCCCATGCTGGAGGCAGGGGATAGTGGGACAGATGGACATAGCTGGAAGTGACCAGAGGCAGAGGTGAGGGCAGCCAGGCTTTGGCAGGATGGGAGTTGTCAGCCCTTGGACCTGGCCTTGTCTGTCCCTGTGGGGCAGGTGCCCTTGAGGAAGCCTCTCAGGCCCACACCTGGATGGTGACCATCAGTGGGCGCCCACGGTCAGATTTCCACTGGGGCTGAGTGGCTTGGCACAGCCTCGTGCATTTTGGGGCCTATTTTGTCCCGGAGCTCTCAAGCTCATCTTTCCCAGTGACCAGGGCTTTACCTGCCTTTACTTTCTGGCTGTGGGCAAAAGTGGGCGTTTAACAGTGACTAAAGTCTGGAGCCATGAAAATTTAAAGGTATTTCTGCAGCGTTAAAATGCTATTGGAAAAGTTGGATACTGCAGGAGCTGAGAGCCCCATCCCTCAGGGTTCCTGCAGACCAGCACCTATTGCCAGTTCCTGCTGGCACTGCGGGCAGCACTGGCATGGGTAGAGAGGCTGGCATGGAGTAGGCAGCAGCTCCTTCCTCCTACGAGGAGCACACACAGACCCTGCCCTGTCCTTTAGGGGGCACATGCAGGGATTTTGGATGCTGTGTGTGATGTTGCTTCACCTGCGTTGGGGCCAGTAAACCCCCTTGCAGATGCCAGGCTATGGGAGAGGGGGACTGACATGACAGGTTTGGGGTGCAGGGGTGTTGCTGGAGTTGCCAGCTTGAGAGTCTTAGTATGGAAGTGCCCTGACTGCCCCTCTTCCACACTGTGCTGGCTGGAGACTGTGGCTTGTGGGCATCAGGCATTGCTGGGGGCAGGCAGGAGGGAACTGAGCGGACTTTTGGGTGACAGCAATGGACAGAAGAGCTGCCTCTGCCTGACCTGGCTGTCCCCACAAGGACTGCCCTCTGGGCTACTAGGATGTGAGTGCTGCCACATCCTGGGGACACCAGTGGAGTTGTGCAGCTGTCCATGACCTGACACCCATGACCTAACCCTAACCCTATGCTGACCCTGGCTCCAGCACATCTCCCAGCTGTCCCAGTGCTGGCTGGAGGGTGAGCATGGTGGCACCGTTGTGCCAGGCTGGGCTGTTTGCTCTGCTCTGTTTTGCACCACTGTCCTGTGGCGCTTGTCTGGCCTTTTGACCTGGCTGTGTGGGAGCTGTGTGTTGCAGCAGGCACTGCTGCCTCCTGCTCAGCTTCCTAGCAGCCTCTTGCTCCCATCTGACGGTATGGCAGAGGATGGGCACAGGCTTTGAATCACTGTCCTAATGCCCCTGGAAAGACATGTCCCCCTGCCAGGGGCCAGCACCCTGTTGTGGCACCCACCCAGCTGTGCCTCCCTGCTGGGGGAATTGGACAGGACCACACCACCCCTGTCTGCAGCCAAGGGCAGGGCCGAACGTGGGACAAGTTACCCCACTGTCTGTAGGTGGCAGGTGGACACCCAACACTTGTGCAAACCTGGACAGCACCTATGCCTTCATCCTGCTCACATACAACCAGGCTGAAATGAACGTGCTGCAGGGGATGTGGAAGGAGAGAATGCCACCACCCAGGAGCTGTCACTGGCCTCCACAGCCATTGTCACCTGGTGTAGGGGCTCCTGGGACCGGTGTCCCACCCTTGGTCCTGCACCTGTGCCCTCATCAAAAGAGGAGGGGGCAGGGGATGAGTGACAGAGCAGGGCAGACTAGCTGGTGTAATCATGGCCAGCTGCTGACAGGGACCAGCCCCTCTCTTCTCCTCTCCTTCGCCCTTTCCTACCTACTGGGGAGCATTTCCTTGTTTCCTTCTCAGCTGCTTGCATCCTGGCCGTTCCTCCTTGCTTCCTCACACACTAACAAGATGTCCCCAGTGTCTTGCACCTGCGGGCAGGGATCCTACTATCCCCAGGCTGTGCTGGTGTCCCCGCCTGGTACCTCTCTGGAAGTCTGAGGCTCCGTTGGGCCCAGCTGCATGCCAGTGCCCCACTGTGGATGTGGAGCAGCCCTGAGGACCAGGGCAGCAGGGTCAGTCCTAGAGGTGCAGCCTGGTAAATAGCCATCTGCTACCATGTCTGCCCATCACCATATCACTCTGGGTGCTAAAGATGTGGGACAGCCTGCTGTGACACTGGGGTGTGTGGCAGTGCAGAAAGGACTGGGGACAAGGGAAATCTCTGGGGATGGAGATGAGCAAAAGTCAGTGACCCCTGTCAAAAAAATAAATAGCAACAAGCAGATTCCAACAAGCTGTTGCCACCAAGGACAGTCCCCGCATGAGCCTGGTACAGGCCAGCGTGGATGTGTGGGAATGGTCCTCCCAGTCCCTGGGCACAGAGGCCCTGTTGTATGCCTGGTAAACATGCAGGGGGTGGGGCAGGGGCCACGGGACAGCAGTGTGTGTCAGGGTGTCCCCTGCTATCCTGCCTTGTTCAGGAACACTGACACCAGGGACTGTCCTGGGACTGGTGTTATCAGAAAGATGAGGATTCTCAGGCACTGCTCCTGGGGGCGTTTTCCATCTCCTCCAGCCTTTCTTCTTCTCCAAAATCGGGAACTCTGGCGTGGCGAGTACAGCATGGGCAGCACCCATGGGTGCAGTTATGCTCATCCCACAGAAGTAGCACTGTGACCGTTTGCTGGCAGGGACCTGGGTGCAGGGCTCCCTCTGCTCACTGCCATTTGGGGCTGTTCTGATGTTCTTGACAGAGTGTTGGCAACCCCTGAGTGAAGCAACATGGATGTGATGTCGGAGACACAGGGTCTGACCCTGTCGCCTGTTGGCAGCTGCGTGCTTTGTGTTAAAGTCCGTTCTTGCTACCCCATTGGGCTTGCAGCAGTTTAAGGGTCTCAGCAGCTGCCTTAGGTCTGATCTGGCCCTGGAGTGAGCTGAAGTTGGCTCACCTCACCAACTGTGCCTCAGTTTCCAAACCTGCAGTGGTTCCCTGCCGCTGGGCAGCAGGGCTGTGCTGTGTCTGGGCACTCCAGTGCAAAGTGGCAGCAGCTGTGCTGGCAGTGTACCGGATGCTTGCTCCTGCCTGTAGCTGGAGATGCTGATGCCTACCTCTAGGGCCTCTGGGCACAGAGCCTAGCCTGGACTTCTGAGCCACTGTGACCAGGAATTCCTGGGGATTTGCTGTTATTTACCATATGCTGCCAGTGGAAATTCCTTGCAGCCAGAGCCTTCCGGGAGGGCACGGAAGGGGTGCCAGGATGGCCCAGTTGCACCTGGAGCCGGTGCCAGGGCCTGGCTGAACTGAACTCTGCTATTAGACTCAGCTATTGAACCTTCTGAGATCCAACAGTGGCACAGGTGACAAGGGGACATCATGCCACTCCAGGCTGTGAGACCACTAGCCTTCCGAACTTGCAGTCTTCTCCGTGGGCAACTCCAGCTATGGCAGACCATGGAGGCTGAGCTCAACCCCCAGCACCCTGTCTGCACTGCTGGAGGAGGGATCCATCCCCTCTGTGTACCCTGCCGTGTCCTGCAGCGCTCTGGACAGGGTGGTGCAGGCAGGAGATTGTGGGATGCCCAGGAATCTTCGCCGCTGGCTGAGCTGTGACAGAGCCACCAGCCATCTGCAATATGTGGACACACTGCTGCACTGCACTAATGCCTGGGGGCCCCTGTACTGCCCATGCTTCTCCTAGGTGGCTGGGTTCTGTCCCTAAGCATCCTGTTCCCTCTGCTCTGTGTTGTCCCCAGTGGGTGCTGGCTTTCGAGATCTTCATCCCCCTGGTGCTCTTCTTCATCCTTCTGGGGCTGCGGCAGAAGAAGCCAACCATCCCTGTGAAGGAAGGTGAGTCCCAGCAAGGCCATGCTTGGGGCACTCCCACACTTGGGGGCTCCCTGAGGCCCTGGGGAAGTGCTCCAGCCTGGGGCCAGGGGGGACCTAGAGAAGCCTTTTGGGGGACATTGTACTTGGGTGGGGAGGGGCTACAGCCAAGAAAGTAGCAGAGTCTGTCCCAGCCTGGGGAGGTTCCCCTGCGGGTTGCAGCACCAACTGGCCTTTGCCTGTCATTCGCATGGACATTTTGCATGGGGAAGGGCAAGCTGGATGGTGCTGGAACAGTCACAGTCCCCCTAAGTAGTTGAGGGTCAGCTGGAGTGGCTCTGAGAAGGGCTCCCCAGTGGGGAGGAAAGTGACCTACAGGAAGCCCTACGCCTGGCCCTGGTGTGCTCAGAGGCCTGCCAGGATGATAAATTGATGGGACTGGAGCTGAGGGCTCCAGGAGAATTCCAGCTGGAGCTTTGGCCTGGGTTCTGGTGGCTGTGGGCTTGCTACTGGGAGGAGGCAGCGGAGTGAAGCTGTCAGCTCGCAAGGGCCCATGGATCCCCACCTTGATGGGTGCCCTGGCACAGGTAGCACAGCAGAACCAGGGGAGATGCTGGGCATTGGTGGTAATCCCATGTGACGGTGGTTTGAGCCTGTGTTTCAGTGTGTCGTGGCAAGAGAGAGCCCAGCTGCCAGCGTGGTCTGGCTGCGGCAGGCACTGCCCGGGTTCCTGCCTTGCTGCTGACGTGCACTCTGTGTTGTGTGGTTTTTGGTTTGTTTTTTTGTTCTTTTTTGCTCATGTTTTCTTTTTCTTTCCCACCATCTCCCCTTGCCCGCCTGCCCTTCATGCCTCAACTGCATGCGCCAGTCTGTAAGTTGGTGGGCCGGGTGGGCGCCTCCCCCCATTCCCTTGCCAGTGCTGGCCTCATAGTCTGGAGAGGAAGAGCGTGGTTTAGATCAACTCACTCTTGCCTAATCCATGCCTCTGTAAACCCCTTGCCTTCCTCCACAACTGGTGAAGATGACCTTGGGCAACACAGTATGGGCCCTGCATGCTTCTCCCTGGGGACTGACCAGCCATGGTGGTGTACCCCCTTGGCTGATGATGCTGGGTTTCCCAGCTGCTGGAGCCACTGGTGGCCATGGCCCCGGCCTCCTGGGCTGCATAGGGCTCTCCAGGCCAGGTGGAGGCTTGTCTTACTTGTTCTTCTTGCCTGCCTCCTGGAGCAAAGTCTGCTGGGTCTTGTAGCCTTTGGTCACCCAGCCTTGCCCAATCGCCAAGGGGTTGGGGCTGGCTCCCACCTTGGTACCACCACCAGGTCCCTGTCTTGGCCGCTCATGGCTGGGATAAGCTGTGATGTGGCACTAGAGTCTCAAGGCCAGCAAGATGCCATGCATTGACTTTGTCACCAAACCGTGGCATGGCCACCAGTGTGGATTCCACCACCCCAGCAGGCTGCTGGCCTATCCTATGCTGCACCTGTCCCTTGTTCCTGCCAGAAGCCCATCTTCACCAGTGTCTGCCAGTTGTGGCCTTGCTAACAGCACGGATCTATCTCTAATCACAGGGTCATCAGCAGGGTGGTGAAAGCAGGGTCCCACCTGGCACTGCCTGGTGACAGCCTGTGGTCCCCATCAGGCAGGGCATTCTGGGCTTGCCCTGCCCTGGGGAAGGACACGGGAGGGTCCCAGCAGGAATGATGGCTCAGTGCCCGTGGAGGGGGGAAGGTTTGCCAGCCCTTTGCTGCTTCTTGTTTCTGCCATCTCCCCACTCCATGTCTCCATTTCCACTTACCTCCAGCCGCTGCACGTTGGGGCAGCTGGGTTGGGGGGAGGCTAGGGGCTCTGGGAGCTGCAGGTGACAAATCTATATTCCCTGTCGTATTTTTCCTCCTTTTTCTCTTGAGATCCATCACTGCCTCTTAGGCTACTAACAGAAGGGGCCAGGAGCCTGCAGGAGGTTGGTGGCCATCTTGGGGGCAAGTGGCAGAAATTGGCATTGTCATGGGGCTCAAGGGAGCCATCACCCAGGGAGGAGTGGGTGGGAGCAAGAGGGCTGGAGCTAGGGGTGCTGGAGCTGCCTGCAGCCCCACAGAGTTACCAGCCAGGACAGCCCTGGTGGAAAAACTGCTGACTTCTGACCATGGCTGCCAGCCTTCCATGGGCTCACAGACCCCAGCACGTGCTTTTCTGAACTGAGTGTCTGTTTCTCTGGTGGCCCCTTCCCCTTCTCTGCCTCTTTTCTTCTCCTCCCCGCTGCCCGCACTTTCCTTGGCCTCTTCCGCACTTACTGGCTCCAGCTTTCTACACGGCGGCCCCACTCACATCAGCTGGGATCCTGCCAGTCATGCAGTCCCTGTGCCCCGACGGCCAGCGTGATGAATTTGGCTTCCTGCAGTACTCCAACTCCACGTGAGTCTTGCCCTCACCATGCACTTTCTCTCCCACCCCTCATGCTCCACACAGAGCCTGTCCCTTTCCATGCTGGCATTGCCACCCTGGGGCTGAGGCAGAAGCTGGCATCCCCCAAAACTGCCTGGGTGCAGACCACCTTGGTGCAGGGGACACTTCAGTCTTTTCTGCTGTGGGCTCCCAGGTGTTCAGTGCTGGGAGGAGGACGAAGGTGGCCCTTGGAGACATCTTGAGGTGCTGGGGCTCTCCTCTGAACCCTGGTACACTGGATTCAGTGTGCAGGCAAGGGCAGTGGTGCCCTGTTTCAGACAGGACTGCTGTTCCCTGCACCTGAGGGGCTCTTACCGCCAGAGCTCTGAGGAAGATGTCCCCATCCCTCCCTCTGTCCCTGAAGCCAAGGTGGTGCTGGCTCTTGCAGGGTGACACAGATTCTGGAACACCTCAGCGAGGCAGTAGAGCAAAGCAGCCTCTTCGACCCGCAGCACCCAGGACTGGAGGAGGAGCTGGAGTTGCTGCGCCGACACCTGGAGGCCCTCAGCAGCCCTGAGCCCAGCTCCATGGAGACCCACTTCAGCAGCCGAGCAGGTGGGTTGTGCTCTGCCTGCCCCCGCTGCTTGTGTGGGCAGGGACAAGATAGCGCCAGCTGGCCCGGCACCCAGCAAAGTGATGGTGTGTGGCAGTGCCCTGCCACTGTTCCACATCGCTGCATTGGGCAGGGCCAGCTCTGGGGCCATGCCGTATCCCTCATGCTGGTGGGCTGCTCTGACCTCCCACCTTGTTCCTTGGCAGGGTCCAGCTTTACACTGGCATGGGCGGCCAAAGATGAGGGTGAGCTGCGGCGCTTCCTGATGCAGAACCTGTCCCTTCCCAACAGCACAGCTGAGCTGCTCCTGGGCTCCACCATTGACCTGCAGGAGGTGGGTGACATCTGGGCTTTGCAGGGGTCTGTGCTTCCCTGTGAATGGCACCCAGCTTGGATTTGTTCTACCCTGCCACCCCATGCCAGGGCCTTGCTGGGCAAGCAGGTGCAGCACTGATGCTCCACTTTTGGCACACCTGGCAGTCCTGCTCTCATCTCGGTTCAGGTGTACCGGCAGTTTTTTGATTCCTTTCCTTTTGTACCTGATGAGACCCATGACCGAGACCTGTGGGATGGGTTTGGCTCCAGCAAGAGGATGACACAGCTGAAGGTGAGGAGAGGTGCTGCCTGCAGGGGACATGGTAGGGTAGAGCCCATCCTCTTGTCCCCTCCTTATCCCACCCCGGGTGATCTGGGGGTGTCTGTCCCAGTAGAAGGGCCATGACAGAACATTGTCAGGGAGCAGCGCAGCAGCAGGAAAGGCTGGGGCCCATCCTGGTGCTGCCATCAGTTTCCCCAGTGTTACAGGACACACCAGTACCTGTGCCTGGGTTTACCATTGCAGTGGGGGTTGGCGCTGCCTGGGTGGTGGCTGTGGAAGGAGCGGGGGAGATTGTTCCCCCCTTGCATCTGGCATGCAGGAGACCTCTGCTCCCTGTATCTGCACATCCCTTTTCTTCCCCTCCCCTTGGAGACCATGGATGCTGTGGGGCTGTTCAGGTGTGCTTGGGGACACACAGGGAGGGGAATCTGGGGGGAGCCCCCGTCCCACCAGCCATCCCCATTCTTCGTCTTGCAGAAGAGCCTCCCCAGTGGCTGGAGGAGCCTGCAGGAAGGGCTGGTTCACAGGGTGCTGCGGGACCCAGTGGCAGCCCCACGCCAGCCGGCACTGCTCCGCATGCTCTCCCAGGCTCTGGGCCTCACCAGCACTGCTGTGGCACCTGCCATCTCTGATAGTCCCCAGGCCTTTGTCACCGAGATGGAGGTGAGCACCTTGTGGGGCAACCTGGGCTGCTCTGCCAGGGGAGGCACTGCAGCACTGTCTCTACAACTTTCTGCCCTGTAGAATGTCCTCTTCACTGGGCCAGTGCTGGAGCAGCTGACATGTGAGCAGTACCCAGGGGGACTGCACCGCCTCCTGCATGTGTCCCCCAAGCAGCAGCCACTGCTGGCAGCATACCGGGCACTGGCCTGCAATGGCAGCCAAACCATCCGCCAGGAGCACTTTGCCCAGCTGGCTTCTGAGCTCCAGGAGCAGCTGGACACACCCAAGATCATCAGCAGGGTGAGAGCTGGGCAGGTGGGGCAGGCTGGTGGCAGGGATGAGACTTGGGAAGGGTTTTCTACTCAGCTGGTGTTGTGTTGGGATGGGGAACAGTTAAGTGGCCTGGCTTCTCCTGGTCACTTCCTTCTCTGACATGAGTTCACCCCCCCTCCACCCCCCATCCCAGCTCCATGGTAAGATCCCAGGTGCTTTCCCCTCTAGCACTTGCTTGGACACTGCCTATTGTGTGGGACTGGGTGTCCCCAGCATCTTCCTAGGTGTCCCTGCCAGGACTGGCGAAGCCCTTACTGGCACAGCTCAAGCCTGACTCTGAGGTTCAACTCCTTGTTCCACTTCATCTTGATGTGTCCTTTGTAGGAACAGAGGACCACCCTTCCTGTCTTGAGTGATACCTCGTGTCCTCACACAAGTCTCTGCCAGCATTTACCACCATTCTCACTGCCTCATAGCCACAGATGCACAGCAATAAGTCTGGGGCCTTACCTCAGCACAGCTCTAACCTTTTAACCAAGAAAGTAGAGTTGCTACTGCTTGGGGTCCTTGTTGGTCCATTCCTAAAGGCAAGCAGGATCCTGTTGTCCCAGCAATGAGTAACATCCTCTCCATGCATACTCGCAGCTGAAGCTGGAGGAAGTGAACAGCACAGCCACCCAGCACCGCCTCCGTGCCCTCCTTGAGGACCTGGTGGAGATGGAGAAGGTTCTCCAGGACATGAACATCCTCTCAGCGCTGGCTAAGCTGCTGCCTAGGGGAGCCTGTACCAGCAAGGCCGCACCACCCACAGCCAACAGCACCAGTTGGACCAGTGCCAATGCCACGGCTGGCAATGCCACGGCAGAGGAGGAAGAGGATGCCGAGGAGGGCCCGTCTGGCATCGACAACCCCCAGGGGCAGTTCTCAGCATTTGTACAGCTCTGGGCGGGGCTGCAGCCCATCCTCTGCGGCAACAACCGGTAGGAGCGCTGGAGGATGGCTCCATGTTCTCCCTGCGCAGGCTAGGGATGTCAACCCTTGCTGAGCAGGCAGGATGAGTGCTGTACTGCAGCCTTGTGCTGTTGTCAAGGATGCTCCCTGTTTTGGCCAGCACTACACAGGCACTGGAGTCAGTTTGAAGGCCTGTCATGGGCAGGGGTAGGGGCTGCCTGCAGCAAGGGGTGCTGAGTCTGAAGCAGAGTGGAAAGCCTGAGCTCCCTTTGCAGGACCATCGAGCCTGAGGCACTGAAGCAGGGGAACATGAGCTCGCTGGGCTTCACCAGTAAGGAGCAGCGGAACTTGGGCCTCCTTGTGCATCTGATGACCAGCAACCCCAAAATCCTGTATGCACCTGTGGGTACCGAAGTCGACAAGGTCATCCTGAAGGTGAGGATGCATAGGTTGGGACCTCTGTCCTTCTTCCACCATCCTGCTCTGCAGATGGGCTGTGTGGCAAGGAAGAGGTTGACTGCCAGACACAGGCAGCTCCCACAGGCAGCGGGAGGTGGGCAGGTATCTCTATGGCTGCTAGCCGTCCCAGAGAGCAGGAAACCCCTGCCTCTGCCTACTGTATGACTTTCTGCCTCCAGGCCAACGAGACCTTCGCCTTTGTGGGCAACGTCACCCACTACGCCAAGGCATGGCTGAACATCTCCCCTGAGATCCGAGCCTACCTGGAGGAGGGCAGGCTGCAGAGGCGCATCCGCTGGCTCCAGCAGGTAGGATAGTGTGCTGAAGATGAACCTGCTTGGGATTTACTACCCTGGCAGTGGAGAAGGGGTTGTCCTCCCCCCAGATACCCTGTAACTTCTTCATGGGATACTCCCTGGTATCCATCTTCTCTTGTGGAGACTAGTCTGGATCCCTGCACAGTGTGCACACTGTCCCCCATCGCCAGGAGGAGCCTTGGGCCCTTCATGTGTCCATATTGGGGACAGTGACCTGAGAGGCAGGGCATACCCCAACTTTTCCCTCCCATGTCTTCCTCTCTGTCTCAGCTGACTGCTGACCTCCACAAGCACCCAGAGATCCTGAATGTCTCCGACAGTGATGTTCTCCACAATTTTCTCAATGGCAACTTCTCCCTCCCCAATGCCAGCATCCTGCTCCAGCAGCTGGATACCATTGACAATGCTGCCTGCGGCTGGGTCCGCTTCATGGCCAAGGTGAGGTGGAGCACACCTGTGGGAAGGTTGAACCACTGACAGCCAGGCTCTGTTGGGCTGAAGAGGGTCAGATTCACTGAGACCTTTTCAAGAGCGTGGGACAGGAGTCCTGGGGGAGGTGGTGGCTTCTGCAGTGTCCAGAGCTTTGGGGTAGATACCTAGGGCGGAGGTGCTCATGCGCTGTTGACTTCAGGGGCTGGGGTTGGCTTTGGGTGGCACATGCTGTACTGTGTGCAGGCTCTGAGTGCTAGACCCATCTGGGGCCTTGGGATCTCACTAGCCTGCTGGAGCATGTCTAGAGAAGGGCAGTGGAGCCAGCGAAGGTTCTGGAGCACGAGTCTGATGAGGAGGGACTGAGAGCTGGGGGAGCTCAGCCTGTAAAAAAGGAGGCTCAGGAGGGACGATCTAAGTCTCTACAATTAGCTAGAAGGGTGTTGCAGCCAGGTGGGGATTGGTCATTTCTCCCAGGTGACAAGTGACAGGACAACAGGAAACAGCTTAAAGTTGTAGCAGGGGAGGTTTAGATTGGATTTTACGGAAAATTTCTTCACTGACAGGTCAGTTCCAGTGCTGGCTGTCTGCCCAGGGCAGTGGTACTACCCCTGTGTTCAAAAAATGTGCGAATGTGACACCTGGAGGCATGGTTTAGTGCTGGGCTTGATAGTGTCTGGGTTAATGGACTCAATGATCTTGGAGGGCTTTTCCAATCTTAGTGGATTCTATGATTCTCCTCCCACTAGGTCAGTGTGGACATCTTCAAAGGCTTCCCAGATGAGGAGAGCATTGTCAACTACACTCTGAACCAGGCCTATCAGGACAATGTCACGGTCTTTGCCAGTATGTCCCTGGGAACCAGCTGTTCTCAGGGGTCCCTGAAACTTTGCCCTTCTCCACCTGTGCCCTGGAGCCACTGGCTTCAGGATGTGGGTCCCTTGATGCATGTGTTGGGTGGATGAGGGGGCTGAGTATCTCGTGGTGCCCATCCTCTGCCCCATGATGCTGTCCTGGCTCTCCCACTGATACGACCTGCTGTCTGTGTGCCTTTGCATCCCAGGGGGGTCTCCCATCCCCAGCCATGCCACCCATCTCATCCATGGCAACCGTCATGGTGCCCTTCCCATCCCTGCCTGTTGCTGTGAGCCAGCTGATGTGGCTGGCCGCTGTGGACTCCCTGCTTCTTCTGCTGCCCACAGGCATCATCTTCCAGACCAACAGGGATGGCTCATTGCCCCCCCATGTAATGTACAAGATCCGTCAGAATTCCAGCTTCACAGAAAAGACCAACGAGATCCGGCGGGCGTACTGGCGGCCCGGCCCCAACACTGGTGGCCGCTTCTACTTCCTCTATGGCTTTGTCTGGATCCAGGGTAGGTGTCAGTGCCCTGCCACAGCTGCCCATAGCCCTGGCCCCTGTGCGCTCAGCCTGGCTTCTCCTTTTCTTCCACAGACATGATGGAGCGCGCCCTCATCAACACATTTGTTGGCCACGATGTGGTGGAACCTGGCAACTATGTACAGATGTTCCCGTACCCATGTTATACTCGGGATGAGTGAGTAACAGTCACCTGCAGGACCTTCCTCCTTCCACTTTGCAGGCCAGGTTACTTTAGCTGGGAAAAGAGAACAAGTTTGGGGGACCTGAATGAGATTGGTGACACTGGGAGTGATGAGTAACCAATTCCTTGGACTGCCAGGATCAGGAAGGCAGGGGAAAGTAAAGGAATGGCACATGGATCTGTCGGTGGTTATGGATTACAGTGGTCTAGAGGCAGCACCTGTTGAAGTCCCAGAGCCACCAACACTCCTGGGAAGGAAGTTGGAGAGGGCCCCATCCACCCCAGGGTAGGCAGGGCCCTAGGCGGAGCCTGTGGCTACTACTTGCCTCCAAAGGCCTGCCAGCTAAGACACTGGATTGTCCTGTGGGCTCACTGGAGAAGTTCTTTTAGGGCACTAAGGAGGTGCTGGGTTAGAGACTGTGGTTGTCCCTGAACGGTGGGAGAGCCCCTCCAAGGCCCCATGCCCCAGGGTCTCTGCAGGTCTCTGTGGCAGTGCCACCATCAAGTTCTCCCCTCTCTTCCTCTGCCCCATCAGCTTTCTCTTTGTCATTGAGCACATGATGCCCCTCTGCATGGTGATCTCCTGGGTCTACTCAGTGGCCATGATGATCCAGCACATCGTGACAGAGAAGGAGCATCGCCTGAAAGAGGTAGGGATGATGGAAGAGATTCATGGGGAGAAGTAGATATATCTGAGCCCAACATTCTGTACTGTGTCCCTGGTCACCTTCCTTATGTTTCTGGGTTACATGAACTAGGGCAGATGCAGATCCCAAATCCCTGGGCTGAGCTGGTCCTTCTGAGTGTCCCCAGCATGAGATGAGCCCTGGCCAGCGCTGGAGGAGCTGAGCTCCTTGGCACCCTAACAGAGGTGTCTGCCCACTCTCAGCAGCTCCCTTGGTGCTACCCCTTGCCCTCCCAGCCCAGTGAGAATGGAAGCAGGGGTGCACAGGGTTGGGGACAGCCTTGCTGAGTAGTTTTGGCCTCACAGGTGATGAAGATGATGGGCCTGAACAATGCGGTGCACTGGGTGGCTTGGTTCATCACTGGCTTTGTCCAGCTCTCCATCTCGGTCACAGCACTCACTGCCATTCTCAAGTACGGCAAGGTCCTGATGCACAGCGACGTCCTCATCATATGGCTCTTCCTTGCCGTCTATGCTGTGGCCACCATCATGTTCTGGTGAGCTGCCTGGTCTGTGCTGAGCCGTAAAGGAGCATGGGTAGTGCCAGGTTCTTGTGCCATGGAGTGAGGGTGCTGGGAGCTATGTGGGCAAGGGCCAGTGGAGGGTCACAAGCCCCTCCAATCAGCTGATTTGGGGAGCCAATTTGTTGCCTCAACGCCACCAAAACCAGATGGTGTGGGGAAAGTTCTCATGGGGTGGGGATCCAAGGAGATGCTGTCCTCCTTGCAGCTTTCTGGTGTCGGTGCTCTACTCCAAGGCCAAGCTGGCCTCTGCCTGTGGCGGCATCATCTACTTCCTCAGCTATGTGCCCTACATGTATGTGGCCATCCGGGAGGAGGTGGCACATGACAAGATCACAGCCTTTGAGAAGTGCATTGCGGTGAGTTGGCTGCAGCAGCTGGGGACACAGTTAGTCCCAGGTTTGCCTCATGCACTTCATGTCCAGTGCAAAGCCACCAAGCTGTCACCGAGCCCTGAGTCAGCCATTGCCTATATGAACCAACTCTCTATGGGGCTTTTTTGAGGTATCTCCAGAAGGTTTGGTGCCTCTCAGGGCCAGGAGCATTTCCATGGGGCTGGGTAGGGCAGCACTGGGTAGGAATTCACCCCAACCTGTTCTTCTGGAGCTGGCCTGTGGTTCCTGCTGACCTCCCATTCCCTTCCCTCCACCTCTTCACAGTCCCTCATGTCCACCACAGCCTTTGGACTGGGCTCCAAGTACTTTGCGCTGTATGAGGTGGCTGGTGTGGGTATCCAGTGGCACACCTTCAGTCAGTCACCCGTGGAAGGAGATGACTTCAACCTCCTGCTCTCCATGATGATGCTTGTTGTGGATGCCATGGTGTATGGGGTGCTCACATGGTACATCGAGGCCGTGCACCCGGGTACGTGTGAGCAGAGGGGCATGAGGGCACCCCAGACCTTACAGGAGCCTCTTTGCTGGGGGACAGCTGCCCATGTGTCCTCATCTGCTGGTGTCAGCCAGGTGTCTTAATTCAGGGACTGGCTGTAGCAAAGCCAGATGTCCACAGCTGAGATAACAGTGCCCCTTATACCCCCTCAGCATCTCAGTTGCTCCCTGGTTTTTTCATTGTAAAACTGAAGCATGAGCCAACCCAACCCGAATCCCAAAGGACTTTGTTTCCTGGCACAGTCCACAGAGCTGCCCTGAGCCCAGCTGACTGAAGTGTTCACAGCCCCCACCCTGCAGTGGTGACCTGACCTGTGAAAACCCCCGGGCCTGTGCCCATGCCAAGCTCTGACCCAGTCCTCAGCAGCTTCTGCATGGCCCTGGGTGTAGGGTTGGCCCTGACTTCCTAGGGCTGTGTTTGCAGGCATGTTCGGCCTGCCACGGCCCTGGTACTTCCCTTTCCAGAAGTCTTACTGGCTGGGCAACGGGCGCGTGGAGACCTGGGAGTGGACCTGGCCGTGGTCACGCACCACCCGCCTCAGCATCATGGAGGAGGATCAGGCCTGTGCCATGGAGAGCCGGAGGCTGGGTGAGGGCAGCTGGGGGTGGCAGTGGGTGGCACAAGGGTGGCCTTGGCTCTGCCACAGGGTCTTGCCTTGGCCACGGACTCCTGTGCTCTTGTCAGGGCAGGATACTGGGCCAGGCACTGTGGCCTCTCTGGGAGCCGCCACTGTGGTGTGGGAGGGGGAAAATTGGTGAGAAGCAGGGGGGAAGGGACCACAAGCCAGCATAGCCACCATGGGATGGAGGCAGGTTGATTCATTCCCAGGGAACCCCACTCCAAGCCTGGCTTCCCTGCCCTACCCTGGCTCCTCACCATTCTACTGTCACAGCAGAGGAGACAAGGGGCATCGAGGAGGAGCCAACCCACCTCCCCTTGGTCGTCTGCATTGACAAGCTCACCAAAGTCTACAAGACAGACAAGAAGCTGGCACTAAACAAGCTGAGCCTCAACCTCTACGAGAATCAGGTCGTGTCCTTCCTGGGGCACAATGGTGCAGGCAAGACCACCACCATGTGAGTGCCTGTTCAGGCAGACAGAGACCATGTTCCTCTGGCCAGCTGCAGGGTGTGAGGCAGGGGCTTCAGGATGTCTCTGCAGGGCCTTGTGGCAGCTGGTGCCATTCCCAGAGGGCAGCAGTGTGGGTGTGGGGCTGGCACAAACATGGGACAGGAGTAGGCTCATGGCCCTGTGCTGATACTGCTCTGCCTGGGGCCCAGCAGATGCTCCCAGAGCTGGTGGTTGGGATTGGGGCCAGACTGAGGAATATGAGCTCCTTCACACTGTTGGCTTTCTCCATCCATCCAGGTCCATCCTCACTGGCCTGTTCCCTCCAACATCGGGCTCTGCTACCATCTATGGCCATGATATCCGCACGGAGATGGACAAGATCCGGAAGAACCTGGGCATGTGTCCCCAGCATAACGTGCTCTTTGACAGGCTGACAGTGGAGGAGCATCTCTGGTTCTACTCGCAGCTCAAGAGCATGGCAGAGGAGGAGATCCGCAAGGAGATGGACAAGTAGGCACCCTTCAGCTCCTTTTTCTTCATCCATGCCTTTGGCATCCTTCCTACTGGCTGTGCCATGGGGAGTGATCTGGTGGCAGAGGTGTCCCATGGAGCAGCTCCACCAAGTGTTTTCCCTCCCTTGGAGTGTCAGGCTGTGGAAGTGAGCAGAAGATGCTCATAGCCTGACTGCAGCTGGGCAGTCCCAGCAGCCAAAGGCCACAGATACCATGTGGGGAAGAGGCATTACATACTCCCCACAGGCACTGGGCACCAGTACAGCCCCCCCAGCATTCCTGGTGCTTCTGCCCTGTCCCCAGGATGATTGAGGATCTGGAACTCTCCAACAAACGGCACTGCCAGGTGCAGACTCTTTCGGGCGGCATGAAGAGGAAGCTGTCGGTGGCCATTGCCTTTGTGGGTGGGTCGCGGGCTGTTATCTTGGATGAACCCACAGCTGGTGTGGACCCATATGCCCGAAGGGCCATCTGGGACCTCATCCTCAAGTACAAGCCAGGTGAGCAGAGCTGGGCAGAGCCTAGCATGCTCCTCTGTGGCAGCTGTGGCCCCTCTGCTGAGGCTTTGTGCTGCCATCAGGGAGGACCATCTTGCTCTCCACACACCACATGGATGAGGCTGACCTGCTGGGGGACCGCATCGCCATCATCTCCCATGGCAAGCTCAAGTGCTGTGGTTCCCCATTGTTCCTCAAAAGCACCTATGGTGACGGCTACAAGCTGACAGTGGTGAAGAAGCAGTCGGACACCAGGAATGGCACAGGTCTGGGGAGCAGTGGGACCCTTTGTTAAAGGAGTAGATAGCATCAGCCCTTCTTCAGCCCAGCAAAGGAGAGGTCAACACCCAAGTACTTCCATTCTGAGTCTCCTTAGGCCATGTGGAGGGCAGAGGGGATGGGGCAGAGGTGTAGGAGGTCCCATTGCTCAGCCTTAACTTTTCCCAGCTGGGTTCTTGGCCAGACCTTACACAGTAGCATTTTTCTCTGGGTGCTGGTTCTGTCGAGCCTGTGGGCTGCCCACTGAGGGCCGCATTCTAGAAGACCATCCTCAGGCCAGTCAGGGTGACAGGGAAGCCCATATGGCACTGGGGAGTAGGGGAAATGTGGGGGGGTCTTGGAGGGAGGCCTGGTGTGAACTGACCAATGGATACCATCTCTGCTCCAGAGCCGGGCCAGCCACACAGCCCCCTGGGCCACTCCTCTCTCAGCCCCTGCTCTGAGCCTCGTGTCTCCCAGTTCATCAAGAAGTATGTGGCCTCCTGCCTCCTCATCTCAGACACCAACACAGAGCTGTCCTACATCCTGCCCAGTGAGGCTGTCAAGAAGGGCTGCTTTGAGAGGCTCTTCCAGGTACCTGCCAAGGCTGGCAGAATAGGCATGCAAGGGGCTGTGGCACTGTAGACATCTGCCCTCTTCACACAGCACTTTACTCCCACAGCACTTGGAGCAGAGCCTGGAAGAGCTGGACCTCACCAGTTTTGGGCTGATGGACACCACGCTGGAGGAGGTCTTCCTGAAGGTGTCTGAGGAGGACCAGTCTCTGGAGAACAGTGACGTGGGTATGGTGCTTGGGGGGGCACAAGGTGCTGCTGGGGCTAGTGCAGGGCTGTGTGATCTTGCTGGACTTGATGGCTGCAGTAGTCTCCTATCCTAGGTGGAGGAGAGGTTTCCAGCAGAACCCATCTCAGCCATGGGCAGCCGGCCTCTGCTCCACTCTGGGTTTACTCTCACTTGGAATAGTGGTTAGCTCTGGTGTCCTCAGCACGGGTCTCCAGAGGACACCATGGAGATGCTCTAAGGGCTGGAGCACCTCTGCCATGGAGCCAGGCTGGGAGAGCTGCGGGTGTTGATCTGGAGAAGAGAAGGCTCCAGGGAGACCTTATAGTGCCTAAAGGGGGCTTGAAAAAATGAGGGAGGGGGACTTTACATGGGCAGATAGTGTTAGAACAAGGGGAGAATGGTTTTAAACTAAAAGAGAAGTTTGAATTAGATGTTAGAAGGAAATTCTCCCCTGTGATGGTGGTGAGGCCCTGGCACAGGTAGTGCAGAGGAGCTGTGGGTGCACCATCCCTGGGAAGTGTTCAAGGCCAGATTGGATGGGGCTTGGAGCAACTTGGCCTAGTGAAAGGTGTCCCTGCTCATGGCAGGGGGGTGGAATGAGATGGGATCCCTTCCAACCCAAACCAGTCTGTGATTCTGTGATACGATCCATCCCCAGTCGGTGCTGTGCTGCAGTGAAGAGTAGCATGGCTGGTGGCAACCCACGTTTTTTCTTTCAGACGTGAAGGAGTCCAAGGATGCCCTGCAGCCACCTGTCTCTGAGCTGGGCCCAAAGTCTGAAGCCAACGGGGAGCCCCTGACCGAAACGGCCATGCCAGAGAAGCCGGAGGTGGAGCTCAGCAACCTGGTGACCTGCTCCAAGCTGGCACAGTCGCAGGCATCCCTGCGCTCAGTGTCCTCAGTGGGCTCCGTACGTGGCGATGAAGGTGGGGCTTATTCTGAATTCTTTGGGGATTACGTGCCCCTGTTCGATAACCGGCAGGACCCCGATAACATCAGTCTGCAAGGTTGGTGCTGCTGGTGCCTGGCCAGCGGCAGGGGCCGGGGAAGGCACTTAGCTGGGACATGGAGGGTTCTCCCAGGGTGGGCAGAGCTGGCCCAGTCCCTCAGGGTATGTGATTGTGACTGAGATGGGTGGCTGTGACTGCTGGGATGAGAGCCCGTGGGGAGGGGGCTGATCAGGCATCCAGCAACACAGCCACAACCTGGGTGGGAGGGCTGGGAACAGGCTCTTTCCACAAGTTTGCACCCCATACTGGTAGGTTGTGCATAAGGGTCTCGTGTCAAGGCATGGAGCCAGTGAGAGCAGCCAGTATTGGCTCTGCCTCTGCCTCCTGTGAGTCTCCAGTGCCACCTTGCAGACTTGCCCCACTAACATGCCCTCTTCCCACACTGTCATCAGTTGGGTTTTTCCTCCTGGTCCTTGGGCACAGAATCACTTTCCAGGTGATGGCTTCACCTGTCATACCCTGCCCTGGGTGCAAGGCTCTCGCTGCCTGGATGCTGGATAAAGAGGGTGCAGGCAGGTGCCTTGAGGTTTTTTGCTGTAGTCAGAGATTCTGTTCTGGGTTATCACACAACTCTTGTGACTAATTTTGGGATGTGCCACCTCTTCCCCCCACCAGGGTTGTGGGAGGCAGAGCTGGGACAGTGCTGTGACAGAGCTCCTACTGTCTTGCTGGGACTCCACCTGTGTCTTGTCCTCTGTTCCTGACTGTGCTGACCCCCCCACCAGCTGACAGAGCTGATGGGAAAATGGAAGAGTCCTAGTAAAAAGCATGAAATTAGGTTTTTTTTTTTAAACTGTTGTCTAAATTTCCCTTTTGGGGCCAAGAGGAACCTGCTGGCCAGATACCTTGCTTCCAACTGCACTGCTGCTGTGGTTCGGTTGCAGACTTGGGGTTGGGTGCTGCCCTGACCCTTGGGATGGCTGAGCTGGGCTGGGTGTCTGGCTCAGCTTCCTGGAGCCCAGGCAGGTGTGGGAGTAACTGTGCCAGAGGACTGATGTGTTTCTCCCTCCTAGAGCAAGAAGCAGAGGTGGAAGCAGAGGATCATGACCTGGCAGGTCAGGGAAGCTTCAAGCTGGAAGGCTCCTGGCTGAAACTGCGCCAGTTCCATGGGCTGATTGTCAAACGCTTCCACTGCGCCAAGCGCAACACCAAGGCCCTCTTCTCGCAGATCCTCCTGCCCGCCTTTTTCGTCTGCGTGGCCATGACTGTGGCACTCTCCGTGCCCGAAATAGGTGCATGCAAGCCACCTACCTACCTGCATGCTGGGTGACCTGTTCTGCCTGTCCCAGTGTGGCCACTGGCTGCAGGAGGACAAGACCAAGGCAGTCTCTCTGTGTGCAGTGGTGCTGTGGGTACAAGCAGGTTCCTGTTCTTGTCCCCAACAGGTGACCTGCCACCCCTCATCCTCTCGCCATCCCAATACCACAACTACACTCAGCCCAAGGGCAACTTCATTCCTTATGCCAACGAGGAGCGGCGTGAGTACCGGTGAGAGCTGCCACTGCTGGTGACCAGCACCCTGTGCCCAAGCCCCATCCCTGACTCCATCCGTGGGACTGTAAGCAGGGGCACGTGGGGAGGGCAGCCCACAGCAGGCCTAGTGCCAGGGCTGGCTCAGGCTTGGAGCAGAGCCTGGCTGGTGCCATGTCCCCTAATAGAAAGCAACCTCTGTCCTGGCTAGGGTGTCTCTGGGAGATGTGCGAGCCCTGACACTGTGACTAGCAGCTGAGTCATGCCAGGCACAGGTGGTGCATGCCCATGATAAGTGCCAGGGCCTCAGGGAGGTCCGGGAAGAAGATGGCCACGGTGTTGAGATCCGTGTCTCCTGCTCCTTGCTCCTGCAGCATTAGGTTGTCTCCCGATGCCAGCCCTCAGCAGCTGGTGAACACTTTCCATCTGCCTTCTGGTGTGGGGGCCACCTGCGTGCTCAAGACACCCTTCAACAACACGCTGGACCAGCCCATGCAGACCCTCAACCTCAACAGCAATGAGTCCAAAATGTTGGCAGCCAAGTACTTTGATGCCATGTGCATTGACTCCTTCACCCAGGGCCTTCCACTTTCCAACTTTGTGCCGCCACCTCCGTCCCCGGCTCCCTCTGACTACCCCATGTCAGTGGATGAGGACCTGCTTCATGCCTGGAATTCCACAACCTTCTCCACTGTTAAAGGTATCACCTATGCTGGGTGCTCTTGTGTCTGGGATTTGTCTCCAGCAGGGAGATGATGCCTCTCCTCAGAGAAGTGGCTCCAGAGACCTCTGAGAGTACCTGTTGGTCTGGCCTGGCCACACAGCAGAGTTTTGTTGGGCTAAATTTGTGGTTTTGGCCCTGGAACACTGTCCCCATTGAGGCCCAGCCATGCCAGTAGAGCCCCTTGGATGGTGACACTGTCACAAAGCCTTGTGGCCAGCCTTGCATCGCCTTTGCTGGATGTGGTCCCCTGCCCTTTCTTTCTTTCTTTCTCCAGCCACACCTTATGGCTCATCTCTGAATCCTTGTCCCCCCAAAATTTTTTGTGCGTCCATCTCTTGGTTGCCAAGACCCTGCCTGCCCATGCCGCCCAACCCTCATGCTGTCTCCAGCAGCTGGGGCAGGCAGGAGCCTGGCTGTGAGCCACCCCTTCTGCTCCTCAGGGACTGTGACCTCAGCCCCTGCCCTGCCCCGCATCATCCATGAGCCCGTCAAGTGCACATGCTCCATGCAGGGGACTGGCTTCTCCTGCCCTAGTGGTGTGGGGGGCCATCCCCCGCAGATGAAGGTGGTGACAGGGGACATCCTGACAGACATCACAGGGCGCAACGTCTCTGAGTATCTGCTCTACACCTCAGACCGCTTCCGGCTGCACAGGCAAGAGGGGAGGCTGGGAGGGTCTACCCTGCACCACAGAGCAGGGGTGAGAACCAAGGGTCTGGGGATACCTTCCCCAGGGTGGTGGCTGGAGTCAGCAACATGCTCAAGCATGATTCCACCCCTGGAGGTGAGGTACAGCAGTTGCAGCTTCCTCAGCAGTGCCTTGTCCCACAGGTATGGGGCACTCACATTTGGAAACATCCAGAAATCCATCCCGGCCTCCTTCGGAGCCAGGGCTCCGGCCACAGTGCGCAAGATTGCTGTGCGGAGAACGGCCCAGGTGGGACAGCACTGCACCTCGGGGCAGGGGAGATAGGTGGGGAGAAAAGGGGGCAGCAGGGACCTCTGGGACTGCTCTGCTGCATTGCTCTCCAAGTGCTTTGGGAGGCTTCAGCCATGGGGGAGCGGTCAGCAGGTCTGGCCCAGCACAGTCAGCAATGGCGTATTCTCCCCACAGCCTTGAACGCAGGATGCCTGCCCTATGGCTGGCTGTCCATTCCATCCTATCCCTCCCTCCCAGTACATCTTTGGGCCCAGCTCTCTTGGCATCTCCCACTGTTCCTCTCTCCTCCTCCAGGTCTTCTACAACAACAAGGGCTACCACAGCATGCCCACTTACCTCAATGCCCTCAACAACGCCATCCTGAGAGCCAATCTGCCCAAGAGCAAGGGCAACCCTGCTGCCTATGGTGAGGATCTGGAGGTGTTCGAGGGCAGGAGCATGTCAGGAGCAGCATTAGGGTATGGTCCAACCAGGCTCCAAAGTGCAGCATCCACCTTGGGCCAAGCAGGCTAGTGTCCAGCGGGAACAGCATTTCACACACCTCAGCTCTGAGATATGAGAGCTGGGATGAGCTCTTTGTCAGGCCTGGGCTGGAATGTCCCAAAGTGCTGCCTGAAAGTGCCAGGGCTTATGACACATCCAAGGGTGCTCTCCAGTGCAGGGAGGGCTTGGCCTTGAGGGTGCTGAGTTGCTTCCAAGAGCCCAGCTCCTGCTGCGCTTCAGGTTGGAAACCCATCCTGCTCAGAGCCAGGACCAGACAGACTGGGGATAGGGGTCTGTGTCCCAAGCCAGTTTTCATGCTTCCATGTTTCTTCTTGGTCGTTGTTGCAGGCATCACAGTCACCAATCACCCCATGAACAAAACGAGTGCCAGCCTGTCCCTGGATTACCTGTAGGTCCAAGGAGAGGGTGTGAGGGAGGGTGGCTATCCCATGGGAGGTAGGGGTTTTTTTACTGGTGGTTGCAGGGGAAGGCTGAGGCTTCTGCTCCACAGGCTGCGTGGTGGGGAGGGACAGGGTAGCTGTGATGTGGGGTTCCCTGTGCCATGCCCTGCTCTGTGCACAGTGACTCCCACACCAGGGTGGGTGGCCCTTCCCCAGGCAACTGAGAGTGATGGAGTCCGTGCTCTCCTTGCTCCCCATCCAGCCTGCAAGGTACAGATGTGGTGATTGCCATCTTCATCATTGTGGCCATGTCCTTCGTCCCAGCCAGCTTTGTGGTATTCCTGGTGGCCGAAAAGGCCACCAAGGCTAAACACCTGCAGTTTGTGAGTGGCTGTGACCCCGTCATCTACTGGTTGGCCAACTACATGTGGGACATGGTGAGCAGGACACGTGGCCCCGCCAGCCAAGCCTCCAGGGCTGTGCCAGGGAGTGGGCAGTCACAGAAGTTTCTGTCTTCTCCAGCTAAACTACCTGGTGCCAGCCACGTGCTGCATCATCATCCTGTTCGTGTTTGACCTCCCAGCATATACCTCTCCCACCAACTTCCCTGCTGTCCTCTCCCTCTTCCTGCTCTATGGGTATGTTGCTCAGAGGGGGGTGGTCAGGAGGCACCAGGGATGCCTCCAGAGTCTTATGGCGTGGTGGTTTTAAACTAAAAGATCGCCATTTAGACCAGATATTAAGAAGAAATTTTTCATGATGGGGGTGGTGAGGCCCTGACACAGATTGCCCAAAGAAGCCGTGGTTGTCCCATTCGTGGAAATGTTCAAGGTCCAGGCTGGACAGCTTACAGCACTAGTGGACAGCTTAGAGCACTTAGAGCACTAGGAAGGACTGGATTAGATGACCTTGAAAAGTCCTTTCCAGTCCACACTGTTCTGTGATATTCTGCAGCCCCTGTAGCTGGTTGGAATGCAGTGGCCGTGAGGGCTGGGGTGGGAGAGCTTGAGAACAGCAGGATGGAAATAGGCAGTGCCAAGGCGGGGGACCCCTCTGCTGCCATACTGACGTGTATGTTCTTCTCATGCCCCCAGCTGGTCCATCACCCCTATCATGTACCCGGCCTCCTTCTGGTTTGAGGTGCCCAGCTCTGCTTACGTCTTCCTCATCGTCATCAACCTCTTCATTGGCATCACAGCCACTGTTGCCACATTCCTCCTGCAGCTCTTTGAGCATGACAAGGTACGGCATTCACAGCTCTGCTGAGGGCCACCAGGAAGGGAGATGCTGCCATCTGTTTTTGGGGCAGCTCAGGCTGCGAGGGACCTCAGGAGGTTTCTGTTTCCAGCAGGATCAGCCATGAGACTTGACTGGGCTGGATCTTGGGGATCCTGATCCTACCAACTCACTCAGGGTTGTTTGATGGTTGCGTTCTCTCTTCTGTCCCCACAGGACCTAAAGGTGGTGAACAGCTACCTGAAGAGCTGCTTTCTCGTGTTCCCTAACTACAACCTGGGCCACGGCCTGATGGAGATGGCCTACAATGAATACATCAATGAGTACTATGCCAAGATTGGTATGGTCTCTTGTTCTCTCCTTCCCTTGCACCAGGGCATGTGGAGCTGGAGGGGACGATGATGATGCTGGCACATCCCCTCTGCCTGCCCCATGGGGGTGTCCTGAGGCCCAGAGCAACTTGGACCAAAAAGCCAAGGTGGACTAGATGGGGCGCAGAAAAAGACATGGCTGAGGGTCAGCTGTGGCATGGTGCCAGTGTTGCTGAAAGTGGTTCCTTGGGCCATCCCAAATAGCAGCCCCACGGGGAAAAGAGGGTGTAAGCCCTGACAGAGGTGTGTGGTTCTGCTGCTGCTGCACACTGCCTGTGGTGGGCTGTGGTGGATCTTAGTGGTGGCATAGTGTAGCTGCGGTGGGCCATGGTGAGTCTGTGCTGTGACGGTGAGGATGGGGCCTGCAGGGAGTCTCCTTACAGATAGGGTTTCTTGGGGGCTGCGCTGCCCAACCAACACAAGCCTTTTGCCACTTACAGCTTCATCCTGGCCTCAGAATGAGGGCCTCCCCTGCTCTCTGCTTTTTGAACAGCTTCTGTACATAACCCAGGTGCTGCTGGCATTGTGAAGGACAATTCTGGGTCAGGATTTGACAAATCCCTCTGATTCCACTCTCAGCTGGGTTGATTCATCCTACCGAGGTTGAAAACTTGCCACATGATTTCCACAGCACTTATGCCCTGAGAGGACATTGTGTTGTGGCCAGCCCAGGCAGCTGTGGTAGGCGAGCATGGGAGCAGTGTCACTGTCATGGGTCAACTCAGGAGGTACAACCAAGCTGTCTCCCGAAGAAGGTGTCCCCAGCTGCTTTCTCCTCTTCCTCCTATTCAGGGCAGTTTGATAAAATTAAATCACCCTTCGAATGGGACATCGTGACACGGGGACTTGTTGCCATGACAGTTGAAGGCTTTGTTGGCTTCTTCATCACCATCATGTGCCAGTACAACTTCTTCCGAAAGCCCCAGTGAGTGTGGCACAGGGCAGGGATGTTGGGGTAAAGATTTGCCATTGGGACCTTTGAGCTTCAGGCTGCCCTTCTGGCAGTGTTGAGTGGGAGCTGCCTCATCCTGTCAGAGGTGCAGCTCCTGGTCCCACATTTGCCCCTGCCTCTGCCCCCTCCCACAGGCGTCTGCCCGTCTCCACCAAACCCATTGAGGATGACATTGATGTGGCCAATGAGAGGCACCGGGTCCTGCGTGGTGACGCCGACAATGACATGCTAAAGATCGAGAACCTCACAAAGGTGGGGTCTGCTTCGGGCTGCAAGGAGACTCCTGCGACCAGCCCAGCCCAGGGGTGTGGGTGGGGCAGCAGGTTCAGGTGGCTCCTGGTGGGCTGAGTCCTCATCCCCTTCCCTGGCAGGTGTACAAGTCCCGCAAGATTGGGCGCATCCTAGCTGTGGACCGGCTTTGTGTGGGTGTGCGCCCTGGGGAGTGCTTTGGGCTGCTGGGTGTCAACGGTGCAGGCAAGACCACAACATTCAAGATGCTGACAGGAGATGAGAGCACCACAGGTGGAGAGGCCTTCATTAACGGACACAGGTAAGGGGGGCCTGGGGACTGCCTGCTTTCCTGGGGATGGGGTGGGTTCTGCTTGGAGGGCTCCCAGGATAAAGCAGCATGAGTGAGTTTGTGTGTCCCAGTGGGACTCCGCAGCCTTGTGTCCTCCTGGGTGACCATCAACCTGGGATGTGGGGCAAGAGACAGTAGCCCTGTGCTGAGGCTGCCCAGTGGGGTTTTACCTGGGGGAAGATGCTCCAGTGTAAAGGTGTGTGAAAGGGGGCTCAGTAGTTCTCACAAAAAGAATTCCTTCTTCCCACGAACCCTTAATCCTCTCCTACAGCATCCTGAAGGAGCTCCTGCAGGTCCAGCAGAGCTTGGGCTACTGCCCCCAGTTCGACGCACTCTTTGATGAGCTGACGGCTCAGGAGCATCTGGAGCTCTACACCCGCCTGCGTGGCATCCCCTGGAAGGATGAGGAGCGGGTAGGGCCCTGGGCAAGCAATTGGCAGCATCCAAGGGCTGATGCTGTGCCACAGGGATGGCATCTCACTGGGCAGCAGCGGCAGCCTGAGCCAGTGCTGCTGCTCTCATGGCAGTATGCCTATATGGGCTGTCAGGGCCAGGCACATGCACTCGCAGGTCCGCACCAGTGCTCCTGGCTGTGCCAGGGGCTGCCATGGGGCTCCCCTGATTGGCACATGGCTTGTAGTCCCCTCAGCAGCTGACGTGCCAGGAAGCCCAACCCCTGCCTGCTCTGCCAGCCCTGTGGCTTTGGCAGGATGACAGCAGTCCCCCACGCCCTGCAGGTGGTCAAGTGGGCACTGAAGAAGCTGGAGTTGACCAAGTACGCAGACAAGCCTGCCAGCACCTACAGCGGGGGCAACAAGAGGAAGCTATCCACAGCCATCGCGCTCATCGGATACCCAGCCTTCATCTTCCTGGTGCGCCCTGAGGGTAGAAAAATGACTCCAGGTGGGAGGTACCCACACCCTGCTTCACCACACACCATGCATCTCCTGGAGTGTGGGATGGTGGCCTGAGCTGGACTCAGGACAGGAAGGGAGTGGCAGGGTTCCTCCCAGGGCTGGCATGTCTGAGGGTGCTGTCTATCCCCCAGGATGAGCCAACCACAGGGATGGACCCCAAGGCACGGCGCTTCCTCTGGAACCTCATCCTGGATGTCATCAAAACGGGTCGTTCCGTGGTGCTCACGTCTCACAGGTCCAGGGGGGTTCTGTGCCCATGATGCCTCCAAACACCTGGGGTGCTGTGTGGGAGGGAGAGGGCTCCCTGGTCCCCAGCATTTGGTTCCCTGGTCCCTGGTGTGAGGAGCAGCGGGAACCTGGGACACCCTCTGTTGCCTTCTTTCATCCCTGGTGGTGGGGCCACAGCACTTGAATGATGGCGTGGGAGGCCCAGCTCTCCACCTACCCCCACGATAGCCCTGGCATTGTCCTCTGATGGCCCCCACTGAACCCTCCCTTGTCACCTCAGCATGGAGGAGTGCGAGGCCCTCTGCACCCGTCTGGCGATCATGGTGAATGGGCGGCTCAAGTGTCTTGGCAGCATTCAGCACCTGAAGAACAGGTAAGAGCCTGGCAGGAGCTCAGAATGCCTGCATGGGGCCCAGCAGCCTGTGTGTGCGGCTGGGCAGGAGGGGGCTGGATCCCCATGGTTGGGTGACAGTGTGGCATCTGTGACAAGATACCAGCCCTTTGTGTGGGTGCTGCTTTAGAGCTGGGCAGGGAACGAGGTCACTGAAGTGCCCTGCCACTGACGTGGTGTCCAGTAGTGGCTGCCTGAGAACATCGTCCCCTTCTGCAGGAGCGGGGGTTGGGTTGGACGGTCGGGACAAACGGAGACAGAGATCTCTGAAGCCATGTCCCGGAACTTGCAGATTATTGCAAAGGGCATGGGTGCAGGGGCCCTGCTTGGAGCTGCCAGCCACAGCTCAGAGCAGGCCCCAAGAGGAGAGAGAGAGAAGAGGAGAGGAGGAAGAGTGGCGCAAAGAGGGCGAGGTTCCTGTTACAATACAATAAATCATCTTCTGTGCTGAATATTCTAATTCTCGCTAACCAGTCTAATAAAAGATACAAATCCTATAGCATTTACGTATAGCCTATAAGAACCTTTATATTACCATACTGTGTTACATTTTAAACCTTAAAAACTACTCTTTGGACCCTTCCTGCTAGGCTAGTAGGGTCTGCTCTAGCCCTTGGACCTGTCTGCAGACAGAGGGTATTGTCTAATCAAGAAGGGTATTGTTTAATCAAAAAGGGGATTACATGTAGCTGGCCATACCATTGTTTTGTAGTTGTTCAGTAACTGAGGCTTGGTATGTCGAAGCTTGCTTTCATTTCAATCTCGCTTATAGTTTCTATAGTCTCAAAATCTTTTGCCAGGCAATCATATTTAGAAGGCTTTCTTGTTTCATCTTCCCCAACACCCTTCCATAGGGTCATGGGGGTGCAGGTGAGGGGACAGGTCCTCATGGGATGCCTTGTTCCTGTGCAGGTTTGGTGATGGCTACATGATCACGGTGCGCACCAAGTCCAGCCTCAACGTCAAGGAGGTGGTGAGGTTCTTCAACCGTAACTTCCCTGAGGCTGTCCTCAAGGTGAGCTGCCCATGGTGGCCATGCTGCCCCCTGCCAGCCCCTACTTCAGGGCACAAGCATCCTTCATCTTCCATGGGGTGATGGGAGGGAGTCTGGGAGTGAGGGCTTAGTGCCCGTCTGTGGTCACCCCCCAGGAGCGTCATCACACCAAGGCCCAGTACCAGCTGAAGTCAGACCAGATCTCACTGGCACAGGTCTTCAGCAAGATGGAACAGGTGGTGGATGTGCTGGGCATTGAAGACTACTCTGTCAGCCAAACCACACTGGATAACGTAAGACTGGAGACAGCATGGGCAGCTGGATGCTTGTCTCCAGGGAGTGCTAAAGTGCCAGGAAGGATCTGCTTTTGGGGCAGGGGTTGGAGCTAGATGGGGAACATGGTGGCAGCCACCACACAGCAGGATGCCCTGGGTCCTGACCTGGCAAGCGTAGGGTGGAGGTACTTGCAAATACCTGAGTCTCCTGCCCCTTCCTCCTCAGGTGTTTGTGAATTTTGCCAAGAAGCAAAGTGACAACCTGGAGCAGCAGGAGACCAGCCCCAGCTGTGTCCTGCAGTCACCCCTGGAGCGTGTGCTGAACCTGCTGCGCCCCCGCACCACCCCCACTGAGCTGCGGGCCCTTGTGGTGGAGGAGCAGGAGGACCTGGAGACTGATGACGAAGGCCTCATCAGCTTTGAGGAGGAGAGGGTGAGAGGTTATCTCTAGATCTGGGTGTTCCTGGTCCCACCTGTGTCTGTGCCAGGGTCCCTGGGACTGGGTGCTGTGACACCACAAAGGTGACACAATGGAGTGGCTGGGCCTGGGAGGGGTGAGGGCTCTCTGCTCTGCCACCTGTGCCAGACTCTGGCCCCAGATGCCCTGGGTGTGCTGGCTAAGTGGACGGCCCATGAGCTCTGCCTGTCTCCCTGCTCAGGCTCAGCTCTCCTTCAACACGGACACGCTGTGCTGAGACCCTGGGGACAACTATGTTGTCAAGCCACCAAACCCTTTTGGCTTCTCCCCTCCCTTTGCCCCATGGAGCGGAGTTGCTGGAGCCACATGCCAGGGAGGACACAGTGGGTACAGTAATGCCTGGATGGACCTCGGAAGCCACCACTGAGTGGCTTTTGCCCCCTTCAGCTCTGGAGCAGCATCACCGCATGGTGCTGGGGGCATGGTTCTCAACATGCTGTGGATGGAGACTGTGAAGGAAAGGATGTGGCATAGTGCCAGCACTGCCAGCCCCACTCACTTTGGGGCAGAGACACACAGGCCTGTGAGCAGTGCCTTTGGACACCCATGTTGTGCTCACTCTGGGGACCCTTGGCTGTGGGTACCTCCCCCAGGCCTGGCCCCATGGAGCTAGAAGGAGGATGGCTGCTTCCACATCACCCCTGGCTGATGCTGCCCTGGGCACCACAGGGGCAGGTGCTCTGGTCTTTCACCCATAACCGATTTCTGTCACCAGTGGTATGTCACTGGGAGTCTCAGCCCCACTGGTACATCCTGCCCACCCTGGGGTCTGTTCACCCTGGCCTTGGGCACGAGCTTTGTCCCCAGGCAGCAGTGCTGTTGCAGAGGCACGTGGAGGGGCAGAGGGGTATTTCACAGGGTATTTCACATGCTGGCACCAGCTGTTTCTTCCCTCTGCCCCTAATCATGTCCCTCACCCTCAAGTCTCTCACTCTGCCTCCTGCCTGCCGTTACCACTTGCTTCCCCTATCACAGGGCATTGCTGCAGCTCTGCCACCTTTCTGCTGTGTCCCCTTCCACATCTCTTTTGCCCTGACACTTGTTCCTCAGTGTCCAGCCCTGTACAGGAACCAGCTGCACTAGGTTCTTATTGTTGAGTCACTGGTGTACTGTGAGAGGAGTTGCAGCATCCCAGGATGGCTTTGGAACCTGGTGGTGGGGTGGCCTTAAGGTACGAGGTCAGGACAGTCCAGGTAGGTGCTGGCACAGCCTGGCAGTGGTGCCTGGGGTGGTGGGGAGGGAAGGATGGACTGCAGTAGTGGGACTGGCAGTATCACTGGCCAGCAGTGGACACCCCCTCAGTCAGCAGTGCCCCTCCTTTTTGCAGAGGGTCCTGCCACCTTGTCACCCACAGGGACCATGGCTGGTGCCTGCAGCTCTCAACAAGCTGCAGCTGTGCCCAGAGGTGGGTCTGTGATGCTGACCTTCCCCCCCCTTCCCCCCTGCTGGGTGCCACCACGGTGCCCTGCAACACTCTAGGGTGGCCATGCACCTTCCTGGGGAGCACCCATGGTCTGTCTGCCCTGTGTGCTCTGATGCCCTCTCTGCTTCCCTGGCACTAGCTTGGCTGGAGGCCCTGAGCAGCACCAGGCACCTCAGCTGGCTGCTATGGGAGGTATGGAGAGGATGGTTGTGGCCTCACTTGGGCACAGGAGCAGTGCCTGACCTCAACTGTCCCCATACTCCCTTGGTCCTATCAGCCCCATATACTACCTGCTATAGATTGTGATACAATATACAGTATTTTCAACAGGGAGAAAACTGAGGGAGAAACTCTATTTTCAGATTTTTCAGACCATATTTTTTTTTAATGGCATATGGGAAACTGGGTGGATCTGGGATGGGTTAGAGAGCATGGGGGGCAGCCCCCACCAGCATGCCCCTGCTTATATGCTGGCCACACTCTGCCTTCCTCAGGGGATGCTGGGGGACAAGCCAGCACAAAGTTTGCCCTTTGCCATCAGGGAGAAGGGATGGTGTCATCTTTGAGTCCCCAGCTGTCACCTTGGTGGCACCCTGGGGCACCCCAGGGTGGGCAGTGCTGCTGTGCTCTGAGCCTTATCCTTGCCCCATACCTGCCACACTACACTGTTGCTTCAGGTTCCAGAAGGGCACTGGCACCCCAGTCACAGAGTGTCTTCCCTGTCCACCCAGTCTTCCCCCTGCCACCATGCCATCATCCCCATGCTTCTGAGAGTCAGTGGAGGTGCCCATATAGCCTGGGTGGCCACGGTGGCCTCCCTGCCCTGTGCTTAGTGCTGCCCGGGCACAGTCGCTGTGCTAGAGTCAGTCCAAGGGTGGGAGTGGGAAGGTAGCACCCCAGGGCAGGGGTGGCTGCTGCCTTAACATTGTGCAGTTCGTTGAGTTTGACTTCCAGCCTGGCCTCCTCCTGCATGTCCTTGGCCACCAGCCACGGGCATGGCGCCAGTGCCATGCTCAGCCCCGGGCATGGGGCCCCTGGGGGTGGGGACATCTTGGAGCTGTGTCCTAGGGATGGGGACATCTTGGAGCTGCCTGTATATTGCTACCAAACAAAAAGATGAAATGTGAAAATAATGATTGTTTTAAATAAAAAATAATAACTGAATCCATTGAGGCTGTGTAGTTGGACATGGGGGGAATGGCAGGGCTGGGTGCCTGGGAGGGCCTGGGCTGAGGAGGAGAGTGGCAGTGTCCAGAGTGGGCGTGCAGGATCTTGCTAGGGGCAAGGGCTGCTGGGCACAACACACCTCTGTGCCCAGTGCTTGTCATCATTCAAGCAGCGTGGGGTGGCTGGGGGTACAGGCAGGAGTAGCAGCGCCTGGAAGTGCCACCAGCTTCACTTACCGGCCTGGGATTGGCAGCAGCCACAGTGTCAGGGCCCCTTGGCAGGGCATCCTGTCTGTGTCATGGGGCCAGGCGTGGGTGGGAGCGGGTGCACCCCGAGGAGGAATGTGGGCTGGGAAGGGCCATGGTTTCAGCTGGGGCACTCAGTGCAGCCAGCAGTGCAGCAGCAGCCACCACGCAGCATGGCTGAAAAACCCCAAGTTCAGCTCTTCATCAAGGTAAGAGGGGTCCTGAGCTCAGTGCCCTGGGCCACTGGTAACCCTGGCAACCAACCCTGGCAGTGCTGTGGTGGGGTGGCTGGGCTCCCCCTGCCCACTGCAGTGCCCAGATGTGGGGCACTGGGCAGGCAGGGGGGCAGATAGTGGGCAGCAGGTCAGGCACCGGGTAGGCAATGGGGCTGACAACAGGCAGTGGGGCAGGCAGGGGGCAGCAGGTAAGGTGGGAGAATAGGCAGGGGGCAGCACGCAGGTGGGGGGACAGGCAGCGGGCAGCTCCGGCTCTTCTCTAGGGTACACTGCTTCCTGCCCTGCAGACACAGGGGCTGTGGGGGCTAAATCTGGGGAGGTTGGACCAGGTTCCTCTCAAAAGCAGGGCCCAGCAGGCCAGCACCACAGCATCTGCCAGTACCTGCTAGGCCCTTCCCAGCCACCACCTGGCCAGGGCAGTCTGTCTGGCTGTGCAGGCCAGGCCAGGGCTCACCTGGGATTGTGGCTGTAGTTGACAGGGCCACCAGTATCTCTGTCCCCTTCTTCTGGCACATTTCTGCTGCTGGACTGTCTCCTGTCACTGCCACCCCTGCTGCCACTACTGCTCTCAAGCCCTAGTCCCCCTGGCACTGTGAGGCTGGCACAGTCTGGAGGGCCTCATCCCCTGTGCTCTGGGGTGTGGCACTGAGGCTCTGGGAGCAGGCAGGGGCCAGGAGCTGGTGCCTTGCCTGGCATAGCAGGTGCCATGGACTGCAGCACAAGCTTGCCAGGCTGGGCTGGTGCATGTGCCCTATCATCTCCATCCTGTACCCTCTGGGGCAGACCCCACTGGGACCAGGCACAGGCAAAAGGGCAGCTGAGCTCTCCTTCTGTGCCCACAGGCCAGCGAGGACGGGGAGAGTCTGGGGCACTGCCCCTTCTGCCAGCGGCTCTTCATGGTGCTGCTGCTCAAAGGGGTGCCCTTCACCCTCACCACTGTGGACGTGAAGAGGTGAGTAGTGGCTCCCTCCCAAGGGGTGCCAGCCCTGGGGCCAGGATCATGTGCAGGGTGGGGAGTTGGTAAGTCCCTAACACTTTGGGAAGGGATGTGAAGGATGGGCGCTATGGGATGCATGGAGCTTTTTGTACCTCCCCAGGTGACCATTGGTAGGTAGATATTTCCGTGGGCATACACTGAGGCCGGAGGGGCCTGAGGGCACCACCTTGTGCACCGGGCCCACCAGAATTCCCTTTGCTTGGGACATGTGCACAGTATACACACACGTGGTGCCCTGCAGAACCCTGGACATGCCAGGCATCAATGGTGTACCCATCTCCCACAGAGCGCTGGACGTGCTGAAGGACTTCGCACCAGGTGCCCAGCTACTCGTCCTCCTCTACAACAGCGAGCCCAAGACCGACACCATGACCATTGAGAAGTTCCTGGAGGACCAGCTGAGCCCCCCCATGTTAGTGGCTGGTACAGCCTTGAGAGGAAGAAGGGGGCCCCCCAAAGAAGGGCAGGACAAGCTGAGGGATAAGGCAGCTGACAGCAGATGAGCCTGTCAGCCTCTGGTACCTGCCTCAGCTGTGCCCATGTCCCCACAGGTGCCCCAGTCTGGTCCCGCAGTACCCAGAGTCAAGCCTAGCTGGGAACGACATTTTCCACAAGTTCTCTGCCTTCATCAAGAACCCGGTACCCGCCCAGGACAAGGGTGAGAAGTGGGTGGGGAAGCACCCCATGCAACCTCTCGGGCACCACACCTTAAAGCTTGGCCCAGTCACACTGAGCTTTCCCAGTTCCCCCACCCAGTCCACAGTAGAGGCTGTCCAGGCACTGCCTTCTCTATGCAGGCCAGTGTGGCTATACCAGGTCTCTGTGGGAGGGCAGAGGCAGGTGCCAGCCTGAGCCAGGTGGGAAGAGGCTGACAGGTGCTGCCTGGACACAGGGCTAGGCTGGCAGGAGGCCACAGCAGAGCAGGGGCCCCACGCCCGCAGCAGGGCTGTACTGTGACCTGGCCACCCTCCCTGCAGCGCTGCAGCGGAGCCTGCTGCGGGCCTTGCTGAAGCTGGATGAGTACCTGAGAGCCCCTCTGGAGCACGAGCTGGCCCAGGACCCTCATATCCGGGCCTCCCAGCACCATTTCCTTGACGGAGACCACCTCACGTTGGCTGACTGCAACCTGCTGCCGAAGCTCAACATTGTTCAGGTAAGCCACAGGCATCCCAGTACCATGCCCTTCTCCTTTCCCTGCCATCCCCATGTCCTCACTTTCCTCTTGGTGCCTACAGCAAGCCCCTGCTCCTTTTCCAGTTGTTCTCTCAGTTCTGTGCCCCCCAGCATCCCTCTGCCCAGGAGCCCTGCCCAGCACCATGCCCTCCCACAGATCCCACTCCTCTCTGCATCCCCTCCTGAGTGCCAGCCCTCGACTTTGCAGTGCCATGGATGTCCCTGGCTCCCTGCCACCCTTCCCAACTGGTGCCTGCCCTGGTGCTAGAGCCCTCCTTGGCACAGTGTCAGGCAAGTCTCCCCCCATTTGTGCCTGCAGGTCGTGTGCCAGCACTACCACCGCTTTGGAATCCCCAAGGACCTGCAGGGCGTGTGGCGGTACCTCAACAGTGCCAGTGAAACCAAGGAGTTCAAATACGCTTGTCCCAATAGCCAGGAGATTATACAAGCCTATCGTTCCGTGGTCCGGGCACCGCAGTGAGCCGGGCGCGTGCCCGGGTGGGTGCAGGGCCAAGGCTGGGGTCAGGCAGGAGGTCAGTGCCCACCCTGCCGCTGCCTGCAGGGGCTCAGGAGAGCTGTGACCCTGCCACTCAAATTCCCCTCCACTGGCACACAGGTGCTGGCAGCAATCTGCAGTGCACTTAGCCCCTCTTGTGCCACCCACCCTTCCTCACAACCAGGACAACCTCTGTGCCCTCTTGAGCGTCAGGATGAGGGCAAGGGGGCACAGCCAGGGGCACCATCAGTGCCACAGCTGTGCCCAGCTGAGAGCAGAGGCAGAGCTGGAGATGACAAGCTGCCCTGCAGCCACTTGCATAGGCAGGCACACTGGGCCACCCACCTAGGCAGCAGGCACCACAGGGTGCCCTCACACCTGCACCAGGTGAGGGGACCTGGCACAGCCATAGAGACCTAGGAACGGAGCTAGAGGGAGACAGCACAGGCAAAGGGCACAGGTCAGTTCCACCCAAAATTCACTATTAGGAAGCTCTCAACAGACTTGGGGGTTGTGAAGCAGGGAAAGCCCAAGCTAAGCTTCAGCGTTCCTGGAAATCAATAAAAGCTTTGCAAGTAAGACCAGTGTGAGTCTGGAGTGACCACCCCAGCAGCTCCTACCTCACAAGGCTTTGTACTGACATACTCATCCTCTCCTAGTGCCCAGCACGGCAGACCCCCCACTCCCAGCTCTCCAGAGGGCTTGGCCAGGTTCTAACCACACACTGTCAGCCCACTTGCAAAAAGCTGGCAGGGAAGGGAACTTCTCTGAGGCCCAGACATCTGGGTTCAGTCGAAACAGGCCCAATGCTTCCTGAGAAAGGGAGAGGCAGAATGGACAGACACATCCAGAGCAACCAGCTGGCTAAAAACACCTTTACTGGCAACAAGCAAAGCACAGGTGATCTTTCCATTCCATGGTATCAAAGCTCCATCCAAATTCCACCAGTTCATGGTAAGTGAGGTCAGGAGCTGGTCCCTGTCAGCAGGGAATAGCTGGAGGGGAAAAACGCACCATGCTGGCATCCCCTCTGCTCCATCTGTTCCCCTCAAAGCGGACAGCTGAGGGGTGGCTGCCAGGTACTGCTGCCTCTGTTGTCTCCCTGGGTCAAGGAGCTCAGTAGGTCCGGAACAACAGGGACACCTCCTCGTTCAGACATAGGGGTCCATAGGGCTGTCATCAGGGCACAGGGCAGCACCCATCAAGAGTCCTCGAAATTCACTCCAGATGGCGCCTTCTTGCTGGAAGGAGATGGAGGAAACATCAGAGTCCCGAATCCCAAGCCCTGCTGCCACATAACTTCAGAGCAGAGCCCACAGGGCACCCAGTGAGTAGCACCCAGCCCCAGCACTGACCTTTTGAAACCAGGGTTAATGAGAGACTCCCCCGGTACCTTCCTTTTGGCTGGCAAAGCTGAGTCAGAAGCCCTACTCTTCCTGGGGCTGGGGTCTGCCTCGGTCAGGAACAGGCAGGACACAGATTACAGGTTAACCAGGAGCTCTGGCAGCTCTGCCAGTCCCTCTAGGAGCCCAGCCTGGCAGGACCAGCAGCCATAGAGGGCAAGAAAGGGCCAAACTCGGCCTCCTCTCCCAAAAGGAGCCATGGATCTGCCACACCCTCCAGTCTGGAAGCACAGCAAAGCCTGCCCTCCCTTCTGAGGCTGGCAATGCCCAGCCTTTGACTTGAGCATCCCAGACACCCTGAGAGCCACCACACTAAGCCCTGCCCCCGCTCTGCCTGGAAGAGCACCAGGACAATGGGTGGCTGCCAGCAGCCACAGCCAAGGGCACTCAAGAGTGTCCTGGAGAGCACATGGATACAGGACCAGCAGCCTCCAGGGAGGAGAAGACAAAAGATCGCAGGTGCAGGGCAGATGCCCCTGGCAGTGCCTACCTGGCAGGAAGAGCCGCTGGCTCTGGGCAGCGTTCTTCTCAGGGCTGCAGGAACGTGCTAACATCTCCACTGCTACTGAGACAGGAGCCAGAGCCAAAGCTTATGACAACACCCCCCAATTCCACATGCAGCACTTCAAGCCTCCCCAGTGAGCTCCCTCCACAGTCAAACTGAGTCCCATTCTCCCCTCAGCACTTCCATCCAGACTGCTGCTGCTCCAAAATCTTTCCAGACCCCTCAAACAAAGATATCTGTAAGGTGACTCACACATTCAGGATGCTAGTGTGGTGCTGGCCATGAGGACAAGGGCTGTGTTTCCACACAGAGACATAGCACTGTGTCCTCTGGGCCCAGGCAGGGTCTCTTCTGCCTGGGGAGGTCTGGTGCAGACCCTGGCCAGCTTTGAGAACAGTCCAGCCCGAGCAGGGAAGTGAGGGGCAGCAGCTCTTCTGCCGGCTCACTGGGACCAGTGAGAAGAAATGACGTGGGGTAAAGCCCTCTCCTGCTGCAGCTGAACTGGGGCACCTAGGGCACTTTAGGTGGGGGTGACGATCCCATGAAGGTGGCAGGAGCTGCTACTCCTCCCCTCTTCTAAACCCACCACGGACCTTCTAGACGCCTCTCCAGGCTCTCGATGCAGCCGGCCATGCCGAAGACCAGCGCCTGCAGCTGGCTGCGCGCCTCGGCGGCAGGCAGCTGGGCGAGGGCCAGGGCCGGGCACCGCGGCTCCTCCGGCAGCCCCAGCGTGGCCGAATCCGGGCCCATGTTCAGTGCGGCGGCCCCGTGACCCAGGGCGGCCCTGCGGGGAGCGGCGGTGAGGGGAGCGGGAGAGAGAGGGAGCCCCGGCCGAGGTGGGGCCTAGAGTGGGGGGAGCCCGGGGCGAGAGGTTGCACGTAGCGAGGGAGGTCCCAGGGCGGCGGCACCTACCTGAGCATCGCGCCGTGCTCCTCCGGCGGGCACCGCTGCAGAGGGAGAGGAGGAGGAGAGCGCNGGTGGAGGATGATGTGGCCGCCAAGCACCCGGTGCGCCCCGCGGGAGACGGGCTGGGGGGGTCTGGGGGTGCAGGGGGCCTGGGGCTGAGGAGGCCGAGGCTGAGGAGGCCGGGTGGGTCTCCGGCCCCCGCGCTGACCCCTCCTTGCAGGCGCTGCAGCAGTACGCGGCCTGCCAGTCTCACGCCTTCGTGAAGGGGATCGGCACCTTCCTGGCAGGTACGGGCCGGTCCAGCCACCCCGGCATCCCCCGGGTTGTCCTTGGCCGCTCCCCGGGGGCAGCAGGGACGTCCTGGTAACCCCGGCCCCGGTCTCGGCAGGCAGCGGGGCCGCTTTCGCAGTGCAGAAGCTGGCGCGGCAGAAGATGCCGTACAGCCCGCAGTGGAGCCTGCTGCTGGCTGCGGGTAAGTACTCAGCCCGAGCGGTACAGAGGGATGTTTGCCATTGTTACGGGTGCTCGTCTCTGGCTTCGGCCGCCTCCCTATGCCCCAGTCCCCAGGGCTCAGGAAGGTTCGCGGCAGCAGGTGCTGTCTCCACCGTGGTGCTGCTGGCACTCCCAGGAGCACCTCGGCCGCCCCAGCTGCAGGGTCCCTCGGAAGCTACCTGGTAACCAGAGCTGAGACGCAGAAATGCTCCAACTTCTGGATTTACCTGGAGACAGGGAAGTCCCCACAAGAGCTCGCCATGACTGGTGGGGTGTCTCAGCCTGCAGGTACAGTCATATCTTCCTATTGCTTTGCCTGAGCTTGTCGTGCCTGGTTCTTCCCTACTGCAATAATTACTTTGCTGTTCCTGTCTTATAATTTAGTGACTGTGTCAGTGCCAAAATGTCATTATAAGTCCCACACTGGCACCCTGCAGCCAAGGGGTGGGAGCAGGAGCATCCATGGTGGGTAGAGCTCCTTACGCCTCCCCTGTCCCTCTGTGCACCTGGCACAGTGTATTCCTGAGCTGGGCTGGTGATGTGGACTGGGTGCACTTGCTGCTGCCTCCTGCCCTTTTCACGAAAGCCAGCACAAAAGGCTCATTTGCTGGAAGAGGAAGGAGAAGGTAAGGGATGGAGAGAGCAACTGAGGTGTGGAGTGATTTGCTACTTAGTTGGGTGGGCAGAATTGGAGGGTCATCAAGATAGGTGCTGCTGGACAATTTTCATTGCTGCTCACTGCTTTCTCCCATATGTACCATGAGTTCCCAAAGTTAGGCCAACTTGAAGAGGCTTTACGTGCTTTACCAAGGCTCTGTGGTTCTTTGCCCACCCTTGGAAAACTTACCAGGGTAGTTGGAGGTCCAGGGAACTTGTACTTTCTTGTTGCAGAAAACCTCCCTAGTGCAGAGGACAGGGACAGCGCCGCAACATTGGTGAGGAGGAACAGATACGGAGACGTGGTGGAGTAGCCAGCATGGAGTAGCCTGCCATGCCCATGTTCTGCTTCACCCCCTCCTGCCTGCCCAACCCGATGCTGCCCGTGAGGGTGGTGGGCTTGGTAACACTTCTGGAAAGCTCAGAGGACTTGATCCTGCGAGTGAGAGCATGGTGGAGGCACCTCAGGGATTGCTGCTGCCTGCCCCATGGCCTCTGCACATTGCACTGGGGCTACAATAAAAGTTGAGAGCTGAATGCACTCGCTGTGGATGAGGTGAAGGGCAGAGCAGGTGGTGAATGTCATCCTGAGGCAACCTCTGCAGTGAATGTTGGAGCAGAAAGCTCTGATCCCTCTGTGGTGATGGCAGTCACACTTTGCACCTGGATTGCTCTGAGACTGCAGGTGCAGACAGGTCTGGGCTAAGTTGTGAAGGCAGAGCTGTTGCTGTGTCACCTATGTTTCCTTGAGCCCAGCCATGTCCCTTCCACCAGCACTGGGCCCTGCCCCTGGAGGCTGCTGACAGGTTGTTTTGCTGGGGGCTGTGGCAGCAAGGGACAGCTTGAGCTGCCTGCTCCCGGCTTTGGGGTGACTGCACCTCCAACACTGGGGAAGCATGAGCTTGGTGACTGTGGCTGGCTGGAGCTCCTCCACCTCCAGGTGGACCTGGATCTGGAGTGATGTTTTCAGCCCACCTTGGTCTATTTGAGGTCACGTCCAAGCTGGTAGAGCGCACAGAGCTGCGACGGTGTCTCAGCACTGGACAGGCTGCAAGGGCTGAGACCTTCAGGCAGAGCCTGACCTGTGGATGTGGCTGAGGGGCTCTGCCCCCAAGGGACAGCCAGGCTGAACTACCTGTTGCTGATCACAAGCCACTGAGCCATAGCAGTGGTTACAAGGGTTTATTTCAGATTATTAAAAAAAAATCAAACAAAACCAAACCTTCTTCATGTTTGTACATCCCTGTTCTTACTCAATTGGAAATGAAGGTGCATCCTCCTAGCTGCCTGGTGTTGGGTGATGCCAGGCTCAAATCCCGGTGCGGAACAAAGCCCTACAGTGCAAGAGCCCATCAGCTTTGTGCCAGCACGGCCATGCACAACAGAGCTGCAGGAACCAGGGCATGCAGGAGTCTCTGGTTGTGGCAAAGACAAATCTGGCATAGAAACCACAGGGATAGTGAAGGCACCGTGTCTGGTTGTTGAAGTGGGACCTGGAAACTGCCATCTTCCCACATCTGGTTGTTGCTAAGTCCTTACCCAAAGCTGAGGCCAATGCCAACGAGAAGACCTTGCCTTCAGGAAGGTCAGTGGGGTTTATACATCAGCCAGAAAGATAACGTGGGCTTCAGGTGATGCCCAGGGCTCCCCAGAAGGCAGGGCTGATGCTTCAGAGACAGGCTGGCGAGGTTGGCTATAAGGACTAGTGTAAGTAATATTCCCCATTCATACACATACATATGAAAATTAATCCTGTTGTTGCTTGGACTCATTGGCCCAGTTCAGCTCAGCTCTGGTGGCAAAAAGATGTCCTAGCTCTGAATGTCCCATTTCCAAGCCTGCTTCAGGGTCTATCCCTGAGTGGGATGCTGAGAAACATTTAAGCCCTTCTCCCACAGAGCCAGTGATCCTCTTCTGTCCTTCCTTTCCTGCAGCTTGAGGGCAAGGGGAGGGCAAAGGAGACAGCTATCCTTTCTGGGACAGTGTCAGGTTTTGGAGGAGGACATTGAGCACTTGCCACATGCCAAGCATTCAGACCATGGAGCCTCCAGCAGGTAGGGATGGTGCTGGTCCTGCAGATATGGCCCGCCCTGTCCCTGCCGTCAGATTATGCTGGACTGGCTGTGCCGGAGCAGGCAGATGGCAGTCACCAGGGATGTCAGTGTGGTGACCACGAAGAGCAGGATGAGGATCACCCAGTAATTGTACAGCATGCTTTTGTGGGAGGAGGGCTTCTCTGCTGGGATCATGTTGGTGAGGTTCAGCATGTAGCCCAGGGCCCAGCCAATGGAGGTTTCTCCTGCCTGTGGAAACAGCATGGCATGGTCACCACCCAGCCAGCCCAGCTGCATGGGACTCAGGAGACCTTAGAATCATAGAATCATGGAATCAGTGAAGTTGCAAAAGACAGCTAAGATCATGGAGTACCACCAGTAACGCCAGCACTGCCAAGGCCACCACTAAACCATATCCCCAAGCGCCACATCTGCACATGTTCTAAATCCCTCCAGGGATGGTAACTACCCCATCCGTGGGCAGCCTGTTCCAATGCCTGACCACACTCTGCATGAAGGAATTTTTCCTAAAATCTAACTGAAACTTCCTCTGGCACAATTTGAGGCCATTTCCTTGTCCTGTCATATGTTGCCTGCGAGAAGAGACCAACCCCCACCTGGCTACAACCTCCTGTCAGGGTGTTGTAGAGAGTGAGAAGGTTCCCCTTGAGCTTCCTTCTCTCCAGGCTGAGCCCCCCCAGCTCTCTCAGCTGCTCCTCATAAGACTTGTGCTCCAGACCCTTCAGGGACATCCTCAGTGTCAGCCCAAGGGAGAGGTGTGTGGGGGAACCCACAGCCCCCCGAGCCTCTGCTTGACCACGGGTCCAGCCATCCCAAGGACAGAGCAGTGACCATCCCGTGCTGAACTGGGCTCATCCCCTGGGAGTAAAACCTTGTACGCTTAGGCCAGTCCTGATCTCCTTGCACATCCCATAGCACATGCAAACAAAAGTGGGATCCTGCCCTGGGGTAACTTCCCAAAAAGCCTCAGCAAAGCATTGTTTGGAATGGCTGGTGTCTTGAGGGCCAAGGAAGGGCTGAAGGACCTGATCTCATGACCACCCCAACAGCCAGCTCAGCTCCTTTGTTTCCATCCCCCTAGGAGATCTCCCCAAAAACTGAGAGTTCCATCCTGCCCCTGTTCATTGAGATCTTCCTTGATTCTGCTTGGCTTTTTTTCTGTGTGGGATCATCTCTCCTGCAAGGTTCTTTGGCCTAACTCCAAAGAGATCCCATGGGATGGGGATGTATTTTGGTCCTACCCACCTTCTTCTGGAAGGCAATGTTGGGGAAAGAGTGGTTGTTGAAGCTGTAGCCTTTGGTGGTGAGCAGATACACAAATGTGCTGACAGCGCAGTAATCTGGCAGCCTCTTCTCCAGCTTTGGGGCTTTCAGGAGCAGCTGGGTGGAATGCACAGAGGGAACGACAAGAGGGGTCAAACCAGCAATGGCCAGGCTTGTGTCTGTGGCCTGAAGCTCAGGGTGGTTACATCTGTGAGGCTAAGGCTGCCCATACCCACCTGAGCCCCTTCCCAGTCCCATGTAGGAGCCATCAATTGCCTTCCCCCTACTCCACTGGTGCCAGGAAACCTAGTGACCTCCAAGGGCTTCTGTCAAAGGCTGGGTGATAGCCCACATCAAGCAGCCCCCTCCTTCCCACGATGCCCAGGGAGCCCACCTCGCTCCAGCTGGTGGCACAGATGCTCTCTGCAGCATCCTTCAGGTCGCTGGGCAAGTGCACGGTTCTTCCCATCACAGTCTGTATGAAATCCACCGTGTAGAAGAAGGCAGAGAAGGCCTGATGGAGGGAAAGGAGCAGCTGTGAGACAGGCTGTGAGCAAACTCTCTTACCATGAGCAGACACTCTGGTCAGTGTGGTGGGCACCAACAACCACTGTTGGAGAGCTGGGGGTCTGACTTTGTTGCCACATGATGCTGGGGAGCTGCCCAGGCAGCAGCTGGGTCATCACCGTTCTCCCTGCTGGTACTTACAATGAAGTTTCCTGAAACCTTCGGCTGGAAAACACCATCAAAGGAGCAGTGAGAGAAGGAGCAGTTGGTGAAGTCAAAGAGCTTGCTGACATGCAGAGTGCAGAGGTTCCCATTCCCAGTGCCGACCAAGGTAACAGTGGTGTTGAGGGCAAGGCTTGGCCTCTCCTTCTCCGTGCAGGGGCTGTCATAGATGCTGCTCAGCAACAGGCTCTTGTTGTAGCCCATAGGCCAGCAGGGATGGGAGACAGTTTCTCGGTAGCTCTCAGTCTGCCAGAGGAGGGAGACATGGAGTGCATGAGCTGTGCCATAGCCACAGCTCCCCCGGAACTTGAGCAGCAAGACACAGAGCAGTTGACAAAAGTGTCTCGAAATGTCTTGGGGTGTCTTGGCTCTAGCCAAGGGCTGCATCATCTAATTGAGATAGTGGGAGAAAGCCCTGGGAACACAGGAGAGGGTTAGGGGCAAAACCCGAGTTGGCTCGTAAAGGTGTACAGCTGGTCCAGGGCTGAGGGACAGCGAGATAGCGTAAGCACTGGGGTGAGGGGGCAGCTGTGGGGTTGTGACAGCCAGCATCCACATCAAGCACACACTGTACCTGGAAGAGCTTGGAGAGCAGCCTCTTGAGGACCTGGTCTCTCCCATAGCAGAGGAAACTGTGTGTGTACACTTTGTATGCCTGCCCATACAGCTTCAGCATCACCTCGTTTCTGGGGTTTTCAATCGTGTCCGTGGTTTCAAAGGTGATCTGTGTGGAAGCACCCCCGAAGTCCATGGCCCCCAGGGTCTTCTTCTGAGGCTGGATCCATTCTCCGAGCCATCCACGCTGAGCCGAGGAGGACAAGAGCAGGCATAAGCATATGATGAGCTGCCCGGCCACCACAGCCATCCCACTGGATGTCACTATCCTCTGCCCACCTTGATGAAGTTCTCCAGGAGATAGTTTGCAGTGACCCAGCCAAAGACCCCTTCCTCTTCCCCTGACAGGATCTTTGCTCCCCGGAAATCAAAGGGGTACGTCTTCAGCATGGCTGCTACAGCTCTGAGGACAGCGTCCGACACCTGTGAGTCTGCAATGCTGTGGGCCAAGTAAGAGGGCAGAGTGACAGGCCTGTGCCAAAGTGCTGTAGAGCCCTCCCTGTCCCAACAGCCCTTGAGGGCCATCACTGCCATAGCAGGGCCCAGGAGAGAGGTGAGCCCTTGCATGTCCCAGAAAAACCCTGGCTAATTCCCTTTGTCTCTGCTGGAGGAGGCAGGTAGCAGGAATGAAGTGTGCTCCCTCCTGCTGGGACAATGGAATCCGTCCTGCCTGGGCTGAGTGAGGGGGGCACAACTCCTGCCCGTGTGTGCTTTTTGAGGGGTGATTATTCTCACTGTGTCCCATCAGGCTGGCAGTGGGTGCAAGGGATTTTCCTCCTAGCATCCAAAAAGTCTGGGTGGGTTATCCTAGTGCTAGGCCCCCACCAGCCCCTTTCCATTAGCACTGTGCTGGCTGTGCCCTGCAGAGCATATCCTGCTCTGAAAGGCAGTACCACTGCTGCAGGGGAGACAGCATCGGGCAGGTGGGTGGTGAAGAGCTTTGCCCAGCAAAGGGGCAATACTTCAGCCATCTTTCACCACCTCCACCCCTGCTGTGTATGGCAAGCTGGCATGTCAGAGTGGCATGACAGGGCCCCCCTGAGCACTCACTTGAGCAGGCGCATGCCAGCTGTGGCACCCAGGTAAAGCGGGGTGTCCGCGTGCTTCTCCTTGGGCACATCTCTCAGGGCCTGGTTCAGGCAGTGCTCCAGGCTTGTCCCAGCCGCCAGAGGGTTCGAGCTGTAGCTGGAGATGCCAGGACCTGTGAAGAGGAAATGGCATTTCTCCCTGCTGGTGAGGGGATGATGCTCAGTGGGAAGATGCCTGGTGAGCAGCTTTGCCCCCCTGGTGAGCAGGCTGTCCAAAAGGCAGTTTTCTGTGGGCATGGAGCCATCCAGGGTCCAGCCACATCTCCTTGCCCACAGCGCATCCCCTGCTGACTGACAGTCTGGGAAAGATTGATAAATGGAGAGTGAAAAATTGACCCTGGCTCACCCTAGCCCTCACTGGGCTAGGCAGAGAGCTGGAGTGTTCCCTAGTGGTTCAGTACCTGCCCAGAAAAGATAAACCACAAGCATGCACAGCTGCAAGCCTTGGAGGGAGTTGGAAGACATTTTAGGAATAGAGCTGAGCCCTTTAGAGCACATCACTACACCGGTGAATACAGAGGGAGGCAGCTGGGCATGGCAGGGGCACTCACACCATGCTGCCCTTCCACAGGGATGCAACAGACACTGCCACCACCCCCAGACCAGGGCCAGCCCTTACCCTCCACATCACACATGCCGTGCTCGCTGACCACCCCGGTGTCATTCTCCTTGTCTGCAGGCCACTTGTAGATGAACATGGCGGTGTGGGAGGACCCAGCGTCCAGCACGATGCCGTACTGCAGGGGGAAGGCAGTGGGTCAGGCCTGGAGGCTGAAGGTCCCCTGGCTGCTCCAGCCCTTACCAAGGGAAGGCACTGGGGCTCAGTGCACAACGAGTCAACACTCCTACCCTCAGTCCACCCTCCTACCGTCAGTGCCCAGCAGCTCCGGAGCATCATCTGGCAGAGGCAGGCTTTGCTCAGCCCAGCCTGGCACTGCTGGGCCCACACCTGCCCAAAGAGGGTACTGCCTGGAATGTGACTGGAAGTGGGATACTGGCCATTCTGGAATGCTGTTTGGAACAGCACAAGGACTCTGGCTTTTTGGGTAGGGGACCCCCTTGAGTGCAGCTCAGAGGCTCTTTCCCCACTGCAGGTTACCATCCCTCCTGGCTGCCTGCTGAGCCATGCTGGCAGGTCCCTGGGACTGGTGGTGGGGAGGGACACCTGAAATGGCTCCTCAGGATGCTCTTGCCCAAAGAAGGGCAGCCAGGCCCCTCATCCCTCCTGCCCTTGTATGGCTTGGCCATTCTCTGGCTATAAATAACCCTGCTCCTCCTGCCAAACAAGGTTACCCAGCTCCCAGGGAGGGGGCACCATACATGCTGCCTGCAGCACCCTTGGGTGTACCCCTCTGCCTGACCCCTGCTGCCCATGCTGGCCCCCACTCTGCCCCCTCAGGGCTGTGAGTATGAGGGGAAAGCAAGGCAGGACCCAGCACCACCCCAACTGAGAATCTCCTGGGGTGAAACCATCTAAGGCTTAAACCTCCTACGAGTCTCTTGTCTGTTCCTGCCCTGCCCAGACTCAATAGATCCAAGGGCTGGAATAGGCAGCTCCTCTCCCTGCCTGGCTCTGGAAACCATCCCTGCCCGCCATGGGTGCCTCATGCTACCCCTCTCCCTATCACCTGGTTTTCACCCGCTCAGGCAACGTAAGTGTCAGGGACACCTGAGGTCTCCACTTGTAGGTAGCCCCAATTACACTGTGAACCCATGGCCCTGCAGCAGTGGTAGCTCCTGCTCCCTCAGGGGACCATCTCACATGGATGACCCTCCCAGACTCACACAGTGATTTGCTTATGCCCTGGGCCAAAAGGTACCAGCCAACAGAGAATCTCCCTCTGTGGCCAGGCCGGAGCAGTGGAGCAGCTTCAACTCCTGACAAACACTGCAGAGAGGAGGAAAGAGGCTGACAACTCCCTCCAACAGCTCTCCCCAGCCTCCTGGAAGGCTCTCCAGGCAGGCTTTCAACACCCTCTGTGCTCAGCATGTGGCACCCCAGTCCATTCTTGCCAGAGCAACCTCTGCCTTGCCTTGCCTCGTCTCTCTGGGGTCCTGTGGTCACCCCTGCATCCCCAGATGAGCAGTCACCAACCAAGCACAAGGGACTCTGAGGAGGGTCCAGCCCCAGGGGACCCACTCTATCCACCTCAGTTGCACTTGTGCCTATGCACCCGCTAGTCACCATGCAGATGTCTCCAGTTTGCTCACCTCAAGGCACCTCATTACCTCAAGTATCACCTGGAGTGACACTAGCAGGAGCAGGGTGACAAGGCTGTCCCCAATGGGAAAGCATCGATAGGTCATCCCCAAACCCAGGGCTGAGCACAGCCAAGACCCTGGGACTAGTCTTCAGCCCAGAGATGCCATGGAGGGGTTGAGGTCAACAGAGAGGGACAAAGTTGGAGACATGGATATCTACATGGTGGCAAGGGCTGAGAGATGCTAGAGAATGAAACAATAAGGATGACCTGCAATGCCAAGGATACCTGGTGCAGCCCAACAAGAGTGGGGTCACCCTGGGAGGGGGATGCTGGGGACGCCAGACTCACCCCATGGAAGGAAGGGACATGGTCACATGGCTGGCTCTAGGGTGAGCAGGAGGAGACCCGCCACCCGTGACAGGGGGAAGGCTGGTTCCCAGGGTTTCTTCCTGCCCTCAGAAGGGCTGGCTTGGCTGTGCCCCACTTCCCACCCCATGGAGAGCTGGTACCAGGATGTGTTCATGGGGTACATACCTGGGGTGGAGTTGCACATGTAGAGAGGTGCACACATGGATGTGCATGTGTGCATGGATGTGCATGCATATATGTGTGCGTGGTCTACATGCTACATGTGTGCATGGGCATACGAAAGTGTGTGCAAATTTAGGTGTGGAGGTAGGTATGTGGGGGTGCTTGCACGTGGGTGTGCACAGGTGAGATGTGCATGCACATAGGTGTGCCAATGTCTGTGCACATGGGTGCACGTGTCTGTGCACACATGCATTTAGGAGGGGTGTGTGCATAGGTGTGAGTGGGCACACATACCACGTTGCATGCCCAAGGAAGTGAGAGGCAGCACACAGCCTGCACCCAGGGCAAGCCCCATGCAGGGGTGACCTGTTGGGGTGACAGTGGCACTGCTGGGGCAGGATGCAGAACTGGCTGCGCCATGTAGATACATCCTAGTGCCCTTTGCTGCCAACACCTGTGGGTCAGGATGGGGGTGTCTCCTCTTGGATCCCCAGCCCATTGCCACCAGGTGTGGAGTGGTGGGTGAGGGGCCTCCTGTGGGTCCCCCAGCCTTGGTGGTGGTGGCATCAGCGCTTGGCCTGGCTGAGGTAAGGTGTTACAACATGATGGCGCTGCCCCTGCAGAGAGTGCCTGGCAAACTGCTGCCAGAGCTCACAGCCACCCCAGCAGGAGAGGAGTCACCAGAGCCTTGTGCCAGACCCTCCTGAGGGCACAGGGTTTGGCACCCCAGCTTGTCCCTGTGGAGAAGACTTCCTTGCCTGGCAGTGATAAGCAGGGGTAGGAATTGTGTGCATGGTGCATGAAGGCACCAATGCAGACTTGGGCAGCTTAGTATGTTCCCAGTGATGAAGGAATGTCCTCTCCTCCAGTCCCAAGGGTACCCCATATCTCTAGCATTCACACAGAAATCATTAATGGGGTCACCTACAGTGGTGTGCAATGGTGCCAGCCCCTGGCCCCAGATCCTGTCCCTTTCTTAGCTTCTGTCCCTGCCTAGAACCTGGGCTTGGGCGTCGGAGCCACGGCATTCTCCAGAGCAGAGTGCACTGCTGTGTGGGTCTGAGTCACGGCTGAGCCATGAGCGTAGGCAGGTGGACTCTGGGGGTCCTACAGGTGGGAAGCCCCTGGAGGGAGGATAAAAGCCCATCCTGATAGTGATTTGCAGTATAAGTGCTGCCCTCAGCTCTGCCAACTGAGCTGCCCTGCACCTGCTAACAAGCACACTGCAAATGAGGGCTGGGGAGACACAGGGGTGCCCTGGCGCACTCCTGCACCAGCACCTGGCTCCCATCACCCCTCTCATCTGCCTCAGCATGTTTGTCTGCTGGCACCCAAGGCTTTGGCAGGGCCTCATGCATGTGGGACAGTCTTCAACACCAGCATCTCCTGGTGGAACAGAGATTTTTCTCACAGAACCCCCTGACCAGGCCCTGGTGATGCTGCAGGCAGGGGAGACACAGAGGTGTCCCCATTGTGGCCCCACACTGGGACAGTTTTTCAATGCCAGCCCTATCTCTGCTGCCTCCTGGGTCACCCATAGTCCCAAGGGCTCTGCCCCAATGCAACATTATTGAGCCCAACCCCAGTCAGGGCTGCTCAGTCCTGAAGCCCCTGCAGAGGGGGCACAGAAGACAGTTGTGTTCCCAAAGGCCATGAGTAGGGCTTGGGGCTCCTGATCAGTGTATGGTTCTGCCCAGGGGAGGAGGCAGATGGGGACATTGAGAATGCCCCATGTGTGCTGCTGCCTGGCACTGTGCCCCATGGCCATGCTCAGGACTCCAGCCCCCATCCCACAGGCTCTCCAGGCTGCCCCATGTGGCATGAGGGGCTCATCCCTGGCATCCCACCATTCTGCCTCTCTCAAGGGTGGTGAGGTCATGCAGCACCCAGGTTTGCAGTGAATTGAGACAGGCTTCCTTCCTGTTGCAGTAGCCACAGCAACCACAGGACATAGAAATTGCCAGAGATACATTTGCCAAAAAAAGGAAAGAAAAGGGCTGTTCAAAAGCAGGCAGCAGCTCAGGGCAGTCAGGCCGTGAGCTCCACTGTGGACCCTTGAGGGAAGGATCAGTCCCTCAGCAGCAAGATAACTAAACCAGCGTGGTTTTAGGCCTATATTCCATGCAAAGGAGCTGGAAAGGGAAAATGTGTAGCTGTAGATCAGCAGTGAACAGCACTATCCAGCAGCTAACGTGGACTGAGTCAGAAAGGACCACATCTTGTCCATGGGTGATGCCGTCAGAAGATGTGCCCAGGGTCTCCCATAGCAGGACTGACCTCTAAACCATGTGGGCATCTTTTGGGCTGAGTTAAGATAACACAAAGTTCTCAAAACAGCACTGAGCTTTGTGTGAAAGCAACTCCTCAGCACCTTCCTGGTGCCAGCCCCATGGAAACAGGCACTGCTGGACACTGGTGCACATACCATGCTGGACCTCACAGCACTTGTCATGTCCAGGAACCCCGAGTCCCTGGGCCAGGCCTTGTGCAGAGCAGGCTCAGGACCCAGGTGGGTGTTCAGGGATGCTTGGCCCCAAACGTCAGCACTGCCTGCAGACTAGAAGATGCTACCACTCTGAGGGAGAAAAAGCACCAAAAAAAGCACAAGAAAAAAGGTTTCTGGGAATTGACTTCGTTTAAGACCAAACATCCATCTTGGAACCAGGAAGAAGAAAGGCTTTCCAGGCTGATCCAAGTGCTACATATGGGGGTCTTGGTACCAATCTAATTCCTCCATGTTCCAAAAGATAAAATTCACTTTGAAACCAGGTCAGGACACTGCCCAAGATGCCCCAGCATGTGGTAACAGGTGGCAAAGAAAGGTGTCACGGAGAAGGAGTTAATAATTGGTAGTTATACTAAGAGCAAAAAGGGTCATCTTGGCTAAGCCAGCTTGTCTTCTCATTCTAGTCTTCATTACATCAGACAAACCCAGAGAGAAAGCAGCAGCACATCTGGCATGCAGGCTGGCTCAGAAAGTTTCCAAGTAAATTGCTTGGGATGAGAAAAAGGGGGTTTTAGATTGAATATTTTTCAGGACAAGAGCCTGGAACTATTTTTAAACAAAAGACTTGGCCTACAAAGAGAGTACTTGGCCAACAAGAAATTGTTCGGGAACTTCTTTCATCATGTGAATTTACAACGAAAAAGGAAAAAAAAAAGCAGCTTGTATTCAAAGGAAAGTGCAATTTGTCACCCAGCAGCACAGGCTCAGGCGATGCAGTGGAGCCCGGGTATATGCTGGGAAACTCTGGCCCCGGCAGAGCTGCAGCAGCAGATGCTGACTCGGCTGTTCTGCCCTGGGGAGCCGCTGTCTTTCAGTGTGTCCAACAGATTCCCCTACAAAGCGCATCCCTGTCCTAACGCACAAGGGATGGGCGGTCGAGGGTCTCGCAGTCGGGGGGTCCCGCAGCAGAGGTGCCACGCAGCAGAGGTGCCACGCAACGGGTCTCGCTAATGGGGCAGCTACGTCCCTGCGCACCAGGCGGGGGCTGCTCCCTTCGACCGTCCCCGCAGATTGAGGGACCCCTCAGCTCCGACGTCTCCCGTGGCGCTGGGGATCCTCTGATGCCGGCGTCTCTCCCGCACCGGTAATCCCGCACACCGGGAATGCCGTACGCCGAGGTTCCTACGGCGGCTCCTCCAGCCCCCGGCAGCCCAGGACCTCCCGGTGCCCGCCGCCACTCCACGCCCGGCCCCCCTGCGCCGCCCCGCTCACCTTGAAGCCCGGCGAGCCCTGTGTGTCCCCGGAGCCGAGAAGGAGGAGGATGATGCCCAGTAGGCAGCCGAGGGCCAGGAGCAGGAGCAGGGCGGCCAGGCGGCGAGCCATGGCGGAGCCGGGCAGGTGAACGGTTTGGCAGCGGCGGCGGCGGCTCCTGCCGCTCCTCCTCCCTCGCCTCCTCCTCGTCCGCCTCTCCCGGCTGAGTCACCGCCGCCCCAGCTCAGGCGGGCGGGACACTGGGCTCCGTGGCACTGCGCGGGGCGGCCCGGGCTGCGAGTCCTACGTCTGCCCCGAACCCGCACTCAGATCTTCCTGCCCCCTCCGCCCCGGGACCAGACCGATCTACCTCCCCCAGGCACGGTTCTTTTGCCTGGGATCAGCCCCAGCCCGGCCCCTCAGGCACCGCCCCGGCCCCAGAATCAGCTTTGTCCCTGGAGCATCACCGTTACCGGGAGGGCTCAACCCAACCCTGTCCCTCCACCCTGGGTGCAGGCCGTGTCCTTGGGATCAGCCCAATCTACCCCTCCGGGCATGGTCCTTGACCCCAGGTTCAACCCCATCCTGCCCCTCCCTGGGGCTTAGCCCTTAGATGGGTTCAGTGGGACGTGGGAACATCCTGAGATACAGAAAAGCTCTGAGAACCTCTCATGTACAATGATTAACAGCTGTGTCTGTGTTCCTGTTTTTAACCATCACAAGAACTTCGTGACAACCCTGAGGAGCCCTTATGTATATTGAGGCTGTTTTCCATATGGTCACAAATGAATAATGTGATGCATTTGCATAGGGAGTAGTGAGCCAAAGGAGGTTGGGTTCCTTCTTCTAAGAACATTTGCAGGTTGCTTACACAGTGAGATGCAAAAGTAAACAAAATAATAAACAAGGAGAGAAGGCTGGAGGACACGGCTCCTAGAGCAGATGTGTTGCAGGCTGAGGGTCACACCCTCACACTGAGGTGAGGTTGTGAGGTGTGAGCTGAGGCTCCTCACGCCTGCCTCACTCATCAATACTTTTTTGAACTGAGGAGCTTTTCTGCTGCTCACAGCTGACCCATGCACAGCACACATTGATTGCACCAGAGCCGGACCTTCTGCAGAGCTCCCTGCCCATCACTGTGGTATTGGGGAGCAGAGGTACTCATGGGGCTAAGCCTTTGCCCAGGGCTTGTGGTGCAGGACCCTCCAGCCCTGATGCGCCGCTCCATCGCGCAGGTTCTGCTGCTGGAGGTCCCACAGGGGATGAGCTCCAGTGCTGTCCCCAAAGCAGTGACTGGAAGCAGAGTCTGGGGAACAAGATGGCTAAATAGGGGCACAGAGAGTCACCTTCACCCTGGCAGTGCCCACCACTGTGGAGCAGGGCTTCTCTGCAGGACTGCTGAGTTCAATCTGTGAGTCTGTTTGCAGGGATTTACCTCGTCACTTCAATTCATTAAGCACTTAACCCTGGAAAATCCATGTCGATCTATTCCAAGACATGAATATATTAATTTATGTGAAAAAATTAATTCCCTTTGCTGCTGATTATGCCACAGGAAACCACAGTCCTATCCCTGAGGCTCAGCACATCATCATTTCTGCTGCCTTTCTGCCTTCCCAGGCTGACTCTTCTCCAGTTTCTATGGGAAAAATACCTGCCTATTATTGATTATTTTTGCTGCCCCCTCACCTTCTGAGGCACTCATCTGCCATCCTGTACAGTGCAACTGCACCAGGGATTATCATAGAGACATCTTTTCTGGATTGCACTTAATCCCTTTCTCAAACCTCCTGCTTCACCTTTAGATGGACAAGCAATGAGGTCTTCGAAGACTAAAAAGGAACAAAAAAATCTATTTTCTGGATGGTAGGGAGCAGAAAGAGGGTTTGGGGAGCCCTGTGGGAATAGGGATGGTCCCCTTGCTCCTCATCCTTCTTTTGGTTTTGGGGACTTTGGAGCGACTTCCTATCTGGCAGGTGGTCCTTGGTGTGGTGGGACCCATACTGGGAGATGTGAGTGTCCTCTATACCTTAGTCTTGCGCAGACTTGGCCATCCTATTCCCAGGCTGTCCATGAGTGGCTTTGAAAGGGGGGGCTGACATCCCTTCCCTCCCCAGGGGGGCTGCTCCTCCCTTTCATGGGGTCACTTTTGCCACCCTCTTTCCAGCCCCAAGGGGGTAGGAGGTGTGAGCTGAGGTCTGAGGGAGCCTATGTCAAGCCCTGGATACTCAACCTGTGCAAACAGGAAGGCACCAAAAGCTTGGACATGCTGAGGTGGAAATACTCCCATTCCCAGGGGAATGTCAGCCAGACAAACATATGTATAGCCAGAGAAATACCCAAATACCCCGTGACTGTACATTCAGGCAGGGAGCACTCCAACACGGCTGTCTGATCTCAGCCCAGCCAGGGTCGGGCACTGCCAGCTGCTGCCCCAATAAGGGGGATGGGCGGGGTAGGGGGCGCTCATGTAATTTTTCCTTTCCCATGTAGCCCCGTCAAGGCACCGCAGGCCGGAGAGCAGGGCATCGAGGGTGGCAGTGCCTCTGCCAATGGTGTGTGGGCAGCCGAGCCACTCACAGGGAAGCCAGCCATGTCCCTGGGGAGGAGCAGGTGTCTGCGCTGAGGTGGCTGCCCCAGGTGGGCAGTGCCTGAGCTCCAGGCACAAGAAAGTTCAGTGTGGAAAAGCAAGCAAGGGGCAGGGAAGGCTTTCTCTGCAATGGAAGACAAAGCAGGCAACTTGCTCCAATGGCAGGAAGTGAGAGCAGCCTTGTTTGTCTGAGGAAACAGGGATGTGGATTTTGGGCACCATCAAAGAAAGGCAAGAACAGCTGTCACCTCTACAGGACTCAGGTTGTGAAGCATATAATCTGCCCAAAGGAATAGGTTCAATGAGCAAGCAGCTGTGTGGGGAGCCAGCCCTGTTGCCCTGCCACACTACCACTCTGCCACCTTTCTACCTGCCACGCTGTCACCTGTCTGCCTGCCACCCTGCTTGCCATCTGTCTGCCTGCCAGCGTCTCACCTCTGTCACCTCTGTTGATCTCCACAGCTCTGCTCTCCATACATTCATCCTGCCTTGACCATTCACAGGGACAGAGGCACACCGTGAATTTTTAGGGAACTACTTTGATAGTGGGAGGGACAGATCTCCTCAGCATGACCAGATCCGAAAATGGCATTGAAACCTGAAATAACCAGACAATCCACCAGATGCAGGAGCAGGGTTTGCTGTGGGGCAGCAATAAGTTTCCCACAATTCAATGCCAATTTTTCATGATTACAGCCTGTGATGGGCCACAGCAGCAAGGGAGGACCAGGTTAACCCGCCTGATGTCACAGGAGAGATCTCTCAGGAGCCTCTACTGTGCTGGTGCCTTTGGCTCACCCCATACATGCATAAACACACAGAGCTTAATCCCAGGTAAAGCTGGATGAGGATGCATCACCAGCATGCCTGAGGCACCTGAAGACTCTTGCCTATATTTCTACATCCCCTGCAGCTGACGTGGACATGGGCTTCAGCTCAGTGACTCAGAGAGACACGGCCTTCCTTCAAGGAAAAGCACAGGCACAGACTCCCCAGGAAAGACAGGGCATGCTGGCACCCATCCCAGGAAGGCAGAAAAGCTTGTCCCCACCATGGAGCAGGGGAAACAATCCCTGGGGGCAGAGTGGAATGTGAATACGAAGAGGGGAAGGTGGAGAGTGCATTAGTCACCCAGCAGTGCAGGGGACCTTCATTTCCCCAGACAAAAGAGAGAGGTTTTCTAATCCATCTCTTCCAACAAAAGCCTCTGAGGTGGGGCCACATGGGTGAGGGTTGCAGGGTTGAATGAGGGATCAAAGGAGACACTGGAGCAGGAGAAGTAATTTGCTGGTGGCTCTGAGAGGTGAGGTTTGCTGGTTGTGGGACTCAGAGCTTCTCAATGGCTTTGTAAAATGTGGATGAACACATCTGGGAGCACTGGTGGGCGGCCCTGCAGCTCCATATGTGGTTTGGTAATAACAGGAAGAACACAATGAGCCTGTAGACCCTGAAGTAGGCTGGGGTCCAAAGGGAGGGGTTAGGGACAGGGTTCTCTGCTCCCATCTGCGAGATCCTCAGCCAACAGTGAGTGCAGGGAACCTTTCAATCCAGAAACATTCAACAGCTTTGGGACTGGCCCAGTGCAGGCCAGCCCTGAGCAATGCACAAACAATCCCACAACATACTCCAGAGCTCCAGAGCTCCAGCACAACATTGATCTCAGCCCTGGCAGAAGCCCCGGGGGTCCTGACCTGCTCCTGGGATTCCTCTGCAGAGGCACTCAGACCAAGAACCATCAGGGACAGAGAGTGGCCGGCTGGAGGGCAGCCTAGTCCCTGTAGCAGCCAGAAGCACATTTGATACAGCACGAGGCTGCAAAGGTGTTCCCAGAAGGAACACAGCCCCCATCTACCTCTGAAGCCCAGACCAAGGAAGGGACTTGCTCCTTTGGTCTCAGGTTGGGCTAAGGCTGCTCACCCGTCCACAGGCTGTGGTCCATGGGAGAAATTCCCCAGCCCCGTTCTCAATCCAGACCCCGATCTCACTCCTGTTCCCAATCTCAGCTCTGCTTGGGAATTGCACTGGAGGCACAACCAGATGGTAGAGTGGGAACCTGCTCCCAGTCCTCATGGCTCCGTGACTCCAGTCAGGACCTGGACTGATGTACCCTGGGACTCAGCTGAGACATCAGATATATTTTTTTGGCTAGTGCAGGCCAATGCAGGCCACTGTGCAAGCCCAGAGGTGCCTCTTTGTTAGGGACCTCCAGGCAGAGTGAGTCCTGCACCAACCAAAGCACTTGGATGTCTAGGCTTCCCCAAATGCTGGGGCTGACTCCCCAGTATCTTGTTGCCTTGCATGGAGGAGTCACAATACTGTGTGGGGCATCAGGAAACCACTCAGCTGCCTGTCCTGGTGTTGGGTCTATTCCGCATTCCAGCAGAGATGTGTGAACCTGGACCTAGAAAGACACTTGTGCTCAGGGTGCACTTACCCACATCACCACCTGCACGAAGCTGGAGTCAGACAGGACTGGAATGGAAGCAAGGATCTGTCAGGAATTTCTGGGGATGCCCACACCAGTCCCAGCACTGAGTAAGGCCGCAGCACACACGTGAGGCATTTTGGGGCGTTTTTGAGTCTGTGGCCAGTGAAGCTACAAATCCAACCAGTGTTTACACCGGTAGAGTAAAAATATAAGGGAATGCAACAACCTCCCTCAGTCAGGAGCGAGCTCCTGACTGAGTGCAGCTTCTGCTGAGCCTCTGCACCCTGTGAGTGGGAGCCCACTGATGTATTCCGGCCTTGGCTCCAAGCCCAGATCTTGTCCTCTTAGAGGCATTGAAGGTCTGGAAGGATCTTGGTGTATCCAAGGCTATAATCTCCCCCCTGGCAAGGACCCTTGCCTGGAAGGAAAATCAAACCCAAATACAAATCTCTGTTCTTGCCTCACTTTCTAAACCCTTTTTTGTCTCCTGTTTTCCAGGACAGTGTCTGTGTGATGCAAGCCCTGAGGGGGTCCATGGGCAGGGATCCCTGTTGTCCTGGCATTGAATCAGCCAGGAAGTAGGTAGCTTTTCCAGAAAACCTCCACTGGTTTCTCCTGGATGTCTTGCCAGGAGCTCTCTCCTGCCAGGACAGAGTGTCAGGAAGTATGGAACCACAGGGCAATCCCTCAGGCCGACAGCCCTGTTCCCACAGCCCTGGCATGACACCTGACGAGCTCCCTCCCCAAGCTCGTGACATGAGCCTATGGATGCTGGCACAGGACTGTACTAATGTATTGAGTAGTTATTTTGCACTGGGCGTTTTGTTCACTTGCACTGCTAGTTTCTATCTATTTGCACTGAGAGTTTGTGTCGGGTGGGTTTATCTCTGCACTCCCCCCCTCGGGTCCATGGTGTTGGTTTCTTCCCCAGGTGAATCCCTCCCTCGACCCCTCCCCTCAGGTGTTCCATTACCGCCGTCCCCTCCCCTGGCCTTAAAAACCCCTGCGCACGTGGCCTCGCTCTCTCTTCTCCTGGAGTTTCTGCATTAAACTGTGGGATTTGGTCCCAACAAAAAAAGAGCACCCCTTGTCTTTTGCTTTTATCCTTGTGGTTTATCGCTGGGGTCCTGAGCTAGCCTAAAAAAACACTCCAAAAAGGCTGATAATATCCACACAGGACAGCACACCTGCCAGCAGAATATCTGTCCTCTACGCTGTGGCCCCAGGGCAGAGAAGTCCTTGGCACATGGAGGCCCAAGGTCATGGTCAAATCCCGTTGGCTCCGTGCAGCCACTGCAGGCTCACCGGTCCCTAAGCCTGTGGGACACATTGGGTGACCACAAGCGAAACATGTGACATGAAGGAAGGGAGCACCACATGTTGATCCTCCTGGGCAGCCTGGGGATCAGCAAGGGGCTGATCCCCATCTTCAGTGTGAGGGAGGAGATGGTGGTGGGGTGGGGACAGAGCTGGCAGGATGGAGGGGAAAATTATCTTCTGCTTGGAATAAAGCAGGGAACGGCTCGTCACTTTTCTTAAACTGTCCAACACTACCCACAGGCTCCAATTCCAAGTGAGAAACCATGTTTTGAACAATCTCAGCTCATCCCTACAAGCACCAGGCCATGGCCATGGTGAGCAGCTGGGCCATGCAGATGCTGAGCCCTTGCCTGGCTTTCAGGGCGGCAGACTCACTGAAGCAGCCCATGGCCATTACCACAGCCTCATGGACACCCACAGCAAGAGTGGACTCCCTGGGGGAAGTTGAGACACCCAGGCTGTCCCTGCTGAGCCCCACCAAAGCATCGGGGGACTCGGACCGAACAGGGTGCTGTTGGGGGCAGCTGAGGGGCCCTTCTGCTAACCCTGCTACTCATCACCCAGAGGCCTGAAGTGAACAGGGCCTTGGGATGCTGCAAAGGTCCCCGTAAGTGACAAGATGACAGGCAGCAGGGCATGGGGAGGTAGGGCATGAGGGGATGTCTTCTTTTCCTGGGATGGGTACAAGCACTACTGTCCACTGTCCTCCAAAACTCACATCCTTTCTGACATGGAGTGGTCTTTTATTCCCCAATTATCTACGTTTAACCTGGCTATATGAGGGATTTGTGTCCCTTGAAGTTCCAAATGGAACCTGTTACTCCATGCTCAGCTATTGTACTGATCTGCAAGGAGAATTCAAGCAACCTGAAAGGATGTGGTTTGTATAGGTGTCTCTCCATCAGCTCTTATGTCCAGTGAATTTGCTCCTTCCCATTGCTGACGCATGGAGAAATTATCTGCCCAGAGGTTCCCTCAATCTCTAGAGTTGTTAGGGAAAAGCAAACATTTTAGGAGGGCTCCGAGCTTCTCCCATCCTTGCACTGTACCATAGCAGCCAGTTCAGGAAGCAGGACCATCTCTGTTAAGGCATAAGCCACCTTCCCATTGCCATACTGTAGCTCTCCAGCAGCAAGTCCCAAGCCAACAAGCTGACACTGCTCCAGTACCCCTTTCCTGAACTCTGGGAAAGGATACAGGAAGGGGTCCCATTTTGCACTGAGCAAAATCATCTTTCTTCCCTCTGATGCTGACAATAGGTTTGAGGACCAGCATTTCATGGAGGGTTGGAGGGTTCCACTTGGCAGTGCCAGTGTTCTGTCCCTTCATGCTGCAGCACAGCACTGTAGCTGGAGAAGTTGTCCCATCCTGTCCTAGGGCTCCTGCAAATCTTTGACATCAAACCATATTTGTTTGATCCAAGACCTCATACTGGAAACTCAGCCTGTGGGAATGGAGGGGTCTCTTCTCTTCTTTGGCAGGACTTCAGTAAAAAACAGCACATCTGGGGCTTCCTGGTGTGCCCCCCCTGCCCCCATCATGAGGTAGGGAACACCAAGAAGAGCTATCCTGCAGTGTTCCCTCTCCTCCCCACCCGCTACGGTCCTTCTGGGGAAAGCTCTGCATCACAGAAATATCTTGTCTGGACTCCTTGTTTTTGCCAGTCTCTTTTCTCATTGTTTTCCATCAGGAGCCATGAGAGAAGGCCCAGCACGCTGGCTCAGATCTCCCCACAAGCCTGGAGCAGTCCTTTGTCAATCCAGTGACTGCCTTAACAATCCTAAAGTTAAATTTGTGGCCCTGATAATGGATTTTTCTTGTGACAGATGGTCACTACCTTCATGCAAAGGTACAGAGCCCTAAGGACACCTCTCCAGCCAGCAGGCACATTTCCAGTCCTTTACACATCCCAAAATGCAGCAAGAAATCTCAGGAGAGCCATTTCCTTTGCCAAAGTTGAGGGCTCCAGCCCTGGCTGACACAATGTACACTCTCTTCTCACCCTCAGTCCAAATAGCATTTTCCCACCCTCTCTCTCTCCACCAACAGGGCAGCCAGATCCTTCCTTGCCTACTGGGATTCCAGGGTGCAGCCTCAGCCAGCTGACTGCTGGAGGTCAGGAGATGACTCGAAGGCACCCATGCTGGACCTAGACTGGAAGAGCATCCTTTGTTCCTGGACAAGGACTTCTCAGTGCCATGCTGCTGACAGAGCCAAAAACCAAATGCATTGCCCAGGGAACCCCACTGTCCTTGGGAAGTCAGTGCTCACATGCTCCCAGGCCTCCCAGGGTTCCCAGTCGTTGGTGGGGGCAGAGGGGTACAGAAGCCCTTCTGAAGGGAGCACTGGGGACGTCACAGGCTGTTGTTACTCCTGCCTCCAGCTGTCACTGCTCCTGGTAGCGGAACAAACCCCTTGTGTCCAGCAGAGCAATGCCAGCATGATGCAGAGGCAGGGCAGGTGATGGCACACTCAAGAGAATGATGGCGCAGGCAGCTGATGGCAGGGCAGACAATGGCACACAGAGCACAGATTCATTTCCCACCACTGTGGCAGGGAGGGCAGTGTGAGGTGCCCGAAGCAGCCTGGAATGCTCCTGACTGGCTGCAGGAGTTCTGTTTCAGGGCTGGTAGCAATGGATTTGCTGCAAGACAAGGGCAGGAGAGCGGGTGCTGTGACCCTTTGCCAAGGCTCAGCCAAGGGATCTCTCCCTGTCCCATATTGCCTCTCAGCCCTGGGTGCTTCCTGGCAGCATCCCTTCCTGTTCCTGCTGCCCCAGGCCTTGCAGGATCCCCACCTGAACCTGCTGACATCTGGGAAAAGGGCAGAAGATCTTTCCCGGGTGCTGACAGCTCCCACTTTGGGCAAACACCACTGGGAGTCACTTTCCCAGAGACAATCCCGCAGCATGCACCTCTCGGCAAGTCCTCCAGCAGCCAGACTTGTCTCCTTCCAGCAAAACTGAGGCCCTTCAGGGCTGCCTGGAAGCAGGGATGAGCTTTGTAGAGTTGCAGTGAAATCACCTGTTACTGTTGAGCTGAATCATACCCTGGCCAGGAAATTATTCAGCTCTAATCGATTTATTAATCTCATTTTTTCCCAGATTTAACCCTCCTGCTTCATCACCATTGTCCAACCCGGAGCCTTTTGTATGAACTCTCCTCCTGAATTCCTGGTGCACCTCAGGGCCCCCCAGCTATCTTAAGAGCTTTTTCTCAAATAACTCAGAACTCAAAGATAGGAGTCAGATAATCCAAAATCCTGACAATGAAAAACCTCTAATATTTATGGCTGGCAGACATTTTCACAGTTATACTTTTCAGGTTTTGGACATATCTGCAGAACTGGACTTCTATTTGTCTTTCAGGAGAAACTCGAGCTTCTGAGCTGATTGTGGCATGCCACCAGCTTGAATGTGAGAAAATCATGTGTTGTGAAGATCTCAAAAAGCTCTGGGAAGCCTCATTCATTTCCTCCTCCTCCACATGCTACAAACCAATGTGACTGATGTGCAGCTGGATGCTCCCAAGGATGCATAGGGATCTCTCCAGCGGCAGAAGGACACCCTCAGACACATCCCAGGGCTGCAGGTACCTGTTCCTGTCCCAAAACAGACACGTCTTTGGGTCTCTTAAGGCCACTTCAGGCAGGTCAGCTGGCTTTGTGCAAACCTCTGAAACATGAAGAGTGTTGCTTCAGCATGAAACAAGTCTGGGACAGCTCCACAGCCCCCATGGTGCAGCATCACACTCAGTGCTGGGCAGGGTTCTAGTCCATTCTGGAGTCCAGCTCCCTCCTTCACTAACACTGGTCCAGAGGAGGCCACAGAGCTGCTCTGAGGGTTGGAGCCCCTCTGCTCTGGAGCCAGCTGGGAGAGCTGGGGGCATTCACCTGGAGAAGAGAAGGCTGCATGGAAACCTCAGAGCCCCTTGCAGGGCCTAAAGGGGCTCTAAGGGAGATGGAGAAAGACTTGGGACAAGGGCCTGAAAGTGACAAAGGGGAATGGCCTCAATGGTTAGATGGGATATTGGGAAGAAATCCTTCCCTGTTAGGGTGGTGAGGCCCTGGCAAAGGATGCCCAGAGAAGCTGTGGCTGCCCCAACCTGAAAGTGTCCAAGGCCAGGTTGGACAGGTCTTGGAACTACCTGGGACAGTGGAAAGTGTCCCTACCCATGGCAGGGGGTGGAACAAGATGGACTTTAAGGTCCCTTGCAACCTGAACCATTCTATGGTTCTGATCTGCAAAATATTTTGAAGAAAAGGTCCCATGACAAATGTTCTCTGCTGCAAAACAAGAGAGCAATCAGGACACTCACCTGGGATGGCACCAGTTACATGCATCTCTGAGGCTGAAGTAGATTGCAGAGGTGATTGAGTCACCAAGAGGGGAAAGGGGAGAGAGAACAGCTGTGTTCTGGGATGATCTCAGGGCTTCAGGGCTGCTAATGCTTCACTCAAGGCCCTAGCCCTGCCCTTTTAAGATACATTTGTGTTTTGTTCCTAGGACAAAAGGAAAAGAAAAACCTACCCAGGTGAAGGAAACCGGCAGTGACCTCCAGGTGCTCCTCTGTGCCTGCAGGGATAGGGCCGTGCCCAGGGAGAGTGAAAGGATGATTGTCCCACCTCCTGCTCTCAGGTTTCAACAGGTGACTTGGATGAAACTATTGAGTCCAAATTTTCCAGTTTCAGGTACATTTTAGTTTTTGTGAGGTGGAAGAACAACCACGGTTTCATGGGCTAATGACAGGTGCTGCAGGGAAACACTACCCTGTTGTGGGGAAAAGCTTTCTTTACTGGGGTAATTTCTTTCTGCTCTAAGTCCCTGGGCAGGGCTGAAGTTAAAACTTCAGCAGAGAAACAGTGCATGAGTGTGAAATTTGGCAGCACCTAGGGGTGCAGTCATCTTGACAGAGGTGCTCAGCCACCACTCGTCTCCTTTCTGAGGAGCAGATGGTGCGGTTCAGATCTCAAACTCCCTTGCACCAGGTGCTGGAGCAGCTGCCCAGGTTGGTGAGTCCTTAGGAGAGCTAACATCAGCCCAGGTGTGTGAAGCTTCTGTCAGGCCAGACATGGTCCTGCCTGATGTGTATCAACCAGATAGGAGCTGGGCAGAGGCTGCTATGGATAAGCATCCACATCCTGCTTCCAGTGCATCCCCCTTCTGCTCTAGCCTGGTCCCTGTCCTGCCAGGGGGACATCGTGTCCTTGGGACTGCATTGGCAAGGTTTGGGCAGTGGGGGTCTGTAGAGTGCCTTAGTGAGAAGGCACCAGAAGCTGTCCCTGTGTTGGACCCACTACCACCCGAAGCTGAGCCCACCAGCAGTGAATGGGGCGTCCTCTGGGATAATGTATTTAAGAAAGAGTAAAAACCACTGCACAGCCCTGCAGATCCTAGTTCAGTGGAGAGGGAGGGGAGGAGGTGCTCCAGATGCCAGAACAGAGATTGCCTGCAGCCTGTGGGCATGACCATGAAGAGGCAGCTGTGCTCCTGAAACCTATGGAGATACCGACCTGCAGCCCGTGGAAGATCCCACACCTCTGCCTTTCCAAGGCACGAGCCTCCTCACCCTCTGAGGGCTGGTTTGAGTGCCAAACTGGTACTGGGAGCCTGCCTGGCTGCCACTGTATCCTACCCTCACCTTGTCATGCAGGAAGGCTTTATGTGCCTTGCTAAAGGATTCAGCTTCCCTCATCAACACTCCACATGTCTCTCTTTGGAAGTGAGCCCCGAGATCAGCGATGTCAGTTCTTCTGTGGTTGGGGGGGGTGCCCAATCACAGCAGGACTTCCCCAACCGAGGGTCAAGAAGAGCTGCCAGGCAGCTGCCACATCCCAGCCATTTCCAGCCAGAGGCATGGAGCGCCTGAGCCCTGTGCCAGGCTGCAGGTGTTGCTCAGGCTTCTCTCAATAATCTGCCAGGACCATCACTCCTGAAGGGCAGGGAGAGGATGGATGCCTGGTTCTGTGGCTCAGCAGTGGGTTGCTGCATGAAGAGAAATGTTTCCAGTGTTTGGAATAACTCGGGTCTTCTGGGAGTCACCGGACAGCTCACCAGGGGACCAGGCACTTGCTTAGGCTCCTAGCAGTAGGTTTAAGGTTTCAGGTGAGATCTTTACAGGTTCAAGTTCCACTTGTTTGAAAAATAGTGTCAGAATCCAGCTGGAGCCTGTGTCAGCCACATGCCTGGCTGGCACACATCACTCTCAGCAGATAAGCCTAGGAGCAGCCAGCAGTAACAAAACTGTGATATTCCCACCGTGACCTCCTGCCACCCAGTGGTGTCCATGAATGAGGAAGGTGACAGCAAGCATATAGGACACTTTCCTTGAGCCCTCTCCTTGTCTCCAGCTGTCTTCAGCTGGGGGGTGTCCTGAGCCAGCCATGATTTTCTGATTTTCACCCTTCAGTAGATTCCTCCTCTCTGTACTTTTGACTCTCTGTCAAAATCTCTCTATTGCAGTGCAGGCAAACCTCCAGAAGTGCCATTCCTTATCAGGGAGCTGCTGCACCCCAGCACTGGGAGCTGCCTGCTTTAGGATGGGTTGGATCTGGCTTCTACTTTCACTTACACTGGAAGCGCTGGTGGCTCCATCCCTCTCCAATCTCTCCAGGACTGTCCTGAGTTTGCAGACCCCCAGTTGTATTTCCTCTGGCTGGAGGGACCGGGACTACTTAGACAGGAAGGGTCCTTTCCACCAGAGTTTCCCAGGGACCCTACGGCCATGTGATGCCTCCTGGCAGGGCCCAGATGTCCCTGCTGCCCCATGTGCTACTACACTACCCTGCTGCATTCTAGGGGGCAGGATCAGTTCCCTCATGGTCCTTGCTGCCATGCTGATTGTTCCTACAGTCAGCTCCCAGATCATATCCCTCCTGGGGTGAGCAGGATATCCACCACAGAGCGGAGGTATACTGCTATCCCACAGGCTGGCCCAGACCTTCAGGTTTTTCCCACCAGTGATATACTTTCCATTGCTTTTAAAAATAAAATCCCAGTAATAAAAACTCCAGCTAATTTTATCCCCAGCCTGTTTTTCCCAGGCTGCTGCAGGATGAGGTGCTTCCCCCAGCCTTGTCTGGAGGATTCACTGTGCAGCACCAACAGTGCTCATGCGTCCAAGGTGTCTGGGGGCATTGGAGGGGAGGACACTAAGCCTCAGCACTTGGTTGGTTGCCCATGGAAGGCCTCTTTCATCTTTGCCTTGCTGGAGAGCCAGGAATGAGAGGGGAACAGTTTGGTGTGGTGAGAGCAGGGCCACAGTGTGAGCATGGATACATCTGACCGTGGACAGAGTAACCCCTGAGCATGATGTGGGCACAGATACAGGATGAGCATGTACATGGCATGACCACAGTCACAGTGTGCACACAGATACTGTGTGCATGTCCACAGGACACCGTGGCACAGCATGTGCATCTACAGCCACAGCTGTGCTGCTGTGCTCATGCCCTTGTGTGTGCCTGAGGCAGAGGATTTCTCTAGCAGTGCCTGAATCCCTGAGCACCTCCCAGAGCACTGCCATGGATACTGGCACAGCGGTGTCTGTGGCAGTGCTCCCCCATCCATCTGTCATTGGAGGGAGTCATTAGCACGCTCACAGGCAGTGCTGGAGCACACAGCAGCTGTTGAGCTGTGACAGTGGTCAGCCAAGGTGGCTGTCACAGCCTGACACTGGCACACACCAGGGACAGGAAAGCCATTTCTCAACCCTGCAGCTGGTCTGGCAGCTAGAAGGATGGGCAAAAGTTCCCTGGCCCTGAAGGCATCACCCTGGTCCCTCCAGCCAGCAGCAAGAGGGCAGGAGGGGCCCACGGGGCTGCGGACCTTGAAGAAGGGCTCCTGCTCTGCAGACCCACATCCCATTCTGAGGCTAGCACGCCAGCATCCTGTGAGCAGGGAGAGCTGGCAATCCCACCGAGAGGCAGGAGGAGGAAAAGCAGCTCATGCCCCCACTAAAATGGTGGAAATCCCTGGAAAAGCCACAGGAACTGAAGATGGGCTCCAGCTCCCATTGCTCCCGGGACATGGTGCAGTCACAGTGAGAGCTCTGTCCCTCCTCAGAGCCCCCCTGGCACAGCTGTCCTGCGGGATGCAAAACAATTGGGTCATTCCTGGGGGTGTTGGATCCTGTGGGATGAGCTGCTTCAAGCCTCGCAGCCCCAACAACCCAATTAAGTTTTGCAATACTTAACTTTTTCGTAGCCCCTTTAGTTTCATAATTCTGGGCTCCCTCTTGAGGCGAGTGCTGCATGAGAAGCTAAGCAAAGGGAGCAAAGAAGAAGGCTGAAGACCCTGGAGAGAAATAAACAGCCTCTCCTAAAAGTATAGCTTACAAAAGCTGCTTTTGTCGTTTTGGGGTTTGTTTGTTTGTTTGGGGTTTTTGTGTTTGTTTTTTGTTTGGTTTTTTGTTTGATTGTTTTTGTGGTTTTTTGTTTGGTTGGTTTTTGTTTGTTTTGTTTTTTTTTTTCCTCCTAATTCCTTGATTTTAGGAAGGCTAAGGAGATTTATTACTTTTTGGGAGTTGGCAGTGATGCAACAGTCAACTTATCCAAGGAAAATGTGAAAAATGGCTGGGTTTGGAAAACCCCCTTAGGATTTGGGATAGAGAAGTAAAATGGGAGCTGACAAGTGCAGGTGTCCAGGCAGTGCAGAGCGTGGGACACTGCAGGGATAAAGCTGCTCCTGCAGACCTCACCAAGAACCTCCCCAGAATCAGCCACATGCCTCCAGCTTTCATGGATGCAGGCGTGCCAGGGATGCTGCTGGGGTGCTGGGTCCCTCTAACCCAATGGGACAAGCCTGGCAGCCTGGCATGGAGAAGTAGCTGCAGGCACTCACCAGCCAACAGAGAGAAGGCACTGGCATCGGTGCAGGAGCATCAGCACCAGGATGTCTCTCACAAACCCAAATTATTTCCTTCCTAAGCCATCAATACTAAATATTTAATGATGAAATTTTAGATTATTTGGTTATTATCTTCCTGGCTGAACCAGCTGAGGCCTATCCAAACTGGTCTGGGCACAACCATCACAGAGGATGGGACACTGGACTCAGAGTCTGGGGTGGCTCCCAGCCTGGCACAGTGGGATGGTTGATCCCCCCGTGGGACAAGGCCTTGTCCAAAAAGTGGTTCAGCCTGAGGACCAATGAAGGTCTTGGAAGATTTGAAGAGCTAATGGAGATTTTGGAAGGATCCCAAAGAAATGGATGCTTTCTGCCTAGCAGAACTCATGCTTCCAGAAACAAAAAAGGGAAGTGTTTAAAACATCTGCACTGAACTCAGTGCAATGCATTTTCATCTAGGGCTAAACAAAACCTTAGGGGGCAAGGCAACGTCTTTCGGGTTTCTTGATTTAACAAATTGGACAAAAGACTGTTTCTTTCCCAGTTTGAGCAGCACCACATGGGAGAAGTGATCTTCAGCAAAGAGGCCATACCTGGGGGACCCAGGGCTAGGGCATCCTGCTTGCACTGGGCTGTCACCGCTGTGTCACTCTGCCCTGTGGGTCCCTGTCTGTGGGCACAAAGACATGGATGTGGTTGCCTTTGCCCACGGCAGCTGCAGGATGCCCAGGGTTAGCAGTGCAGGCAGCCCTGTCTGCCCTCAGGTTCCTGACAGGAAGATGTCATAATTTATATAATAAAAATTTCTTTTACCCCCAAGGAAAAGTGCCAGGGGACATGTCTATTGCCATCATGTCCCTACCTGGAGTCTTCTTGGACTTGTAGACAGTTACAGATGTCCTTCATGGGCAAGAGTTGTTTTCAGTAGCCAAAATGAACCAAACCTGCCTGGCTAGACCGGTCTGAGAATGGGTTGTCTCTGGCTGCCCATGGCCCATTTGTGGCTTCTCTTAGATCCAAAGCAGAGAACCTTTGGGGGTAAAAGGAGGGGACATGGTCAGGCGAGGCTTGAGGGCAAAAGGACTAGCTACTCCCAGTGCTGTCCCCTGGATCCAGCCACAGGGCAAATGGGAGTCATGTCTCCCCTGCTCTGTGTCCAGGGGGCCAGACAGCAGTGAGACAAGGGAATGAAGTGCTGGGCTGTTTGTGCCTACAGAATAGTCCAGGCTTTCTGCTTTGGGGATGTGCTGGTCCATGGAGGAGAACCACAAAGATGATTAGAGGGATGAAGCATTTCTCCTGAGGAAAGATTGTGTAAGTTAGGCTTTTTCAGTCTGGAGAAGAAAAGGCTCCAGGGAGATCTTAGAGCCTCTTCTGGTACCCAAGGAGACTCCAAGAGAGCAGGACAGAGGCTTTAGACAAAGGCCTGGAATCACAGCACAAGGGGGAATAGCCTCAAGGGTTAGATAGTGTATTAGAGAGAAATTCGTCCCTGTGAGGGTGGTGAGGCCCTGGCACAAGCTGCCCAGAGAAACTGTGGCTGCCTCACCCTGCAAGTGTTCAAGGCCAGGCTGGACAGGTCTTGGAGCAACCTGGGATAGTGGAAGGTGCCCTTGCTCATGGGAAGGCATGGAACAAGATGGTCTTTAAAGATCCCTTCCAACTCAAAGTCATCTGGGATTCTGATTCTCTAATTCAATGGTCCATGTGCCCAGCCCTCTTCTACAGCTGAGGCACGGCACAGGGTGTTTTTACACGTGTGGGTTTTGATGGCTCCCTGGGATGTGACTGCAGCCCAGACCCAGTGCAGACTCTGTCCCTCCAGTCACCTGTTCCCACCCAGAGCATGATCCCATCTCCCAGGAGGAGCAACCAGAGGTGTCCCAGTCACAGCAAGAGGATGGGGTCACCTCTACCCACTGTCTGCACCCACTGCCACACAGGTGCCCCACAAAGGGACACTTTGGGTCTAAGGGAAACCACAGAGTGCATGTGGTCTTCCAGGGTGTTGGCCAAGACCACAGCCCCTGCTCTGCTCCCTGACAGCTGCTTTTCCAGGGCTGGATATCTGCCATGTCCTGCTGCCTCTTTGTGTAATGTGAGGGAGTTTAAGTCATGGTCCCTGTGGTACGCAGCTGCAGAGCAAAGCAGGGATTCTGGGAGCCTCACTCTTCCCTATCACATGAGTGTCCTGGAGGGAGCATCTGCCTCCAATCAGCTGTACCTTGGAACAGAGCGAGGTGGCTGTGCAGGCAGAGGTGAACACCCACGCCAGACTGGGATCACAGCCACAGCAAGTCATTGGTTCTGGCAGAGATCTGATGGAACATTGAAGTAGAGCCTGGATGCTGTGCTTGATCCCCTCAGGATGGGAAGTGTCCCCCAGAAATGAACCATGCTGGTAAGCAGAGGCTCAGCCTCCATCATACCCTGCAGTGGGGAAGGCAGATCGTCTCCATTCCAACTGGGAGGAGGCCTTTGCTCACAGTGCTGCAAATGTCAGGCACAGGCAGGGAGGGGGAATGGGAACAGGGAGCACTGGGTAGCACCAGGTGACACTCCGAAGGCAGAAGGCAGTTTATCCCTGCCAAGAGGAGAATAGAGCTGGCATTCTGGAACCTAGGATACAAGCAAGAGCACAGGATACAAGCAGGGCTGCAGCAGCACACCACGGGGGATGGTATGGGATGGGAGAACACTAACTAAGGGATCACAGAGATGATCAGCACCCACTTGCAGGTCTGAGATGCAACAGGCACCTCCTTAGTTCAGTCAGCCCTGCATGGCCCAGCTCCCCATCCCAACGAGAACAATCCCCAGGACCCAGGATCTTCTTCTGGTCATCACATCCTCAGTTCACTTCCCAGGGAGTTGCACTGACAACAGCAGGCCAGGAGGTGCAGAGCGGGAGGGCTGCAGGGCCAGGGCAGCAGAGACTGTGGTGGCCCAGCAGTGCTGACCATATGGCAGGGAAGAAAAGCAAAAACGACAGAACATTCAGGTTAGGGGCCTGAGATGCCGCCGTTCCTGCTGGCATTTAGGATAATTGTTCTGCTGGGACAGCAGCCCTTCTCTGAAGGAGCAGCTGGGCATGGAGAACAGGCTCAGAGGGCATGTAAAGGGCATGTAGCTGGGCAGCAGAGGAGAGAAACTATGAATAGATAAACCTGGGTGACTGGATCCTTCCCAAACTGCACAGCTGAGGACACAGAGGATGAGATCCTGTATCCCCGGTGTTATATGTGATTAAGTAATCCATGCCCATGAATTGTATGTATTAATGTATAAAGTATAAACTGAAATATTTGTAAGACATATTTCCTAATGACCACACTCCAGGGTGAAGAGAGACGACATTCACTAACGACCCTGGAGGAGACTGATTAACAATTCTAAAGATGTGGCTGAGCCGGAGATTGACTCTTCTCAAAGATACTCCCAGTAATAAGTACCTGACGAAGATATCAGATATCTGATAGATAACCAAGATCCAGAACATTCACATTCCACACCTGGCTCCAGATGAGCACATCAAGTATTCATGATCTTCCGGGAACCTCATTGTCTGAGCAGAGAGAGACAGAGCATGAATATGTGGAGTCTGAGAGAAACTGAATAGAGTCGGCCTCAGGCGAAATAAACTGTATAAAAACCAAGCGAACTGAGACACTGGCAGGGGGATTCGATGCGGTAGAGATCGGATTGCTGTTCACCCAGTGTTGACTCCTGGGCTCGACACTGTGTCCTACATTGTGGCTTTTTGCTATTATACTAAAATTATGGTCAAATAAAATTTTATTTTTATTTGATTAACAAATTGGTTCATGGCATTTATAACACTGGGAAGCCCAGGGGCCAGGTACACCTCCAGACTGAGCTCAGGAGAGGGCTCACTGCTCAGATAGTAGCTCCAGGCTCAGGCAGTGGGGACTCCCCATTCAATGTCACCCTGGCACCCACCATAAATGCCCAGGGACAGGCATATTTACCCCATGGTGTTGCACTCGTGTGTGACAACCTCCAGCGTGGAGGGCCGTGGGGGGGTGAGGTAGGTTGGCAGAGGAGCTGTCCTGGGTGGGGAGAGCAAAGCCCTGCTCCAGTTGTTCCCAGTGTAACCATAGCTTCACACAGTGGATTCTAAGTTATCAGAGCCCTCGAGGTGCCACAGATCTATGCAAACCCAGTTCCAGCAGGAAAAACCCTGAAGAGAATGGAACATGTTCACCCACATGTCCCAGCATATGCACCACTTACAGACCTGGCCCCAAATGCAAGCCCCATGGCTCCTGAGCCAGCCCCTACAGTTAAGGGTGCCAAAGTGGACACAGCCCAGACCCATAGCGGAGGGTCAGGCCCATCAGGGACCTAGAAACAATGTGGCCAGGCCAGAGTGACAGCTTGAGGTGAGCCCTGCAGTTCCCATGGGAAACCTGATCCCAGTGGGCAGTGGGACTGCCAGGGCCACCCCACAACCTGCAGCAGTCTCACAGAAAGTGGGGTGGGGGCCAGTGTTGCTGGCCAGGGCTGGGACAAGCATCCTGAGCTGTGGCAGAGAGAGCTGCCCTGAAGCAGTCTGGAGTGGGAACTGTGACTCTCTTTTTCTTTGGAAGCCCTAGTGGGCTCCAACCCAAGCAAAGCCCACCAGGGAGGGACTATGTTAGATCTGTTGTTTGCAAACAGAGATGGGCTGGTGGGAGATGTGGTGGTTGGAGGCCGCTTGGGGCACAGTGACCATGAAATTATAGAGTTCTCGGTATTTGGTGAAACCAGGAGGAACACCAATAAGACTCCTACACTGGACTTCCAGAGGGCACACTTTGGCCTGTTTAGGAGACTTAGAGAGTTCCTTGGGAAGCGGCCCTCAAAAACAAAGGAGTTCAGGAAAGGTGAGAATGCTTCAAAACAGAGATCTTGAGGGCACAGGAGCAGACTGTCCCTGTGTGCCGAAAGACGAGTTGACGAGGCAAACATCCAGCCTGGATGGGCAAGGAGGTTTTGGAGGAATTTAAGAATAAAAAGAGGATGTATCATCTTTGGAAGGAGGGTCAGGTCTCTCAGGATGTATTTAAGGGGGCTGCCAGAGCATGTAGGAAAAAAGTCAGGGAGGCCAAAGCTCAGTTTGAACTTAAAATGGTGACTTCAGTAAAGGATAATAAAAAACAGTTTTACAAATATATTAACAGTAAAAGGAAAGGTAAGACCAATCCTTGTTCTTTACTAGATGAGGGAGGGAACTTAGTAAGTGCAGATGAGGAGAAGGCAGAAGCGCTTAACACCTTCTTTGCCTCAGTTTTTTGTGAGAAGATGTTTTGACTTCAGGACAACTGTCCTCTTGGGTTGGTTGATGGTGCCAGGGAACAGAATAATCCTCCCATTATCCAGGAGGAGGCAGTCAGAGAACTCCTGAGCCACTTGGGTGCTCATAAATGTACGGGACCAGATGGGATCTATCCCAGGATGATGAGGGAGCTGGCATATAAGCTTGCCAAGCCACTCTCCATCATTTACCAACAGTCCTGGCTCACTGACGAGTGGAAGCTGGCCAGTGTGACGCCCATCCACAACAAGGGCGGGAAGGAGGATCCTGGTAATTACAGACCAGTCAGCTTGACCTCAGTACCTGGCAAGATCATGGAGCAGCTTGAGTGTCATCAAGCAAAATTTACAGGATATCAGACCCAGCCAGCAGGGGTTTAGGACGGGTAGGTCGCGTCTGACCAACCTACCTCTCCTAAACCTACCAGCTCCTTTTATGACCAGGTGACCCTCCTGGTGGATGCAGAAGGGCTGTGGATGTTGTGTACCTGGACTTCAGCAAGCCCTTTGACACTGTCTCCCCCAGCACACTCCTGGAAAAGCTGTAGCTCACAGCTGGAACAGGAGCACTCTTTGCTGGGCTCAGAACTGGCTGGATGGCCAGCCCAGAGAGTGGTGGTGAGCGGTGCTGCATCCAGCTGGCAGCCAGTCACCAGTGGTGTCCCTCAGGGCTCTGTGCTGGGGCCAGCTCTGTTCAATATTTTTTTGACTACATGGATGAGGGTATAAAGTCTTTCATTAGTAAATGTGCAGGTGACACTAAGCTGGGAGTGTGTGTCTATCTCTTGGAGGGTAGAAGGGCTCTGCAGAGAGACATGGAACAGTTGGATGGATGGGCAGAGTATAACAGGATGAAGTTTAATGAGTCTAAGTGCCCAGTCTTGCATTTTGGCACAAAATAACCCCCTGCAGCGCTATAGACTGGGGATGTTGTGGCTGGACAGTGCCCAGGCAGAAAGGGACCTGAGGGTACTGGTCAACAGCTGGCTGAACATGAGCCAGCAGCATGCCCAGGTGGCCAAGAAGGCCAATGGCATCCTGGCTTGTATCAGGAATAGTGTAGCCAGCAGGAGCAGGGAGGTCATGCTTCCCTTGTACTCGGCACTGGTGAGGCCACACCTTGAGTGCCGTGTCCAGTTCTGGGCCCTTCAGTTTGGGAAGGACATTGAGATGCTTGAGTGTGTCCAGAGGAGGGAAACGAGGCTAGTGAAGGGCTTGGAACACAAGCCACATGAAGAGCAACTGAGGGAGCTGGGGCTGTTTAGCCTGGAGAAAAGGAGACTCACGGGTGACCTTATCACTCTCTACAACTTCCTAAAAGGTGGCTGTAGTCAGGTGGGGTTGGTCTCTTTCTCCAGGCAGCAACTGACAGAACCAGAGGACAGTCTCAAGCTGCGTCAAGGCAAGTATAGGTTGGATATTAGGAAAAAGTTTTTTACAGAAAGGGTAATCAAGTACTGGAATGGTCTGCCTGGGGAGGTGGTGGAGTCACCATCCCTGGAGGTGTTAAAAATAGCCTGGATGTGGCACTGGGTGCCATGGTTTAGTTGAGGTGTTAGGGCACGGGCTGGACTCGATGATCTTGAAGGTCTCTTCCAACCTAGTCATTCTGTGATTCTGTGTGAAATGGGAACCGACGGCAATTACCAACCCTTTTCCTGTCTCAGCTGGAACTAGAGGCTGCCCTAAGCAGCACCTGGAAGAGGCCACGACAGAGATTCCTTTGCCAACTGCCAATAAGTGGACTAGGGTGTCCCTCTGGGCTCTGCTCCCCGCAGGAGAGCCTCAGCCTCTGCAGGATGCAGGGTTCACTCCAAAGCCTGGGAAAGGAAGATGTCCCAATCAGTACAGAGCCCCCTATATGAGTTGCCATCTCAGCATATGCCATGGCACTGAGATCTCCTGTGGCTGACCCTGTGGGCAGGAGTCACTGCAGAGCACCAGCCACTGTTGGCACCACTGTGGGGCAGCTCTGAGAAAAAGTACTTAAAAGCAAGCAAAAAAGTTTGTGAATTGCACCAGCACTGCCTGAGCAGTGTGAGCCCCAAGCACAGCTTCTGGAGAAGCAGACAGATGAGGCTACAGCACTTGGAAAGGGTGCAGGTGGCTTTAAGACCCTGCCTCACATCAGGGGACAGGGGATCCCCAGTCCCTAGGAAGCCCAGAGGTGATGCGAAAGGACATGGAGACATGTGTGCAGAGACCCCCGGGCTCTTTGTTCACCAAACTGCAGCTTCAGCTCCCCCTGCATTCTGAGAGACAGGACAGTCAGGGACTTCAGGGCTGGCAGGAGTAGATGGGCTGATTTAGGGAGAGATAGAAGGATAAATTAAATAGGTCACACCACTTTATTATCTCTACAGACAGGTAAACCTCAATAAAAGGGGTCAGTTCTAATTAAACCTCAGGTAAAATAGGCACCGGACACCAGAGGAGGCATCACAAAAAGGATGGCAGGCACTGATGCCCAGGGGACGACTAACACCCAGCTCCTGCAGACAAGGGACATGACTAGCCATGGCCTTTCTACTCCTCCTACACCTCCAGAGTACCCTGGTACTCTCCTCATCCCCACTCCAGCTGCAGACACAGGGCAGAGCAGGCATTCATGCCTTGCAGTGAGCTTTAGCTCAGGATCAGTCACCAAGAGAATACCTGGATAGGACAGAGAGTCCTGACAGATAAGGACGGAAGTGAGAACAGAATTGGCCTGCCTGTGTCAGCTCAGGGCAGAGCCAGCACCTTCTGCCCAGCTCAGCGCCACAGCATCATGCCTGGAGAGTCAGAGCATGAAACAACCCCAGAGAGAAAGGTCCTGGCCTTGGGGGTACAGAGGGCCAGGCTGCGCTAAATGGGATCTCCACTGAAAGTACCATAGATACCAAGCCACAGTTGAATGCCATTCAGCTCAAGCATTATCACTGAGCTGGGCGGGAAGCAGGAGGAGACCTGAGATGTGCCATCTAATAGGACCCATCTTGAACCACCACCACCACCACCCCTCAAGACACCTGCAGAGGAGTGCAGCTCACAGTCAGGATGTCAACCCTGGTAGTAGCCTCCACAACCATGTGAGGCAGAGCTGCTATTTCTCCATGTGGAGATGTGCACAGGGAAGAGCTGGTCAGCCTCTGCTCTGTCCCACACTCAGTTAAATACAAAACCAACTTCTAAAGCCCCTCTGTGAGGTCAGGCTGGTGTGAGCATCCTCAGGCTATGGAGCATCACATCTCCTTTCACAGTCATAGTGAAAAGAATCTAATCCTGGCAGACATCAGGAAGTATTTGCCAGGTCAAGCCAAGTAAAGGGTGAGGAGTCTGTCTCAATTTGTCAACAGCCCAAAACAGCAGCTAAGAGGTGTAGGTTATCTTTGTTGGGTCTATGGCTCATTCCCTACAGGAGCCTGCAGATATGTAAACAGCAACTATGGTATCACTACCACAAACATGACAGAGCAGTTGCCATGAGGACCACCAGTTTGGGCACTACAGGGCCAGGACAGTGCTGCTGGCAGGCAGAACACGGGCAGCCAAGAGGGGCCAGGCACGCCTCCTTGGATTTCCAATCTTGTCTTCCAACAGCAGGACAAGCAGGAGCCAGTACCCTCTAAGAGCCAGGCTTGTCTGAAGATGCATCACTTTTTCCCAAGAGCACCCAAAGTCCAGCCTAAGTCAGCAAGCGCACAGCAGCTCACCCCACACAGGCAACACAGACACCAGCCATGTCTCCTGCATGCTGGGGGGCACAGGGCTGGGGACAGCATCCCTGCAGCCCACTTAGAGACAAGAAAGGAGCAGCTTGAGAGCAGCATGGCTGATAGGCCATCAGCAGGGCAGGGATGCTCCCCAAGAGGGGTCCTGGCTTCCTTGCACAAAGATGCCACCAGCAGCCCCAGACCTTGAGACACAACACCTGAGCAGGTGTTGTGAGTTTGGGGCAAGAGTCCCTTGAAACCCCCAGGAAAGTTTGGGGATGGGGCAGGGGAGGCATGTGTTAGATGAAGGTGGAGTCCAGTTGGCTCATCTCGTGGTTGTTGTGGGCACGAGCCTCGAAGAGCTGCTTGATCAGGGCAGATTTCTCCTGTTCCAACTGGGTGATGCGCTCGCTCTTGTCAGTCACCTCCTGCCCAAGACCGGGGAGGAAAATGCTGGTTAGAGGAGGAAACTGCTGGCAACTGGTTGTGTTGAAGGTAAAACTTTATAGAACCACAGAATCACAGGCTTTGGGTAGGAGGACATTAAAGACCATCTCATCCCAACCCCTAACTAGGAGCAGGAACACCTTCCACTAGAGCCAGTTGCTCCAACACCTGTCCAATCTGTTCTTGAACACTTCCAAGGATGGGGCAGTTCTCACAGGGAACAATTTCTTCCCAGTATTCCACCTCACCCTGCCTTCTGGCAGTGGGAAGCCGTTCCCCCGTGTCTTGTCCCTCCAGGCCCTTGTCCAAAGTCCCTCTTCAGCTCTCAAAGAGGTACTGGAAGGGGCCCTAAAGTCTCCCTGCTCTTCTCCTGGTGAACACTCCCAGCTGTCCTGGCCTGGCTCCAGAGCAGAGGGACTCAAGCCCCCAGAGCATCTTTGTGCCAAGTGCTGGGACAGAAAACTCAGAAAACCCCAGTCATGAGCCTGGCCCTGGCCTGAGATGGCAGACCATCTCTTACCTGACAGCCTCCAGCTGCAATCTCTGCACTCTCTTGTGACCTCCATTTGTCACAGTCTTTTCCCTCTGTCAGAAATGCCCCATCCCTGCCACTGACTCACCCAGCAAACACCTGGAGACAGCTAGGCACAGCTGTGTGCCAGAGTGTCTCCACATGCAGCCCACACCTCCTTCTCTGGGATGATCAAGTCTGGCCAAGCCGAAGGAACACTTCCCACTGCCTGTCATTTCTTCGCAAGCCCCATCCCATCCCCTTCCTTTCCAAGCACCCCCAAGGGCATCTCCTCCACCCCTACCTCTGCTCACCTTGGTGAGCAGCCGATTCTGCTCCTTCAGCATTTTGATGGCTTGCTGGGAGCCTGTGGAGGCTGGGGATGTCACAGGGACCAACTTACTCAGGGCTGAGAAGTGGTTTGCTGTCTGTGGAGAAGATGAAGGGATGAGACACTGTGGTCCTTCCCAGGCCTTCTTCAAGGTGAGATGTTTCTATAGCACACAAATATCTGAGAGAAGCCCAGCAGAGGATTAAAATCCCAGCACAGGCCATCACAGGGCCTCCAGCCCACCAGGCAGAAAGAGAAGCATTCCTGCCAGTGTGCCTGGCTCCTGCCCAGCAGGACAGTCAGCTCTGAACTGGATGACTCAGGAGGTCAGGCTCCTTATTCCCTTGACAATGGCTGTACCATTTTAGGGATCTCCTTTAGTCCCCCAAATGCCTTAAGCATCCTCCAGCCCACCTCAGGACCAGCTGTGCTGTCCTCTTGGCTGTCCTCCATCACCTTCCCAGAGCTGGGGGAAACTGTGGCAGCTCCAGTGTCAGCCCCCACCATGGGGGGGGACAGGATGAGTCCTAAGAGCACACAACCAACCTCAAGCTTCTGATGTGCCATTCTCACCTTGCCAGCAGTGGAAAGAAGGTCACCCAGGCAGCGGTTCACCTCCTGCAGCTTGGGGACCAGGCACCCCAGCTGGCTCTGGCCACCTTCAGGGAAATCCTGCAGGATGGGGAGGAAGAAGAGGCTGGAGGTTACCACGGGGTCAGCTCCAGGTCCAGCCACCTCCCAGCCCTGTTGTCCAAACCCACACGTAGCCAGAAGAAGCCCCAGACTCACAGCGCTAGTTCTCTTCTTCCCCAGGAGCCACTGGTGCTCCTGCATGAGCTGGATATGCTGGTGGTACCACTCTCGAGCCCGGTCTATAAGCTCCAGGCCTTGCAAAAGGAAATCCTTCTCCTGTTCCAGCTCCTTCATGTACTTCAGCTGCAGGACAGAGCACATGGATGTCACCCACTCCCCACCAAGGCTTTGTCAAGTCCTAGGAGTTGGTTCCTTCACGAGGAAGGAACCTCACCTGTGGATACAGGTGAGGGTCTCAGCCTCTTTCCCCAAGAAAAGCTGAAGAGGAGCAGGATAATGACTGCTGTCTGATGCTTCTTTGGAGGAAGATTTTTGGAAGAAAAGTTCTCCAGTTTGGGAGAACAACCAAACTGTGTGAAGGACACTTGGGTTACCTCTACCCTCCTGCTCACCATTGCAGGTGCAGGTTTCTCCACCTATTTACCCGAGGAGGCAGCAGGAGCAGTGCCTGCAGCTAGCTCAGCTCCCTTTAGGGTGTGGGTGTCAGCCCCAGAACAGACACACTTGGATTTTGGTGAGCACTGAAGAGTCTAGCTTACTGTGCAGGCTGGAAGTCAGAGAAAAACTGCAGCCCTGTTTCCCCACTTTGCCTCATCCCTGGAGGCACACGAAACTGAGCAGAGCATAGCACACTACACCTCTCTGCAGAGGATCTCTGCCAGTTGCTCAGGTTCCAGCACCAGCATCACCTGGGAGCAGTGGGGGCCTTGCTGTGCCTGGAGAGCTGCTATGAGGGTGCCTGGGGCTCCTGTTCCCAGAGCAATCCCTCGGAATAGGCCAAGCAGGACCCAAGGCTGATGCAGAGCAGGGGGCTTGGCCCACATCCACAGGGGATACACAGTCTTCCTTCCACTGTCACCTTCTGCTCCTGCCATCCCTTGGCACCACACTGCCAACGGCAATCAGAGAGGTGGAGAGGGATTAAGGGACATCCCTGGGGAACAGAGCAACGGATGGAGTGACCCGTTCATAACCCCCACCCTGTGACCCCATGACCCTTTTCAATACCAGGCTGCTCCCCCAGCTCCAAGGGCATGGAGAGCTTCCTGCCTCACTGCCTCTGCCTTCTTTGCCGCAACACAGCCTGGCCATAATCCACAGCACAGCCTGGGCTCCACAGCCTTCTCCAGACACCGAAGACTCTGATCACCTAGAAAATGCTGGATGCATCAGGAGCAGTGCAGCTCAGAAATTATCCTGAACAGAACCCTGTGGACAAGTGGCACCATACCAAGACTTTTTCAGGCCATCAGCATTTCCACATCCCCACTGCCAGCCCCAAAGTCTCTCTGCACCCCATACCTGCCACTCATTACACTGGGGCTGCTCTTGCTCCTGCTGCTCCTGGAAATGCTTTTTGTAACACAACAACTCCCCCTGCACCCTTCTTCAATGACCCAAAGGGACATACGCAGAGAAAGAAGTGCAGGGTTTTGGTGCTGTTGCTGAGGGGCATGAAGAAGGTGCTGTATGTGGCAAGGACCCCCATCCAGCTGGGGTTGCAGCCCTCTGCTGCCTGTCCTGTCCTCCTCTCACAGGGCTTGCTGGCCACATAGACCAGAGGAAGAGGGAGCATCCCACGGAGCAGAGGGACACTGCCAGCCTTGCCCAGCGTGGGACAGGCAGCATTTCACCAGGATGAGACACCTGGGGAAGGAGAAAGACAAAGTACTGGACTTGGCTGGTGCTCAGTGGCTCGTAAAGGGCCATTTGTAAGCTGTGCCCTGGGCTGCTTACAAATGACACTGCTCCACCTGTCAGGGAAGGTCTTATGCCAGCTACCCTCGTGGCCATGGAGCAATATGGCCAATAGATGAGGGACTGGCTGGAAAAACACCAGCTAAGCGAGAGGGCACCAGATGAGAGGGTGCAAAGGTCCTGGGGCTGGAGCAAAGCCTCCGCAGCTGCTCTGCTCCCCGCTCAGGAGGAACCAGTCCTGGTGCACATCAGGATGCAGAATGGACACCAGTGCTCCCATTCTCCAAGGGCTTTAGGCAAATTAATTAGTTTAATGACAGAGTTCCTTGTCCCTTGTGAGCCCAATGGGGCAGGGAGAGGTAAGGGAGGTGACAGTACAAAGATTCAGTCCTTGCTGGAATCAAACCTGCTCCAGCTGTCTCTGTAGGCTTGGAAATGGCACCAGTGCCTAAAGGCTGTGCTCAGGGTGTCAGGGAAGGCTGAGACACCCTTTCTCTGGGGTCAGAAGCACAGAAAGGCAGTGCAGCACTTGGCGACATATAGGGAGAGAGGGAAGGAGAGGACATCTCTCCCACTGCCCACATGACAACTTGAGGGAATAGAGACCAGGGCAACACAAGCCCTGAGCAAGAGTGCTTATGGCAGAACTGGGGGCAGACATGGTGGCCACTCCCCTCACACAGCGCCTTGAGCTTGGGACCTTGAGATGTACTCCAGCCCAGAGTTGCACACACAGGGAAAAGCCTTGCCAGGGAAGCAGAGATGTTCCTCTCTCCAAACAGCGACCCCCAACCCCCAAATCCCCAAGAAGTAGAGCCCTCAATCCCAGATACACAGAGTGACATTTATCACTCCTTATCAGCACCTCCCAGCAGAGGCCTTTCTCACGGCTGCAAGTCCAGCAAACTACCTGCACAAACATCCCCTCCCCAGGCTGGCATTGCAGTACGTTGTGTCCCCCAAGGCCAGTGACAGGCTGGGCACCACTGGTCAGGCCTGCTGGGCTGCAGGAGCAGGGTGACACCAGGGTGCAAGGAGTGAAAGTGCAGTGGCGACAGTGCCACCAAGTACTTATCTTGCAGGCTTGGTCCTGGCTCTCTGCCCAGGACAATTTAGCTTGAGCCTGTGGGCAACATGCCCAGGCAGCTACTCCATTCCACCTGGGAGCAATGGGATCCCTTTACCCAGGCAATTTGATCCAAGCCTCTCCACTCAGCGGTGGAGAGAGGGGAGCAGACACCTCCATCCTGGGCTGCCTGGATAAATTCAATGTGGATTTCTCTGCTTTGCTAGCAAAAAGTCTGTCGGAAGCCAAGAGGATCTGCATGTTTGAGCCCTGATCTACATGGAACATCTGAGAGGGGACATAGCCTGGCCCCACGACTTGCCAGCACAAAGCATACCCGCCCCTCGCTGGGGTGCTCTTAAGGCCCAGAGAACCATCTGTTCCCACACCTCCACCTTTGTCTTCCTCTTCCCAAGACCTTAACCATGATGAAGGCAGCCAGCACACTGGCTTCATGGGCTGACCCCATTCTGGGGGAAGGCATTCACCTCCTCCCTGTCTGGCATGATTCAGGAAAGCACCTTGGAAATAATATACATATACATATCCATATACATCAACAGAGCTTCATATCCAAATTTCAGGATTTGCCTGATGTCCCACAACTCACATGTGCAGGGTGGGCAGAGAGGAAGCCAAAGCCCAGATATGGCATCAGCAGTGAGGGACCTCTGCAACCCACCTTCCCCTCCATGGGACCCCACAACACTCCCTTACCATGCTGAAGTCCACACCATTGGTGATGGTGTGTCTCCGGTGTTCTGCACGGCCTCTCTGATGCCTCCGAGTGTCCTCAGCCCCTGGGTGGCCACTGTCTCCCTGGTACTGCCCAGCAGACTTTGCATCACCACCTGGAACAGAGGAAGGCATGAGGCCACAAGGTACTTTCAACAAAATCCTCCCCAGGGCCACTTCTGTGAGATTATCTGCAGGGTGGTCTTGCAAACAGGGAGAGGCTGAGCAAACCACCAGCCTGAGTGTCTACTCCTGTTTTTGTCCAGGCAGGACAAGTGTCAGGAATGACTGACTCACCTATGTCAGGCTGGCAATAGATCTCAGTCATCTTCTGTAGAGAGCAAGCAGCTTCGAGGCAAAGCTGGTCCAGTCCCAGCTGGGGCAGCTAAACCATTAGTGATATTGCCTGCCCTCATGTGTCCTCATGGGACACCTTGCTTCCACTCAAGTGGGACCAGCTCTGCCACGAAACCAACTTTTCTTGAAAGCAGTTCCTGCTTGGTGATGGACTTGGCCATGTGCTTATCCAGCCCAGACACTATGTCTATGATGTAACCATAAAGTAAATCAGACTGTAGATTTTCCAAACTTTTATTAAAACCCCAACATCCTATCCTGCAAAAGACCAATCTACTACAAACACATAGTCTGATGCAAATTGATGTATAACCTATTTTTGAAGATTAAGTTCATACTGGCAGGTTCCAGGGTGGATCAGACACCTCCTGCCTGTCAGCCAGGGCAGGAATTCCCTGGGCACCTGCAGCGAAGTCCATACAAGCCCCACACTGCCCATCCCCACCAGAAACCCAGTCCTGCAGCCACAGTCGAGCCAGCTCCAATCCACTGCTAGGCAAGCTGGTAGAGCAGAACCCTGACACCCCACTGTCCCAAACCACAGCATCAGGGCAGCCAGGGGTGCAGTCAGCACATTCCCAGGCAAGTCTGGATAGCAGCTTGGTGCTCCTCCCTTCCTGCCCCAGTCCTCAGCCAAGTGCCCAGCACACCCTGTCTCATGCCACCCTGTCACATACACAGCTTGCCTGCTCCCTGCACACAGGCTTCCTCAAGAGTTCCTTTCCCAACCTGGCTTTTCAAGAAGAGCAGCTCAAGGGAGCCAGCAAGTGATGGCAGGCAACTGGGGAAAACGCCCTCTTCCCAGGACAGCTCCCCACGTGTCTGCCAGGCACCCCCACCTCTCACACATCCTTCTACCAGAGCTGCCTGGCACACAGGTCTGGCACATTGCCTGCTACAGGCACATGAAGGGCCAGGACAAGGTGTGTGGCACCACACGGGCTGGCACGTTTCTTCCCTCTGCTCCACAAGTTTCCTCAGCTGAGCACATTGACATGACAGAGGAAGGATATGAGGCAGGAGAGGGCAGCCACGGCCACAGGAGCCAGCCTTCATCTTGAAGGTACGAGATGTGGGAGCCCTGCACCACGGCTGCTGGTGCTGCCACAGTCACACTGGTTCAGGGATAGGAGACGGGCTCAGGGGGCAGCAGGCAATGCAACATCTCAGTTTGTCACTTTGTGTCACTGGGGAAAGAAGCCACCATGCCACGGGCAAAGTCCTCCTTCTGGTCCATCACAGTATCTCACTCCACCTCCCAGCAAGTACTCTGGCACAGACAGGTCTCTAGCACATCAGTGAACACAAAGCCTTTGTGAACACAAAGTCTTTGATATCACCCATCCATCTGCTTTGCCAGCTCCCTTTGGTTTCATACAACCAAATATATCTGGGAGGAACCCAGCAAGACTGGTGTGACCATGCATGTTGTCCTAGCAGACCTGTAGTATATCCTGCTCGAAAAGCTGAGGAACAGTCCCAAGACCAAGGATACTCTCAACAGTCAGAATCCCAAGGCAAAGCCAGGAGCATTTCTGGTAGGAGCTGAAGGACAAACACATGTTAAAAAAAACTTTTTGCTGCCGTTACCTAGAAGTGCTGGGTTGAGCTGAGCTGTACCTGTGATAAGCAGGAGCTCCTGGTCAACCAGCTGAGCTCTACACACCTGAGGTGACAAGGTAGTGGCTAAAACAGGATCCCTGCTAATGGCTGGGATAGTTCTTCTTAGGGAAAGAACAGGATCAGATCACCAGAGGTGGAAGAGATCCTGCCATGAGATAATGGACAGGCTCCTTCCTCCTTCCTCCCTCTGGGACCCTCTCTGCCCAGGACAAGAAGACACCTCATGGTTGTTTTACACTTCTCCACAAGTATCCTTGGCAACGGCCCAGACAAGACCCTACAAACCATCCCCTCCCTCCTGCTAGTGCCAACAGCTCTCCAGCTCCTAGAGCCAAGCCACCCCTGGAGCAAGGGAAAGCACTGTGTGGGGAGGAGCCAGTGCCCCGGGCCATGACACACTTCCTGGGCTCTTTCTGCTCTGTGCCTTGACTTCTCCAGATCCCAGCTCACAGGGGAACTACTGGGGTAAAGACCCCCAAGAGCAATGCGTTCAGACACTGCTGTGACAAGACACCAGGCACCAGAGGCAGGGACATCATTACGGTGACTTCCCTACCCTGTGATGTCTCCAATAACCACTTCATCATCCTTGGGTCCAGTGGGTGCTGTTGGCTCCCTAGGGACCATGGGGTGCCAAGCAGCAGCTTGCAGACTGCAACAGCACTGCTGGGCTGAGGAAAAGCTGGAAGCTGACTTAAGCAGGGACCTCAGAAGCACTTGTGCCCACACACTAGCAGAAGTTAGTGTGGGAGAGGGGACAGAATTGTTATCCAACTGGCTCACTGCACCCTTGGACATGCCACTTGACTCCAACCTCTGCCATTTTGCCATGAGTCACACTCAAATCACCTCTGACACATGTAGGTGCTCCTGAGACGATAAAGCAGAGCTGAGGAGGCACTCTGTGAGCACCCTCTTCCCCCAAAACACAGGCAGGGAGCATTTCCTCTGACTCATTGCAGCTTATGAGCACTGATACATCATCTCACAGCACTTGTTTGGGGTCTTACAGAAGCCACCACATGCAGCTGGAGGCTCAGAGTAGCCTCACACCCAAATGATATAATCTTAGTGGAGACAGGTCTTCCTGGAGCCACAGGCAGCTCCCAGCACCCACCACACATCTCCACAGTAGGGATGGAGCCATATCCTGCCACAGCACTGCCCAACTCCCTTGCAGCCAGCTGAGAACATCCACTTGTTCAACTGCACCCTGGGAAACCATCTGTGGAGGGGTGCACTGGGCTGTTGTGCAGGATCTAAAGCTAAAAGAGGTGGAGTAACTGAGCTGTACCATTTTCTAAGCTGCTGAATGAATCTGAAACTCAGGCCTCTTGCCAAAATACAGCCCTGCAGTGTGGGCTTGCAGCAAGGGCTGACGCACTAACCTTGCCCAGTGGCTCTGGACAGTTATGGAACATCACCCCGTAATGGAAAGATCCTCAGCAAGCAGAAAGCTGCTGCAGTCATCTGATTGCTCCTTCCCAGGGCAGAGCTTTCATTCTGCTGTCTATTCACCAAGCAGGATTTTTTTCAGGTTTTTCCAGAGTTTCACACTTGACAATAGAAAAGTTAGTCTGCTTAATAATATTCCCTTAGATGAAGCTCCAGTGGTTAGTCTGGAGGCAAAATGGAAAGCAGAGAACCTCCGTCAGTTAAAAGTTTCTTCTCCACCCAACAGAAGGGACTGGGAGTGGTTGGGAAGGGAAGGCAAACCAGCCTGACCTTCCCAAGATGGAGGAAATCATTGCACTCAGGTGGTGCAATAACAAGTACCAGCTCCACACACAGACTTTGTTTCCTCTGATCTCAAAGCACTTCACAAACCTAGATAAAAAATTATTACATACCCAGATAAGCCCAGAAGCCTGGCTTCCTTATAACGTCTTCTACTGACTAGCAACAAATCAAGATGCCAGTGAAACGTGGCATGCTAAGGTCAGTGTACCAACCTGGAGGGCTCTGGCAGAGCCAGCACAGGGAGCCCAGATCCTGAGGAAAGGGCAGAGTCCGCAGGGATGTGGAGGTGAGCTCTGCACACAGAGCCTGGGACACCAGAGAACATCGCCCTGCTACCACTTCCCCATTTATTCATCGACTAATTATTTGTTATTTGGAATAGTGCTGTAGAATGATCCAAACCAAAAAGCTGGATCAGGTTTTGCGTTTTTTGTCTAAACCATGCATGACATCGTGAAGGAACCATTCCTGAGGGCCAGCCCAGCGCAGGCCTATCGAGCACACGGCCACTCCGTGACCGCAGCTTCACCCCAGCGAAGCTGCTCGGCTTTGGGGGTCCCCAGGGCCCAACCATTCTCCGAGACGCCCAGCTGTGCCGTCCACCCCCGCGGAAGGTCAGGACAGACTCTACGCCAGGGGACAACCACGGACACATTACGACAAAGCCCTTAATTCCTCCTGTCAGCGCTATAAATAGCCCAGCGCATCGCGAGGGGAGCACAGCCCTGGGCGGGCGGCGGCGCTGGGATATTCGCACCAGGATCGGAGTTCAGCGAAGCCAAACCAGAACTAACACAAACTTTGGGGGAGTTTTCAACCGGCCCTGCGGGAACCGCTGGCTCTTGAGCCCAGAGGAGGGCACAGGGGAGCGGGGTGACCCGCAGGATCCCATCCCGACCTGCGAGCGCCAGTCCCCGGCCCCGGCGCTGCTACCACCCCCAAGAGCCCGAAGCCCCCAGTCCAGTCCAGCCACCCACCGCGGCCTCGGGGCTGGCCGTGCCCCGCTTCCCGCTGTCCGGTGCTCTTCCCCCGCCGCTCCTCGGAAGAGCGAGGGCTTGGCGGCTTCTCCGCGCTCCGCCGTCCGCCGCTGCCACCCTCCACCGGCGGTTCAGTCCCAGGCAGGGCCGCCCGCAGCCCCAGGACGAATCTCTCGAAGGTGAGGTACCCGCTGGCTGGCGCCGCCTGCCGCAACCCCTCCATCACCCCGGCGGGCAGTTCCTGGGCTTCCGCTCCCCGCCAGCGCGACTCGATCTCCCGTAGGTGCACGTAGCCCCGCCGCCGGTCATCCAGGATATCGAAAAGAGTCCGCAGGCTCTGCAGGAAAAGCCGGGGAAGACCCTCGGTACCGGCGGGGAGCGAGCGGTCACCGCGCGCCGGGGCCATCGCCGCCGCTCCGAGCGTTACTCCAAGCTCCGCCCCCCAACGCCTATTGGCTGGCGGCGGGGAGTGCCGCGCTCCCATTGGCTGGTGGTGGGCAGATGCTCCGGCCATTGGCTGAGAGGTAGCACGGCAATTTGAGTTGCACGCGGCGCCCGCCCCGCCCTGGGCCCGCGGGTCGCGGGGTCCCGCTCCTTTCGCGGTGGGAGCCCGACCCTCCCGTGCGGACGGAGGACCGCGACAAAGGCCAAACCCTTTCTCCTTCTTCCCCTCGTTTCATATACTGAGCATGATGTCGTATAGTCCAGAATATCTCTTGGGTCCGTTGGGGTCAGCTGTCCTGTGTATCCCCTTAACTCCTTATGCACCCCTATCTCCCTCCCTGGTGGGGTAGAGTGAGAAGCAGAAAAGACCGTGAGTCTGTTACAAACACCACTCAGTAACAAGAAAAATATCTCCATATTGTCAACACCATATTTTGGTCTCCATATTTTCAGCACAAACTCAAAACCTATCCCCATAACGGCTACTGTGAAGAAAATTAACTCTAACTCAGCCAAACGCAGCACAATTTCTAAATACTTCACAGCCAATGTGATTAGTGAACAGGGACAAGGAAAAACCCAACGATGGTATTCACTCTAACTGCCACCTTTGCGAACATACACAAGAAATGTCAGTCAATGCAGCATTCCTACAGGAGGGGGATGTAGTGCAAGAGCACGGAGGAGTCCCGTGGGGTGTATTTGTCTGGTGCCATGGGGGAAATAAATGCTGACAGAGGGAATAGAATCCCATCCTCCCAGTGCTGTGGCTGGTAAGGTACCAGTGGCGAGCAGCCAGCAGGACATGGGATATTGAACCACAGACATGAAAAAGGAGAGGAAACCCCCTCCAACCACTGCTGACAAAAGTGAGAGAAACAGGATTTGGATCTTATCTTCTACAGACTTAATATACACTGGTATTGGTAAGAAAATAAGTTTCTCTATTTTACAGGGAAATTTGCTGTGTCCATTAGATGCAGCAGCATGTTAATCCTAGCACAAGGTGCTGCCTCCTCTGCAAATCCCCTCGATCAGAGAGTCCATTGCAACACAGCAGACTGCAAAGCCCTGGTGTCATGATTCCCATGTCACAGGCACTTCAGTTTGCTCAAGGGGCTCTGGGCAGCCATGTGCCGGCACCTCCAGATCCGCACCCTGGTTTGATGCTCACAATGCTGAGAGGAGTGTCAGGGTGCAAGCCTGCTGGAGAAAGGTGATGGCCAGGAAAGCTCTGAGTTGGCTTCGAAGGAAGAGGGTGGAAGCTACTTGGGGCTCAAGCCCTCCTACCCACCTGGCCCTTGCTGTGCTCCCCATGCCATCAAATTCCCTGTCCAGGTCAGACTTCATCCAGGTGTCTTTAGCACTTTGGTCCTACTTCTGGCTTCTCATTCTGTTCTTGCCACTTCTCCATGGACACTCAGCCTTGCCAGCTGCCAGGTAAATCACAGCAGCCTCTGGAGACCCTCAGGGAGCTTTTCTCTACCAAGGTCCTGCTCCAGCTGCTCTCTGTGCTGTCGCTGAGCTGTTCACAGCCTGCTGTTCTTTAACTCATTTCTTCTCATAAATTTCCCGGACCCGTCCTACCTGTTTGAGATGTCTGCTTGGCTTAGCTGTGTTTGACTGAACAGGTTCACACCTGCTCAGGATATGGGGAGAAGGAACCAGTGCTTCCCTTCACTTCCTACTCCAAGAACAAGGCATTCCAACAAAGCAGCACTGTGGTGCTGCTCAGCTCTGGCAGGACCAGCACATGGGCTGTTTTCCCCAGCAAAGGCTTGATCTGAAAGAAAAGGGGATTTCCTCTAGGCTCCTCCCCCATCCCTGGCCCTGCAGGAACAACCAGGAATAACAGGGAGAAATCAGAACATCTTTTTATGTGCCTAGCCAGTCTATCCCACTAGGAAGGTGAACCAGAGATACCAGAAACAATTCCTCGTGTTTGCTGTGTCTGCAAGTTCAGCTGAAGTACTCTCACTGCTGTCCATGTGGAGCTTCCTGCTGTAGCACAGGGAGCTGGGACACAACTGCCGAGGGTAGCTCTGCTCTTACTGTGTTTTCTGTATCAAAGTGCCCTTGACAAAGCTGGTTTGAGACAGGCAGACATTTCCATCCTCACAGTGGGCTGGTGGATGAGGTTAGGGAGATTTTGGATATTCTTGGAAAAGACTTCTTGGGGGTTTGGTTTTTTGTTTTTGTGGTTTTTTGTTTTTTGTTTTTTTTTTTTTTAGAGGAGGGTTTATTTTCTCTCATTATATAGTCTGTCTTGGGGCCAGCCCAGACTCTTCTGACAAACAGAGATGTCTTTGGTTTTTTAAAATATAAACAATCTAGTTATTCAGCTCTCCTTCCTTCAACTACTGGGAAGCACCAGCTGCCATTCAGACCTGGCCCAGTCCTCCCTCTCTGCTGGCCTGTGAGTACTGGCAATGACACACATGGCTCTTGTGTGATGACACCCAACACATCACTGCCCCTCTCTGGGGAGGGCACAGGGCATCTGCTGGAGGCTGGCAGCAGCCCAGTGTGTCCCACCAACCAGCATTTCCACCTCTGTGAGGAGAGGCCAGAGCAGCTGCTCCAGACCTCAGCAGAGCACCGGGGTAAAGAAATGCTGGTGTTGGAGATTGGGGCACCTTCCTACATGACACTGGTCATTGAAAGGTGCTATATAGGTGATTGTTGCAGTTGATTGAGCCCTGTGCTGGCTTTGGCAGCAGGTGGGTGTTCACATGTAAATCTTGATGCTGCAGAGGACACATGGTGACTTACTGCCACGAGGTTGTCTCCTCATGACCATGTCCAAGCAGAGGCTATGAACCTCTGTTGCCATGTCTTCCCAGGGGAGAGCAAGGTCTGGTGGGGAACCAGCCACAGGTCTGTGGACTCAATGTGTGCATGCTGCTGCCTGGCACGTAGAACAGCTGGTACTGCCACTGGCTCATGCAGTGTTGCATCCAGAATGGGTTTGTTCCTGGCCAGTGCAGGTCACCACCTGGCATGGTTGGTTGGGGCTCGGTTAAAACTAGACCAAGAGCTGTGCCAACAACAGTCCAGGTGCCAAGTCTTGGTACTTCCTGTCACTGAACAATTAAGTACAATTAGTGTTAACTCTTCTTTCAGCCTCAAAGCTAGCAGGGAATTACTTCCACTGAGGTACCAAAGTGTCAATCCAGAAATGCATCTGTCTCCAAGGAGACCTCTCAGCAGAGGCTAAAAATAGTGAGGGAAGCATGGTGGGAGAGGTTTCCCTTCGGGAAGGGATATCTTGTTTGATCTTCCCAGCTCTGCAATGCCATTGTGTTTTCCATCTTTCTGCTCTGTTTGCCTTGGTGAGGGCCAGGCACTTGCCGTAAAGTGTCTTTTCTCTCTTCCAGACTATTTTTTCTCCTGGAAGGTCAGCAAGCAGGAAGTCTGGTGGATGCCTGCTGGCTCAGAGGCTGTCACAAGGGCTGGGAGAAGAGAAACTAGTGAGCTGTTGAAATAAGCTGTCCAGAGGGTGGTGGGATGTTTGCTCACCTCAATCCACAGAGCAAGAACTCGTGTTAGCAGGAAATGGTAGTCACTGCATCCTGTCTCACCATGCCACCTCTCCTGAAGTCTTAGCACAGAAAGTTTAAATAGAGGGAATCACCTGGGGCTTAAATGGAAGTCCAAAATATGCTGCAAGGTGCCCAGTCACAATCCATCTCGCAATCACTCTGTTCTATCACAAGCTCCACTCTCCTACTGCCAACAAAGCCAGGAATGGCCAAGGGCAACAGCAGTCACAGCTGTGCCACAACCAGAAATTCATCAGCCTGTCACCTTGTTCAGCGAATGACTGTAAAACCATATTTCTTTGGGGAACATATTGGTGGTCTGTGGAAAAGCCAGGGCCCACAAAGTAGACAAAGGAGTCCTTCAGCTTTATTCAAATAAAGGGAGAGAGTCCACTGGGCCATACCCCTGTGGGATCTCTCTCGAGGTTTCACAGGACACAGCCTCCTTTTCTCCTTAAACTCTTGGCTGCATTTTGCCTTCTTCCTTTCCCCATTGGCTGAGTTACTAGGAAGGTACAGTCTTCCCGAACTGCCCACCACATATTCCACACTTGAACATGTATTGACATTTTCCCTCAAAGTTCAGAAGTTCGGGCTTTGTTCTGCAGATCCACCAGAATTTCAGACTGTCTGGGTTCTGCAATAGACTTTGTGCAGACCCATTTCTGCTATTATCCTGAAATTCGGAAGCTCAGACTGTCTGGTCAAGCTGTTTGGGTTCTGTAACAAATTTGAGGGGCTTGATGTTTGTAGATTAAGACCCATTTCAAAGATATTAACACCTATTTCTCTTAAAGACCCTCACCAATCTTTGTAAAGATATTAACACACATCTTTCCTATCAATGGATACTTACATGTTGAAGCCTGGAGCAAGGTCCAAAACACAACAACTTCTGCCTCTCTCCTGGTGGGATACCTCACCCTGACTGTCAGTGAGCTGGAGCTTTTTTCTTGCTGACTTTCCTGTTCTACCTCCATGTTTGTGTTTTGTTTGGCCCAAGCATCCCTCCCTCCTGTTCACTGGGGTTGTTCTGCCTGGTGTAACTATTCCAACTTGTCACCATTTTTATTGCTTTGCAGAAGAAAATACCTACACACAGAGTGCCATGGGCTGCAGAACCAGTGGGGGGGATGCTGTGCAACCAGACTAACCTGTTCTGGTGGATGGCTGAATTTGGGGGGTGGGAGCACATTTTCCAGCTTTGGTTCTTCTAGAATCCTAAGGGAATGAGATCCCAAAGCTCTGAGACGGGATTCCTTCAATGTAAGGCAGCAAGTTCCGCAGGAAAAGGCAGGGCTTGATTTACAAGTTGGATCTGACAGAGCCTTTTCTAATGGATAAGGGTTGGTGGTTATGTAGGCACCACATGTGTGGAAAGACCTGCACTTGTTTGCACACCGGGCAGGCAGGGCATGCAACCACATCAGGGAGAGATTTCATGTAATAGGGAGCCGAGCAAGGAGGTTTCAAAACCTCAAGGCTCTTCTGAGCAGGAGCTGTGTCAAGTGTGTCACATAAAATAAGAAACAGAATGTGAAACAGAAACTTTGACAACTCTCAGGGATTCTTCCTGACCTGATGGTCATATCTGGATGAGGTCTAGCTTCCTGACTCCAATCACATGCAGGGAGGTGGCTATTTCTGAGCTGCTGTCTGTCTTCTCATGTTCTCCTACCCAGCTGGGCTCTGACTGCAGGCAGGATGGCTACTGTGAGTAAGGAGCAATCACAGCCTGTGGGTGAGGATTTTTCTATGCTCGTGAGCAAAAAGTTCAAACAAAGTTGTTCTTTGGCATCTTAGTTTTATTTGTAGTGTCCTCCTGCTCTTTACTTCTCAGTTCATGGCTCCTGGTTCCTGCAGATTTGGTTATTCCTTCGTCATTCCTTCATCTTTCATAATTTCTTTTATTTGTCCTTGAATTTGTCCTGTACTGTGCATTTTTAACTCTTATCCTTCTCATTGGCATTTTATTTCAAAAATGGGGAACTGGATTTGTGAGCAGGTGGCCTGAGTCTGCACCATGTCTGGGGAACAGCTGGGCCTATCCAACTCCTGCAGCATTGAGGGAACTCTGAGACATTTCAAAGTGTGAGTGTAGGGACATTGAGACCTCCTGGCACAGGTTGCACCACAACCCGGGCGTCCCATCAGACACACCTCATGCCAGCCACAGGATCACAGCCACTGCAGAGCAGAGGTTTGGCCACAGGGCCCAGTGTTCAAGAAAGGCAAGGAGTATCCCAGAAACTACAAGCCTGACAGTGTCACTTCAGTGCCTGGTAAAGTTATGGAGAAGATTATTTTGGGAGTTATTGAAAAATACCTGAAAGACAACACAGTCACTGGTCACAGCCATCACAGCTTCATGGAATTGCTTATCAAACCTGATTTGCTTTTATGGCAAGGTAGCCCACCTGGTTGATCAAGGAAAGACAGTTGATGTAACTTTTTTGGATTTCAGTAAAGCTTTTGATACTATCTCTCATAGTATCCTTCCAGATAAAATGTCCAGCATTCAGCTGGGTAAACATGTCATATGATGGGTGAGCAGCTGGCTCATGGTTGGGCACAAACGGTGACAGTGACTGGGGTGACATTAGGCTGGCACCGGTCACTAGTGGGGTTCTGTGGGGCTCCATCATTGGCCTTTTGCTCTTCAACATCTTTGTTAATGACTTGGACACAGGACCAGAAGGGAAACTGGGCAACTTCGTAGATGATACAAAACTGAGGGGAGCTGTTGACTCCCTCAAAAGGAGGGAGGCTCTGCAGGGAGACCTGGACAATTTCAAGAACTTGGCAATTACCAACCGTATGAAGTTCAACAAGGGAGAATGCCAGATTCTGCACTGGGGATGGGGCAACCCTGGATATAAAAACAGACTGGGGAATGAGATGCTGGAGAGCAGTGCCACAGGAGGGGACCTGGGGGTCCTGGTTGACAGAAATGTGAGTCAGCAGTGCCCTGGAGCCAGGAGGGACATCTGTGTCCTTGGGGCATCAGGCCCAGCATCATGGGCTGGTCAAGGGAGAGGATTGTCCCACTCTGCTCTGGGCTGGAGTGGCCTCACCTTGAGCCCCGATGGCAGTTTTGGGCACCACAAAATAAGAAAGACATTAGGCCATTAGAGAGTGTCCAAAGGA
>VWZV01017087.1:579-13590 GCA_013397155.1 Irena cyanogastra | reverse complement strand
GGCTGGTGGCTCTGACATGATGGTTATGGAGACTCAGCCCTGACTGCACCTCGACTCCCTCAGCCCTCTGGAGAGCTCAGGAAAGCCGTGTCCCAGCCAGGTACAGTCACCGTGGGCCATCAGAGGACGTTGGGCCCAGGGCATCCGCTGGGATGGTGGCCATGCCTTCCCCTCAGGCCTTGGCTGTTGCTCTGACAGCACAGGCCCCATCAGCTTTCTCCTCAGCTTGGGCCTTGTCAGCTGACACTGAAGTCCCTTTAGGGATCCTTGGCAGGCAGCTGACAGCATTATTCCTGGTGAGGGGAGCAGGGGGTGCCAGTCCCATGGCCCCACAGGCTCCTGTCAGTCACCGGGAGCTCCCGGGGCAGCAGCTGACCAGGCCCTCTGCTGCAGGCACCCAGTGCCAGGGGATGGCAGCCTGGAGCCATCGAGGGGACCCTGCTCTGGGCCCTGATCCTCTGCAGACCAGCAAGGAGATCTCCCTAAAGCCTGTGTGCTTCAAAGCTGCTGAGACTGCCTGGCCCACCTCATTGAAACCTGGGTGGTTTAAACCTGCTGAGATTGCCCAGCCCATCTTATTAAAACCTGAGAGCTTTAAACCTTCTGGAACTGCCTCTTGGAAGGCCAAGAACAGATACTTTACCTGTTTAGGTGAACTGTGCTTCATGTCCTTGGTTTGGTGGATCTGTCCTTGTCCAAGGAGGAGTCTGTGGCCAGAGTGTGACTTTTCTATCATGACAGAGCTACTGAGATAGACATAGGTTGTCCCAGCATAAGTCTGCCAGAGACATGGGTCTTCAGGTGAAAAAGACTCTGGCCCAAAATACCCAGAGCTAAATGGCAGGTAAAGAATATGTGAGCATCCTGTGCTGTGATTTCTATTGCCTTTTAAAGCAGGGGTATGGAGTGGCACACTTGGAAACCACATCATGTATCTGCCACAAGAACTGCCCTTTTGACCACACCGTGACTATCACGGCTACCTGCCCTGATTACCTCACATGGTTGTCACATTGCAGACTTTGTGAAGGTCCTGAGAGATTCTGGGACAGGGACATCCAAGCACTTTGGCAGGGTGAAATGGCCTCAGAATTAAAAGTAACTCTGAGGAACTGGAGCATTTGTCCCAAATCTTCAGAAGTAAATGCAATAAAGAGAAATAAAGTACTTTTGTGAAGGTTAGTCAAGAAGGTTTATGGCTTTTGAATTAAGAAGAAAAGGAAGTGGAGGTTATAACCCATCAAAAGTTAACTTTGGGGGGAAAAAAGGATATTTTGATATTTCTGAAGGTTTCTAAGGAATTTTTTGGTTGTATTTGTGTTTGTATGTTATTGTGACAGATCTAGAACGTTTGTGTGGTAGGAAAGAATTCACTGGGTTGGGTTGGTAAATAAGTGAATAAGAAAAACAGCATTTTTATTTTTGAGAATATATTTTGAGCAATATAAAATCATTAAAATATCAACCATAAATTATAAATACCTTGAAAATAAAATATGCTGTACTTGGAAAATTATAATATTCATTAGTATTCTAAACTCGTATCACACTTATTGAATGTTTTATTTTGCAGGGATTTTTTAGGATTCTTACAACTTGCTATAATTTTCAGTCTAAACTAATCATTTCAGACAAGGTGTGCTCTTCCTAAAGCCATCCGTACATAGATTATTCTAGTCCTACATGTTCTTCTGGGAATTACAGCACAGCTTTATTGAAGGTCCATATTACATTATTAGGACATATGTAGAACACCTATGAGAAACCAAAGTTTTATTATTCTTAATGTGTATCCTCTCAAAATTGAAAGCAAATTTTGAGAACCCTCTTCTTCCAATGTAAATAATGAATATAGTAATTACCAATGCAAAACATCTGGTATCAATACTGCAAACTTTTTCTGCATTTGAAAATGCTTTGTACAATTTGGTTTTAATGTTTTGATGTCCTTGTTTTATGAAGAAAGTGGTAAACATTTTTTATAGAATTGCAACATCCACTTAGAGGAAAGAAAAGGCTAGTTGTGCAAATCTAAGCAAATCTATTCCATAGTTTAGCCTCTCTCTACTTCTCTTGCAAGTGCAGTCAACAGAGAAACAAGCTAATTAATCAAGCTAATTTTATTTCATATTGCTGTTCTCATTTCTCCTCTTTCCATGCCATTGTCCAGCTCCTTTTGCTGTTTCCTTCTCCTTCCATTGCCATCAGAGCCTGTCCACCTCACTCACCTGTTTGGTAACTGAAGATTTTCAGCTACTTTGGCATGTGATAGAAAGGGCATCCTGAATGTCACCTCCTCATCCAGAACCTGCTGCTCATGTTTCTTTTCTGACATATGCTGTGAAGATGGGAGGAATTTGAGTAACCATAGAAATCTCACGCACACAGAAAGCAGTTTATCATTAAGTCTAAAAATTCTGTGAGTCAACTGTCACTAATCTCTAGCTGGTTTTCCCCTCTCTCTTCACTTTTCTTTGCAAGACTTACTTTTCCTCAGTGGGCAGACACTTAGGTCTCACCAAGCAAAATAAAGACATTCCTAGGTTTAAAATATACAGTTGAAACTTCAGAAGTCCCATATGTTTTCCCTGCTGTGAGGTCAGATAATAACTGTATCAGGCATTGCAGAAATTAGTCTCCAAAGGAAGGGGCAGGATCAGAAGATCACAAAATCATTTCAGTCCTTTCACAGCTATCCTGAGATACAAGGATGCTCTAAGCAGTGCAGGTACAAAAGTCAGCTCTCTCATGTTCTGTTCTTGCAATGGCCAAGACAGTAACTGGCCCAAAGTACCTCACCAGGTTAGTTAATCTCTTCTTTGTTAGGCTCATCACTGGTTTTTTGCTAGACATAATTCCCAACTGTTTTTCTATCCATCCATTTTAGCACTGCTCATCTGGAATGATAGCTCAAGTCTCTGAAGGACTCATTTTACCCAGGTAAAAAATTACCCAGATTAAATATGCCAAAACTAGAGAAAGTACTCAACATATTTATTAATTCAACACAACACCCATCTTTCAATAGAATAACAACTTATTTTAATGTGAAATTCATTCTTACCATCTCCAGGATCCAGTGTTCAGCCACATCTTAGCAAAAGTGTCAGAGTGAGAAGCTTGCACCAGAGAATTAATGTTCTGGCATTTCTTCTTGTCTCATGCCAGCATTCCTGAGAGGTCTTATTTTACCCAGGGATCTTCAGTATGAGGCTACACATTCCTTATCAGTCATTAAGGATCCGCAGGCAAAAAGGTCCCTCCTGGAATGTTTTATAAATATTAACAGCATAGCTGAGAATAGCATTTGCAAGCTGCAAATCCCATTGCATTTGCAAGCTGCAATTCCCATTGGAAATTTTCCTTCTAGATTACTGTAAAACTAACATAAAGCAGTAAAAAATGCTGAACTTCTTCCATTTTTTAACAAGAAACCTGGGTGCTTATCTTTGCATTTTAGATCAAGTCAGTATTTGAGACAATGTCTTTTCTTGCATGTTGATAATTTCATTCCTACAGCTAAAGGCTTCTCATTAGAAGATAAACTATTCTAGTAACCCTGTTTATTTTCCAAATCTATGTGATAATAACCTTTTTTTTGGCAACAGTAAGTATGTATATATGTTCTAGGTGTAGCATTTGGATTAATTTTTTTCTTGGTTCAGTCTACTGAAACTAGGCTATTTCTAAAACAAGAAGGGAGAGAATGAATTAAAAGGATTTTATCACAATTCTCGATTTTCATCTCCAAAGTATGAAGCTCTTCTTGAGATTTTTGCTCTTTGAGACTGAAAAAGAAATGTTGAAAAGTGTTAGCAGTAGAAGAACACTCCATTCTAAAATGAATGATGTTGTGGTGAGTTTGTCTCCTGGATTCCTACAGGAGTGACAGCAGAGCTCAAGCCCTTTCCATTCCAGCAAAACTTTTGCTGCATCAACTTCTCATTTACAATGCACCTACACTACTGCATCTTCTCTCTCCACTGCCTGTCCCTCCTCTCTTTACATCCCCTATCCTGCATTGCCCCTTTTCAGTTTCCCCACTGATGAGTGCTCTCATTCTTCTCACCCTCACCCACCCGACCTCAACATGTCCTTGGAGGCGTGTCCCTTGCAGTGTACATGAGCCCCTGCCCAGGCACAGGGTGGGACAGGCTCACACACTGCTCCTCTGCTCTTCCAGCTGCTCTGGGCTTAGACCATGGGCCATGGTCTGCCAGAGAAACAGCACATCCATGCAGATCCCGCTCATTCCTGGTCCTGCCATGGCCCTGAGCACCTCCCAGTTCCTGATCAGGGCATCAGGGACCCCGATCACCTGAGGAGGAGCTGCAGTGACCTGTCCCCAGGCACAAGGAGACACTGCTGTCTGTGTAGGCTCCTGAGCCTGCTCTCCAGGTCCTCAACCCACAGCAGGAGGTTTCCTATGGAGCAGAAACTGAGCAGCCCTGAGCTCTGTCCAGCCTCCCAGGGCTCACTAGCAGGAATTGCTCTCTTTATCCTGTGAGCTTCATGTTATTAGGGAAATAAGTAAGTCACTTGGAGTCATGCTTTTCATCTTCATCTAGTGGTGGTAGTAATTACTTATCAAGACCCAATTTCATTCTGCAATGCATCTTGTTATCCCCCTGAATCTCTCCTGCACCTTTCCCATGCCATGCCATTCTGTAAGCAGTAAAACCTCACAAGGTCTAGATCAGAGGACATGTTCATCATATAAGTATAATCAGTGTTACATTGGAATCTACTGATGCTTATTGACGTGAATGAATTATCCCCAAAGATAATGGAAATAAATGGCATAGCAGCCAATTGTCAGGAAAAGTTTCTGAACCCAAAACTCCCGAGTCAAAATCTCAGTGAGGCGTGATGCTACCTAACATGTGAAGGTTTCTTTATGAATCTATAAATGAGTACTTCTTCATCTACTGCCCACTGAGTGAATGTCCTACTGGATAAACAATCATCCTGAAGACATGTCTGAAATTTCAAATTGTACTGGGAAACCAGTGAAAGAGTAGAAACTAATGAGACTGCAAGAGATAGTTGATGAGCATATAAAAATTATAAATTGAATATGATTTCACTGCTGCACCATAGTGAAAGGGGAAATGGGACCTCACAGTTTATTTTCTACTACAGTGGATTCTGCTGGCTGCCACAGGGCAATCTGTTTATAATAAGATTCAACCTAGACAAGATGAAAAGGTCTTCCTTGCCAAATGTGAGAAGTCAGCAATGCTCATTTTCAATCAGTTTTTTCAAGCTGCAAAACAGAATGGATGAGAATTATATGAATATCTGATCATTCTTTTTCTAGGTTTATTTTTGGCAATAGGTTCTGACACCAGAACAAGGACCATGGGGTTTCTTCCACTGAAGAAACTCATTGATAAAAGTATTGAATATGGATGAAAGTAATGAAGAAAATATCACTCTTCCAGGCTGTGAGAAGTATTCCACACTGGAATGTTATAAACTCTAGTATCTAGTTTACAATGCAAATCTAAAAGTTGTGAGATTTTGCTGGGCCATAGGCTGGAAATCTCTGTATGTACATGCTTTTACTTGTTGCTAAGTATTCTCTCTCTCTCTCTGCCTGCTAACACAGAGTCTGAGATAGAAAAAGTCATATCTTAAGGGCTGGCAGACAGTGAGGCAGCTGCTTGATGTCTTTCTCAAGATGGTTCTATTTTCAGCATGCTTCAGTCTCTTCTTCACGGGAAATGTCAGCACTGCAATACCTTGGCCACCTCACACTGCTGAGCAGGACATTCTGTATCCAGGGGCTGTGCTCACTCCCCCTCTCCTCTTTTTGAGTGTGCCGCGCTTTGCTGTCAGCTGCAGCAGAGTCCAGCCCTGCAGTGACAGTAGCAGAACTGGGAGACAGTGCTGGGCAGGATCTATTTAATTTTTCTTTTAGTGTTAAGGCATTGCTGCAGCTTTCAGTACACCCTTTCCTAAGGATTAGCAGCCCAAAAGCTGCCTGGCCATGTGCCTCACTCTGTTTCAAGGCTGGGTCCATACCCTGCACAGCATAGCAGATAAAAAGCCCCAAAAGTGTCTGCTGAGTAGACTGCCTTTGTCATTTGCCACTGGGAAAGCAAAGATTTTCAGTTCAAACGCGAGGGGAGAGAAGCCCCAGCTGTCACCCTAGGAGAAGTATCAGACATCCCTCACTCTTCTTTCATTGTCTCAAGTAAGAGCTGCTACATACTTCCTCTGTCTGAACTCTATAAATTATAAATTTCATCTTTTTGCTAAAAGCAGGACACTTCCTTATTTTTACAGACATGGGGATGCTGTGATTTTCAGCTGTTAAAATCTTATATGATACATGTAAATCCATGATAATGGATAAATTTTTTTTGCAATTTTTCATTTTTAGGGACATGCAGAATGTTTTTTATATCTCATCTTTCAGGGAAACTTAATATATTTTAAATATAATGTGCCTTCATATTTATCATTATAATATCTTTCTATCCATCAGTATATATCTCAACATAATGGAAATCACCTCAAGTGCTCTGTATGTGAGCTGTATTTCAAGAGATGATATATTGTCCATGAGAGAATGTGAGCTACAATAGGTTTCTGCTATTCTATTTTCAGTAAAATCACCTTGGATTTAGTTACAATGGGTTGCAGGTTTTTGCCAGATGGCACAGAAAATCCTTAGCAACTAACCTTTTAATAAAGAAATCAGTTTTGAGAAATACTTTATTTTTTTTTTCCAGACAGGACAAAAGCTATTAGTTAATATGAAAACCAAGTAACATTTCTTTTAGTATATATGAAACTGATTGTCTGACCTCTCTTACTAAATAGTACTCCTTTAGTTTGCTTTTTGATGGGATAGTTTCATGCATTTTACCATTTGATACGCAGTTTTGATATGTCAAAAACCTTTAGACAAGGTTTTTAGAAGACAAAGTCTCTCTAGTTTCATACAGAGTCATGATCTAAGAAAGCTCTTATATTCCAAAGGCCATGGTCTGTACTGCCATTAGGAGAAGTCTACAGACATATATGACAGAGCCGGATCTAGAGAAGAAGTCTAGTTATAATCTTAATGACTTTTTAAAGTGAAAATTATAAAAATAAGTAATTTGGTTTATAAATTTAGTTAAAATATCCAAGGAAAGTTTTCCTACTGATAACTATGCTCAGAAAAATACCAATAGTGTCTTTTGTAGCTTTTCTGTATTCATGTTTGTTGTGACACTAGATTAAAAGGTTTTTGCTCATTAATGGCATTTCACACACACACACACACACACACACACACACACACACACACACACACACAATTCCAATCCTTGTCCAGTGATCAGTTTTTTCTTTGTCTCTCTTGTGTTTCAGTTGCTGGCAAGGCAGCCTACCTGATGGGCCTGTACTCAGCAGACCTACTTTGAACCCTGTGTTATCCTTGAGTCAAAGTTGGGAATGAATTAGTGACCAAACGAGTGGATTGTCTTAAGGGAATTAGGGCAAGCTCCTCCAACAAGGGGATGTGGCTGATAGCCCAGATGAAGTGCTTCTCTACCAGTACAGCACTGTGGGAAGCAGACAGAAGGAGCTGGTGGGCACTGCCCAGACAGACAGGCCTGATTGCTACCACAGAAACTTGTTGGGATGGATTGCGTGATTGATATCCGTCATGACTGACAGCTATAAAATATTTGGAAGGGACAGTCAAGGAAGAAGAGATGAGGGAGTTGCCCTGATGAGGTGCATCCCCAGATCCTGAGGGAACTGACAGATGAAGTGGCTAAACCCTAATCCATCACACTTGACAAGTTGTGGCTGTCTGATGAAGTTCCACTGACTGAAAAACTGGGCAAAAGAAAGACCCAGGGACCTACAGGCTGGTCACTTTCACCTCTCTGCATGTCAAGATCATGGAGCAGATCCTTCTGGAAAATATGCTATGGTACATTGGCTGGAAGATCACATACAAAGAGTTGTGGTCAATGGCTTGTATTTCAGGTGGAGACCAGTAACAAGTTGTGTCCCCCAGTGGGTTGCTTTGAAACCAGCATTATTTAACACATTTGTCAAAAACGTGGACAGTGGGATTGAGGGCAATGTCAGCAAATTTGCTGATAACATCAAGCCATGTGTTGCAGTCAATACACTGGAGGGAAGATAGATTCTGGTTGGATATGTGTTGCAGTCAATACACTGGAGGGAAGATAGATTCTGTTGGATATGTGTTGCAGTCAATACACTGGAGGGAAGATAGATTCTAGTTGGATATAAAAGTGACATTTTTTAAGAAGAGGCCAGTGAGACACAGGCCCCAGAATAAGAGAAAGCCCCTGGAATCATTGGAAATGTGCAAGCTCAGGCTGAATGGGGCTTCGAACAACTTGATCTACTCAAAATTCCTACCCACAGCAGTGGTGTTGCACTAGATGATTCTTTAGGGGTTTCTTCTAACCCAAACCATTCTCTGATTTGTCCTCTAAGTTCTGTATGTCTGTACAAGTTAGAGATTGTGCAGACACAGGACTTCTGATGCACCCCCTGCACTCAGAGTGTTACACAGGTGGTTTCTGAGCTCCTCCTGTTCAGGGCAGAGGGTGTTTCCCCCAGCTTCCCCCTGCCCTGCACAGGGAGCCCAGTGCTGAGCTCTGGTTTTGAACTCCAGAAAGTTGCATGCTTATTCTTGGAACAAGCTTTTCATGCCCACACCAGTGCTTGATGTTGGCTATCTCCTTGGATCACATTTACTGACCTTGCCCCTCTGCTCTTCATTGAGCTTTACCCACTGAGGTCTGTTAAGAATCAAAATGCCCATGACCAGGAGAAGAGCATGTTTAAAGGAGCTTCAGTGGCAGTGATATTTGTGATGCGATAGAAATGCTGGACTGAGGATGTATCAGAGTAACACCACAGTCATGTAATAAAAATCTGCCTTGGGTACGTGAAGAAACTATTGGAAATGCAGCAGTATAGTTCACTAGTCCTACATCCAAATTTTCCACGTGCCTTGCCTAACTGAACTTCTGTCCTTATGTCTCTAGACAAATTATTTATAGTCAATACATTCACAGCATTGGTAAGATACAAAACATTTCTAAATATATCTTATTAAATCAAATTACTATGCCCTTAGTTCGGTTTGCCAGACAATGCTTTGCCAAAGAATGTTTGCCAAAAAATCTTTTGACCGAAGAAAGGGGAAGAATGCAGAGCACCTGCCAACCAGACTCTATAAAAGTGTCTTTGCAGTGCTCTGCCCTGTCTACTAGAAAAGTTTCAAGGTAAGTGCACTGAATCTAGCTATTAGGTACTCCCATTATTGCATATTATGCATATATATTTTTTTCCTTTTAAACTGGTTTTCAACTAAGTTTTTCCATCTGCTTTTAAGGTTATAGTATCTATTCTATCTATACTTCTTTATTATTATTGTTTTATGCTAGAATAAATAGGTTCCTTTAGCATATTTCATATTCTCAAATATGACACTACAATCCATAAAGCCAAAATCTGTAAAATCTGTACAGTACCATAAGACATAAAAGAAATTTATACAAGGTTATTATATATTATTGAAGGATGAAACAGTATTTTTCTCTTCTGGGTTTAAATCATTAAACACAAGGAAGGCAACTTTCGGTAGTTTTAGCAATTCTAGTAAGTGCTCAGTTTTAAAGCATTAGAAAAGCTGTCCTAGCAAGCAAGGTACATTGATGATCTCTTCATGTTACATTTCTTTTCTCTCACAGGGTTCTTTGCTGATGTGCCTTCAGTAAAGTGCAGGCATGGCCTCTGCAGATGCTGAGTTGGCTTGTTTTGGGGAGGCAGCTCCTTACCTCCGAAAATCGGAAAAGGAGAGAATTGAGGCCCAGAACAAACCTTTTGATGCCAAGACATCAGTCTTTGTGGTTCATCCCAAAGAATCCTTTGTGAAAGGCAAAATTGAGAGCAGGGAATCAGGCAAAGTCACTGTCAAGACTGAAGCGGGAGAGGTGAGTCAAAAACAAGGCTCAAGGACAACATTTGCTTCCCACTTTGAGCTTTTAAGTGACACGTGGATCTTTTGTTTTCTTGGCAGACCCTGACAGTGAAGGAAGATCAAATCTTCTCCATGAACCCTCCCAAGTATGACAAAATCGAGGACATGGCCATGATGACCCACCTGCACGAACCCGCTGTGCTGTACAACCTCAAAGAGCGTTACGCAGCCTGGATGATCTACGTAAGTGGCAGCAGCAGCAGCTTCCTTTGGGCAGCCTCAGGAGCTGCTGGGCCAGGCTCAGGGGAGGCCAACGTGCTGTGTCCCTTCCTTGCAGACCTACTCGGGTCTCTTCTGCGTCACTGTCAACCCCTACAAGTGGCTGCCGGTGTACAACCCCGAGGTGGTGTTGGCCTACCGAGGCAAGAAGCGCCAGGAGGCCCCTCCACACATCTTCTCCATCTCTGACAACGCCTATCAGTTCATGCTGACTGGTGAGTTGCATGATTTTCTTTAAAATCACTTGGCTGTAAACACTCACAAAGGAGAAAAAGTCTCTTAATGGCAAAGCAGTTAATAGTGTTGTGAGAGTGCATGCTCTCTTGTCATTGGAAATGATGAAGACTTTCCTTTGGTTGAAGAGGTTCAGGTTAGAGATCATTTAGTCAAACCTGATATCCATAAGTTCATCCTAATGGGATGTACCTGCAAGTGCTGAGGGAACTGGAGGACATCATATCTTGGCCTCTCTCATTCAACTTGTAATGTTGGTCATGGCAATCAGGAGATGTGTGTGAGGGCTGGAAAGCAAATGTCACAAGTCTTCAAAAAGGTAAAAAGGAAGATCCAAGGAACTACAGGCCTGTTGGCCTCACCTGACTGTTGGAATGGCTAATCCTGGACACTATCTCTAAGAATGCAGAATACAAGAATTTGATCAGGAGTAGTCAGCATAGATTCACCAAAGGGAAATTATGCTTAACCAACCTGATTTCTTTCTACAATGGGATAACTGCATCAAGACATGAAGGAAGACCACTGGATATTGTCTGCCTGGATTTCAGCAAGGGTTTTGACGCTGTTTCTCATGATGTCCTCATAGGCAAACTCAGGGAATGAGGGCTGGACAAGTGGATGGTGAGCTGGATTGAATACTGGTCTGAATAGCAAGTCTCAAAGGGCTTTAAAAGGGCTTGTTCTGGGCCTTCAACTGTTCAACATTTTTTAAAATAATCTGGAAGTGATGAAAATATTTCTGATTTGACTAAGTTCTTAAGGTCAGCAAAAATGAATTCTAATAATGAAGAATTTCAGAGGGACTTTATTACATTAAGTTATTATTCAGTGAAGTTGCAAGAAACTTTTGTGAACAGGAGTGTGAAACAAATGCCACTGGGGAAAAAAACCCTCATTGTCAAGAACTTCTATAAGTATCTTCTAATAATGCTTCAAAATTTTGTCTCAAGGGTCATAAATCTACAAAATAAAAAGCTGAAACCTGGAGATCATTGAGCAAGAAACAGAGACCAAAACAGAAAGCATTACTATGTACAAGGGGTATCTGCACCTGGTGTGCCGTATGCATTTTCAGGCTTCCTTCTTCACAAAAGAATGTAGTAGAGAGGAACAGGTCAAGAGGAAGATGAAAAGGTTTCCCAAAGGTAGGACAGGCTGTGCTGGTAACGCTAGAAAGAAGATTTTTTTACTTTATAAAATTATGCAAGGCAAAGAGAAGGTGAATAGAAAAGACAGAGTACATGATGAAACAAGCTCAACACCAGGAACATATTTTTTCCTTCATCATTAAGTAGTTCAAAAATGAAGCAAAACAACAGAACACAAAAAGACGTGAGCATGGGTTAAGAAAGCAAACAGACAAAACTGTGGGAAACAAACTCAGCTCAAGCTATTGAAAAGAGATACATTAATTCTAGCTCTGGAAGTACCAAAATTTCAATATAATAGAGCAGACTATGCTGATAAATATTCCCACATGTTTATGATGTTTCTGTAATTTTATTTCATCAACAATCAATTTGAAACCAACATAAAAACCATTTATAGGGTCTTGTGGACTGATCAGGAGTGGTTGTTCCTATGTAATAAAGTTTATGAGAAGCACATGCTCCAGTTCAATTCAGCCTACTGATAGACCATTTAATAAGTAATTCTACAAAAATGATCCTTAGTTGGAATCATTTTCATTAACAAAATGAACAGTGTGACATGAAGGGAGTATCCAGAACAAGAAGTGCATGTGTGCTACACCAGATACCATCGGAGGGTTGAGATGTCAGCTTCCCACCTGCAGCTGGGAACATCAAAGTATTCAAAATTAGTGAAGGCATATGGGTTTATAAAAGAAATCAGCTGCCTATTGCCAGTGCATTAATAACAATCTCTTCTTTTCTGCCTTGTTGACAGATCGGGAGAACCAGTCCATCCTGATCACGTACGTACACCCCCTGCACGGGTCCCTGCGGGGCTGCCCGGTGCCAGGGCACCTCCTGCCTGACCACGCACCCTCTGCTTCTCTCTTGCCTTTGGCAGCGGAGAATCCGGTGCCGGGAAGACTGTGAACACAAAGCGTGTCATCCAGTACTTTGCAACAATTGCAGCTAGTGGAGAGAAGAAGAAGGAGGACCAGTCATCAGGCAAAATGCAGGTGAGTCAGGGAGAACAGACTGAATGCTTGGCCTGTCATGGCCCTGTCAACTGAACACAGTGACTGAATAATTCTGTCCCTGCAGGGAACGCTTGAGGATCAAATCATCAGCGCCAACCCACTGCTGGAGGCCTTTGGAAACGCCAAGACCGTGAGGAATGACAACTCCTCACGCTTTGTGAGTTCTTGCTTTGCATGAGATCTCTCCCCCTCATGGCAACACACATGATGCCTGAGCAGTTCTTCATGCAAAGGAGACGTCAGCAGAACACATCCAGGCTGACCTGCTGCTGCTTCTGCTTAACAGGGCAAATTCATCAGAATCCACTTTGGTGCCACAGGCAAACTGGCTTCTGCTGACATTGAAACTTGTAAG
>VWZV01017086.1:0-152185 GCA_013397155.1 Irena cyanogastra | reverse complement strand
ATATATATGTATATATGTATATGATATTTTTTCAACAAGCTTTTCTGTTTTTCTTGAAAAATTCAACATCCAAAACAGAAAAAATAAATTACCATTTCACCATGTGCCTTTCCCATCTCCTATGAATACTAAGCAATCAGACCTCCTGACAGAAACTCATGCTGAAAAGCAAAATAAACAAATGACTTTGTTTTGGTGTTTGCTAGATAAAGAGTACTTCATTGCAAATGCAGTATGTAAGGCAAAGTTAGTGATACCAGGCTGTTAATATACTTCAGCTCATAACTGAGCTGAAGCAGAAAACGATATTTTTTAGACAATAACCAGAAAAACTTATCAGAGAAGAAGAGGGGCTGTGTAGGATTTCAGCAAAGTAAAGGAGAGAGCAAAAGAGGGACATAATCTTCAGTGCAAAAGAGGGACATAATCTTCAGTGACTTCTGGAATCAGGACAATCACTGTTTACAAGCTGCAGCCATAGACTGGTACTGGTGCAGTAAATGACTGTGGCACTTGCAGTCCACCTCCTGCCCAGTGACTGCCTGGTGCCCCAGCTCATGTTGCCCAAGAGATGCAACAGCAGAATGCTCCCGGGGCTGATGTCGGGAGCCATGGCCAAAGGTGCTTGTAAGTGTGCCTGGAAGCGCTCATCTGATTGTGATAGCAGCTTCCCCATTTCCTGGTTCAGACTCAGATTGCTTGGATGGAAAAAGGTGACCTAAGCAGAGGTTGCCCTGGGTGCTGTGAGTCTGAAATTCTGTACAGTGGGTCCTGAAGAGTGAGGAATCAGGTGTGGCTTGTTAGCTGGATCAGATAATGTAATAGTAAAACCTCTCTAGCAGTGAGAGGACCGGCAGCATATCTGCTGAAAGTTGTCCCTAACACCCCAGATCTAATAATTTAGGTTCTTATATGAATGGGATCTCTGATCATCTCCTGATCCAACCCTTCCACTCAGAGAAGAACCAGCCTCAAAGTTTGAGCAGTTCACTCAGTGTTACAAACTCTAGAGTGTCAAATATGCACCATCTACAATTCATTCCGTAGACAGACTGACTCTAGAAGAGATCTTTATGCAATCCTTTCTTTAAGAGTTTCATTTCAGTCATCCATTCTTTGTATAGAAGAAGTATATCTGCTTCAAGAACTAGCTTTTCAATTAATAAACCAAAAAAACTCTCTTGCTTCTTAAACAGAAATAAATTGAAAAGTTCAAACTATAGTAATTACAACCTTTCCACTACATGGATAAATATTTCAGAAGTTTTCTTTTACTTTTTAAAACTATTGTACAAAAGTCTGCCACGTGACTAGTAAAAGAAAGGTAAAATTAACAGGGTTTTCAATAACATGAAGCGATCCTTAACTTATGGCTCACAAAAGTAGTTATCCAAACTGTACTTGGATGATCAAGGCAGCTTGATATGAAGGATTTGGACAGTGAAAGGTAGTGTACAGGGTCACCGCTTTGTCAGCATACTTCACGTGGTTGACATAAATGACATCAGCTTTATAATCTCAACTTTATAATTTTAGAAGCTGATCTAATCAATATAACGTTAATTAGTTTTCTCCAAAAATCTCAGCTTTCTAGGAAATTATACAAGTATCTTTAAACATAGAACATTTGTGAGAAAGATTGTTCTCTATCTGTCATAGTGTCTCTTAAAAGCTTTGATCTAAAAGGTCTTTGATTTTATGGTTAAGGAAAAAAAAGACAAGTTAGCAATGAAATGGTACCATTTTATGATCTCTGACACATAAATGTCGTTTCATAGAGGATTTGTATAGAAAAGAAAAATACTTTAAAATGCCATCTCTAACTGGTATCTGAAAGAACATATATTTTAGGTTTGAACAACAAAATTGTTTTTCCACATATAAACATTCATTTAGGTCCCACTCCCACACAGAACTGATTCCTTCAATAGAGTATGACTCACACAATTGCTGGTGAAAGATGTTGATTTTTCTTTCCAGAAAAAAACATCAGACAAGCATCAGAAACTGCAGAGTTATTAACTAAGATATATTACAAACTAGTATCCACAGACCTCAGAATAGCTTCAGTTCAAAAGTTACTGAACTCTTCACATCCTTTCTGGGTGCAAGATGATTTTTTTGGTCTTTTTTAAATTATGGTAAACCCACTAATGTCATTTGCTACCTCAAAAGTTGCATTTTAAGTACCTGGTATTGACTCATTTAAAATCTCAATTTATCAGTTAAATGAAAATCAGGAAAAAACCACAAAATCTCTTTTTTCCTTAAGTATCTTCCAGAAACTTTTCTCTTACTTTTCTTCTCTTTCATATTTTCTGAGACAAAAGTCTTTCTAGTGCTAATACTTTTCATTCCCTGAATCACAGATATATCTTTCCCTTTTCCCATACTATCCTTCTTACCAGATTTTCAAGAAGATACCTATTCTTGAGCCAACCCCCAAAAGACCAGCGTGCTGAGATACTTCTTTCTAGCCTCATAACATCTTGACTCATATCCTCTGATTTACTCTGCTATCACTCTGTCACAAATATTTGTATAGAAAGAAGATGCATCAAAAGCAGCATGACCAGCAGGTCAAAGAATGTGACTATTCTTGTGAGACCCTATTTGTCCAGCCTGGAGAAGAGAAGGCTCCAGAGAGACCTTATGACACTTTCCAGTACCTAAACAGAGCTACAAGAGGGCTGGAGAAGACAAGATGGCTTTTTACAGGAGCATGTAGTGATAAGAGAATGGGGAATGTCTTCAAACTGAAAGATGGCAAGTTTAGATTAGATGTTAGGAAAAAATTCTTTACTGTTTCTAAGAGAAGCTTCCCCATTTTTGGAAGTGTTCAAGACCAGGTTGGATGATGAACCTGGTCTAGTGGAAGGTGCCCCTTCCTATGGCAAGGGGGTTGGAACTAGATTGTTTTAAGGTCCCTTCCAACCCAAACCATTCTATGATACTATGTTTTCTGTAATGATCTCACACATAATCTATCAGGAAACCATGCAAAGGGGTTTTTTTGGTGTTAGGTACCAAAATTGATAAATTGGGATTCGGTTGTAAGTGTTCAGGCAATGTTTCAGAGTAGGAAGATTTGTAGTTATGCGCAGTCACTTAAATATTTCCAGGAAAAGCATTCCTAGAATACTGCATTTGTCCTACAAACAAACAAATTCATGCATGTGTCAGTGCTGCTACTCTCATAGCCAGTCAGGTCTGTATTTATAGTACCAAATGGGAAAAATATGTACAGTGATTTCTAGGCATGTAGAAACCCAGTCACAGGTGCTCTGAGGACTAGGAGTGCCACAGCTGTTAGTTTGTCAGGAGCAAGGTCTGTTAATGAAACTGAATTGCTTGCTTATGGCAAATAAGCCTTGCATGTGAATAAATTGACTGTGGTACAACAGTGTCTGAAAACCAACAATATGACAGAAAAAATACTGGATATAAAACACTGACCTGGGGGACTCAGATGCAGAGTTATGCCTAATTAATACGAGTTGAGTCAAACACGAATTCAAACAACAGCATCTGTTAGAAAACAAAGCAACTGAAAAAGCATTTAGTTTTATACTGAGTTTTAGGAATCATTCTCTTCAGGCAAGTTAACCGTGTGTGTGTTTGTCACGTAACTCCCAGGCATTTTCCCACGCTTTGATAATAGCAAGGCATCATGGGGTACTTAAATGCAGAATGCCGTGAAACAAAGGCATATAAGTCCTTCCTGGAGAGCCAGCTGTGGTTATTCCCGAGTTTTTATCACAGAAGCTGAGATCAGAATCGGAAAAAGTCTTATTTCCCCTGAATCCTGCTGCCTCTTTTCTTTTACTAAGAGTTGTTTCAGCTAAAACAGGAAAAGGACTACAGTATCACAGTACATCCAACTGAGAGAATTATAAAGTTCAACTCATGCTTTGAAACTCCCACATTGGTGGTAGGAAATCCACTGCTGAAGTTTTCATTCTCCTTTCTTTTACAATATTTTTTCCTTTCTCACAGGTACATTGATGCCAGCTCCTGCAAGTCTCATAGCATGTAAGTTACTGACTCACTGTGGCACAGTGGAGTCTCCCCCTTGGCTTCAGCGAGCTTCCAAATTAGTAAAAAACTTTCTTTTTGAGGAATAGTTTCCTCTGTTGAGGCATTGAAAAACAGCACAGGAGAAAGAGGGGAAGAGGCAGGAAACATGTGATGCTTTCCATCTGCACTCTTCTCACTGCATTATTTATACTAATCTGAAAAATTTAAATAAGTAATATTCCTCCCTTTTATTTCTCTGTGACAGATACTCAAGAGCACTGCACATGCATATTTAATAACACTGAGTTATTAGATTTGCTTATACAAATCTGAATGATTATAAGTACTTACATCCTAATTAACTCTTCATCTCTGATTGTGTAACTAGAAAGTAACAGAAGACTGCACTTTCTACAGGAAAACCCAATAAAAATATTGTGGACTCATACAGAAAATCATTTTAGTCTGAATCATTAGTCTGAATAGAGGAATATCTTCAAATAAAACAGAACAGAAAAGCAAGGAAAGCTCATGTAACCTTCCTAGGACACTAATGTGTTATTTACATGTAAAACTGTTTATGTAATTTTGTAGCAATATTTTTTTTCCAAAGACATTAAAAGACTACAACTTTTTCCTTCTTGTTTTCATTAAATAAGGTACTTTTTTTCTTTTCTCTCTGTTAGTCACAGAATTGGTCACAGATCTGTCCAATATTATATGCAAAACAATATAAAAAAAGACACTCAAAAAGAAAATCTTAAAAGCAGAATTGTTTAGAACTATTATGTACTGAACAAGGGAGAATGAAGGACTGACATATTTATGAGTTTCTTCTTTATGATAGGGTTTTTTTCTGTTTGTTTTAAATGCAGTTTGAGATTTTGGTCACTTTTCTTTATTCTCTTTTTACAAAACTCCAAAATTATTTTGATAGCTGAACATGATTCTTCTCATCTGGAATTATTAAAGCAGTGTTTCACACTTTATTTTTCTCAGAAGTCTTTTCTCTTTTCTAGTTTGAGAAGGTATCTGGAGAGAAAGTTTGAATATTTTTGTATAATCCACTTTATAAATATCCTAAGTCTCAGTGTTATAGGACCTGGAGGAAATCGAGACTCTAGTGATGTCTATTGCTTATCATTTCCCTTTCTCTGTTTAAGGAACAAAAATGTATCACGTGTTCTTCAAAACTGAATATGCTAAAACAACTCACTGAAATCTGACTGAAAATTTTGCCAAAAAAGCTAAGATAACTACTTCATTATTGCAACAATATATTATCATAAATATATATACACTGGCCTTTTCAACTCTTAATAGCTAATTCTCTGAAGTTTAAAATCAGGGACTAAGAGTTTGGTTTAAAGGCTTGTGTTTTTCTTTTATTTCACAGTGTTTGGACTAAAGGTCAGCTGTATTAAAAAAAAATGTCATGTCTACTAAACACAGATAGCAGGTTAGCATGAAGAAAGTCTAGACAAGACACAGGCATTTTGGTCTATTCCATTCTGGTAGCTCTCTGAGGGGTAACAGGACATAGCACAAGGTATGAGATGTAGTGGAGGGCCAGGCAAAATGCCTGACCTCATGGCACTCACAGCAAAGTGTCAGCAGCACTTGGGGACACAAGGCACAGCCACCACACTGCACAAAGTCAAAGGCATAAGCAGCTGTGAGAGAAGGTTCTACACGCAAGAAACACTGAGTCTGTGGAACTTATGATTCACTTATTCAGCATTACTTAAATAATTAACTCAGTTAACTGAAATATCACCAAATATCACAAGCTACCTGAAAGTAGATACGGAGTTGGAGAAAATAGAAACCACGTTCCTACACAGCAATTAACCCATGGAATTATTTCTTTCAGCTATGACATATCTTTTCTGCGCTGGAAGACCTGGAGAGTATTCAGGACAGGAGTTAGCTCTGTTTACTTTTCCTCAGAATAACAAATCACTTGCAAGAGAGCTACAAAATCCTTGTATGTTGTCCCTTTAGCTATAAGTTATACCTGTTAAGAGATTTGCAGAGGGTAAAAATACGTGCTAAATCAGACTGATGTAGCAAGATTGTGAAACTCCAGATCTGAGTTAGTTTTCACCTGAGGAAATGTTAGTTTTCATGCCAAATCTGTAAAATTCTAACATTTTGATTTTATTTTTTTCCCCTGAAATTGTAATTCTAAATAAGTTTTCTTCAAAAGACATTTCAATAAGATACTTTAAAGCATTTCATAGTCCTCTGAATCAAAATGAGGAAATTGTCTTGCTAAGTTTAATTTAAAATCAGGTTTAATATTTAGCTATATTTTGAGTATCACACTGCTAAAAGAAATATCTCTTCTGATGTTTCCAATATTGTTACTTTTCATCTTTGCTAATACATAAAGAGTTGTATTTCTCATGAAATGGTATTGAAGTTGTATTTCTGTCAGCAGGAGCTCTACAACATGCTCTTGAGAGATACAGAATTTCTGCTCGCCATATGGAATAAAAGAAAACAACAAAGAAAAATTTTAAAAACACCCCAAAACTGCAAGTGATTCACAGTTTTTATAAGGCAAAGTACTGATAAGAAAATTCCGTTTTAATATTTTTGATGTTCCAAAATTAAATACTCTACATGAGTTATGAAATTAAATGTTCTTAGCCTTAACTGACCAGCAGATGACATTTTGATTTTTCTTGGACTTTCTTCTTCATTAACAATCTGAATTTGAGAAAACTGCAGCTTCTTTAGGTAAACAAACAAGCAAAAAGAATCTGTTTGTGATATTCAATTCCTAGCTAGTTACCTTGGTAGCATTTTACATCTATTTTGTGTTAACTAGCATAGGCTGGTTAGAGGAGTGTATGTGAGCACATAACAATCTAGTTTATTAATAAGCACATAAATTTAAATAGGAATGCCAAGGAGCAATCTTCATTTCTTCAACAAGCTATTATGTTGTGGAAATGTGTTTTCTAGCTGTTGTGCCTGTCTAGACTGCTATCAGCAGCTTGTATTTGTTATGAAAGCCTGCAGCTGGTCCATGCAAAGTTTGCTGTTTTGCAGCCCATCTGCTCAGAAGAGATCTGTAACACTGCCCAGTTTAGAGTAACACTCCCTCATCATTGCAGTTGCAGTTCCTAAATAGAAATCTGAAATAATGATGTTTGCTTTCTACTTTAGATCTACATTTTCTTCTGTCCAGGCTACCTGGCAGGTGAAAGCAGAGGCCACTGAGAATCAAGCAAAGCAGGCCAGGGTGTAGCATCCTTTCATTTCTGTGGCTTGTTTGATCCCTGTAGTCTCACCAAAACTGTGATGCTGAATGTTCTTAGAGGATGAGAGGGTGGCAATGAAGATAAGTCTAGTGTGAACAAATGGATGTGTTCAACTCAGGAGACAAAAACAGAAGTCGATGCTTGGAACTATACGCACTATACACAGCTAATGTGCTTCTTCCTGAGCAAGACCTGAACATGATCTTAACTTTAGGCAAAATTGCAGCAAGCAAGCTCAGCACACTTTCTAGCAGTAGTCATTAGCTGTCTCATTAGTAAAAGTTCAAGAAAACCCACATCCACACTGTCCTTAATTTAAACTGATAGTAGAATTATTTTCCATTTTCTACCCACCATTTGATATTGTGAAGGGAAAAGTTGGACTGCAGCTCATTTTGATTAAGTCTTTTCTGATATAAAAATGCAGCCACTTTCTGAGTGACCCAAATAAGCAAACTGATTTGTATTGTTATAGATGTAGCTTGTTGTTTTGAAATCTGAACTTACCCTTATTGATATGAACCACTACTGATTTAAAAATGCAGCATGAACGTTTGCTGGATTTATGTAAGTGTTGTCAGTAATGAAAAAATTGTCCTTTTTCAGGTGCAAGTTCAGTAATGTGTCTCTGCAGTGGGCCACCTGCACTTATTCAAAGTCCTGCTAACCTGAGATAGAGCTGTGCTGATAGAGCCAACAGCAATGGTGCACTATTGATTAGGAAGAATGGTTAGTGCCCCTTAGCAGCGTATGACAGCTTCTTGCACAGATCATTATTGCCTACTTTGTGCCAATAATGTGCCACTGTGGCTTTTTCCTTGGTTTTCTCTCTTGCATGCTTAGCTGTGACTGCTGGCACCTGCTTCTAATTTCTTGTTCCTGTCTGCTTTAAACCTCTCTTGCTTCTGATCACATTTCTACACAGATTTTTAGCGTGGTAAAGCTCTTAAATTTCTCTGTCTCATGACTGCGAATCCATGTCTCCACCTCTGCTTTTACCCTTACAAACATTAGGACCAGTCATACAGGTTTCTAGCGTGATGAACCTGATATAAACAGGTTATGGTGTACAATTTTAAATCAGGAGGAGAAACCAGATCAACAACAACAAAAAAGAAAAAGCAAGAGATTTCAATTCCAGAAATATACAATATACTATATACTAACAATTGAATTATTTTATGCTTGTAAACTCAGAATTCTTGAAATTTAAAACGGAAAAAAAGCCCTCATGAAATATTACTATGTAGTGGTTGATATAGAACTTAAAGTAAGGTGTCATTAGGCGCTTTCTAAGAGCAATCCAGTTTGCATGGAAAATATGTGTATTATTCTCTTAAGGACTGTATTTATAGAACAAATGGTCTATCTACACAGCATAGAACCTGACCTGGGTAAACTCTGCTCTCACATATGGTTTTTCTGGGGCCTTGTTGATGCAACTGTCAGGGTTTTTCACGTGTGTATGTTTTCAAAGTGTCTGAGAAACAGCAAAGGATGAATTGTGACCCACAAGAATATTTCTTCTATAGTGTGATACTAAATATGTATTTTATGCCCTAGAGCAAGATAGGAGGTTATGCAAAAAGATACAAAAATATGTGTGCAGTGTGAGTAGCATTTAACTGTGCTGGAAGATCAATGCATCGAGCATGTCTAAAAGCAGAAACATATGGAATAGCTCCTTAGAAAAGAAAAAAGTGGTAGTCAACAAACCTTAGTAAAATCAGAACAGGGAACACAGCTGGCCTTCTTTCTGCTGCTTTGAGTTACATGCATTGCAGGAAATAGGAAAAAGACACACCCTCCTCTCTTCTAATAGAGGAACTTATGCTTTTTCTGGCTTTTGCTACTCTGTAGAAAAGGAACAAAGGAAGGTAAGGCATCTCAAAGACTTTCCTGTGATTTACATGCCCTACACAAGCAGTATCTGACCTTTAATTTGGCTAGATGTGCATTGATTAGGACTGAATCTCATTAAGACACAATCCACTGGGGGTCGTGCAGGACAAAATATACTATTGATTAAAAAATAAAATAATCCTCCTCTCTCTCTCTCACCATCCTGACTACCTTAGTTCATAATTAGCCTTCTCATCTAGCTTCCCTCCTACATGTTATGTAGCTGTCAGTCTGACAGGAAGCAAGACCGTAAGAATGCAATTAGAAATTTCAAATTAGCAGTCAAGCACAGACATGGGATGGATGAACCTGCATCATGTCCAGTATGCCATTTGACTGAAGTGTGATCACAGTAATGTCAGTTAGAGATTTTTACTTCAACGTAAAAATATGACTGCTATTATGCTTATGCTACAATTTAGGAATTGCATCAAATTTTTCTTATACAGGATGACCATGAGAATCAGGTGATATGCATCAGCACAGATAAGGTCATTTATGCCCTAAAATGTTAAGACTAAAAGGATTATTTCTATTTACTGTTGGAATACTTTACAGAGAAAGCATTAAAAGGCAAACTTGGCAAAAACCATCTCCATGTACTGTAGAAACTCTGTGTACTGTAGAGCTTTAGAAAGGAATTGAATCAGAAAGGACAACATTTTCCTTTCCCTTCCTTTTCATGATCTTTTAGAAAGCTACAATACCATGATAAAGGTTCAGAAGTAATGAGACAATACCAGGATATTCTTAAGGTAAATCTAGGCTTTTTAAAAAGTGACTTCAGCACTGACAGAGTGCTGAATGAGTTTAGATTACTTTGCTCAAGTTTTATTTGAGACTAGCAGCATCTGTTCTGGGATTTACAAGATTTTTAAATTCTGATATAACAATTATCATTGTGTTTATTCTGGTTCTAACTTAATTGTTGGCAAAAATTTTTTGAGAGGGCTCCTGATAGGGAAAAAAAAAAAAAAAACAACCAAACAAATAGCAGATTTGGTGTATTAGCAAGGTAATTTTCTTTCTGATAGAAGAATGCATTTGAGCTGACCTATTAAAAACATCACTGGTTTAGTGTTTGGGCTCTTCATAATGATCAGTCACTGAGAAATGAGCACAGAAAGCCAGAGTAAGCAACTTCAGGTGGTGTATATCACCACTGGGTTCACTGAAGTGATGCTCTTCTGCTCTCTGCCAAGACCTGGGTAAAGCTCAGTGTTCAATAAATTTTATTTCTATTGACCATTTAATAGATTGCTGTGTTTCCGTGCTCATAACCCATAGTTTCAAAGGAGTTGTTCAGTGTTATGTGGTCTTCCTAAAAGGTTTTAATCAAAGCCAACAGCTCACCCTGGTTCATTCAGTAAAAGAGAAACAGCAATCCACTTTTGAAGAAAAGGTACTGGAGACAAATCAGAAACTGAAATGATGGAGTCTGGGAGAGGAAATATGAGTTTCAGAGCTTCCACTGGGGCTTACACATTGCTTGGCCTTGTGGAAACAGAAGAAATATCTTCTTCACAAAGAACTTTCAGATATGTAGTTTTTCCTTCCCATCCTCTGTTCTTATACTGTGGAGACTTCTGGTGCCAGGAAAATTTATTACCAAATAAAATTTTAGTAAAGAAAAGTAATCATGGAAAAGCAAGATCTTACTATTATTTTTTTAATACAGTGTGATACAGACTGAGGAGGAGTTGTAAATTTAAAGATCTTTAGAGGAACACAAGGAATGTATTACTTGGAGTTTCATTTTACCTGCACTGGTATTAAAACCACCCTGTTCTACCTACATCTTACTGAAAATCTGTTCAGCTATTTGCAGTTACTACTCTGTTTTCAGCTTGTTTTCAAAAATACTTGAGCTGATCTATGGCATTATTTTAATTTAAATCCAAGTGGGCATTTCCTCTTTTACGTTTCCCCCCATCATCGCAAGGGTTCGGGAGTTCTTTTATGTCTTTTGTATGACATTTTAAGAGAAGAGCATTCCCCCTAGGGTTTCTACTCCTATCTTGTACTGCAGACCATTTCTTCAGACCTAGGCATTTAGAAGAGATAATGGCTCTGGATCTGAGGGTGCTATTCCCACACCTTTTCTGTTCCTTTAGTCAAAATTGCTGTGTCATTCTTAAAATTGTGGTGAAGAGAGATATCAGCTAGGATCTCCCTTGAGAAGTAGATAATAAAATCTACTGTTAAATTCTCATGAAAAAGTTCCAATAGATCATTTTATGCTTCACTTAACAATGTTGTTAGCATGTCATTAGATGATAATTTTTAACTTTGAGGTTAGTGTATAATTTTTTTTATAGAAATTAGCAAAGAATAAAAATAACCTTGTTATTTCTTTTCCTCCTACTCTCACGTAGATCTAGAAAATCTGGGACACCAACTTTAGCAGGTAGGAACAGAGCACAGTACACAACACTGCAAGTGCTTTCTGAGAAAGTCCAATAGAAAATATGCACCTGTAAGATCTGAGAAAAAGAAAAATGTAGGTGAATGTATCCTTAGTGCTGATGAGCTAATTAACCAAATAGTTAATTGGTTTCTGTGCAAAGAGTGACACAACTACTAAAAATATATGGAAAAAACTAAACTTCTGTATGTCGTAGTTTAATGTTGAGAATGAGAGTTTACAAAAGTAGAAATTCCATTTCTCTCAAGTAGAATAAGCATTAAATTTAGTAAGCAGAAACATTAGCCTGAGAGATTGAAACTCCAAAATTAGTTACATATCAAACACAAACCAATGCCTTATGCTAGATTTTTTTTTTTAAGCAGAAGCTGAAAAAAAAGAACCCCAACATCAAAAAAGGAGAAAAATGCTGACCTTAACACACAAGTTTAATTATTTTTGAATACTATATTCACAGTTTTCAGGACCTATCAAAACAGGAAAGGCCTCCATCCATCCTTCGTTTTGTTTTTGTTTTTATGAGGTGTTTAAAAATTGTACACAGAGTTCATATTTATTGTATCCAGTAATTTTGAATTGAACATGTTTCCATATTCAGAAATGCTGATGGGCTTGAACCCATTGTCTTTTACCAGAAAGGGTAAGATACACAATATGAGATTTTAGTTAAATTATTAGTTAAAACAATTCAAGAAAGTGTTAATTATTAGTTAAATTGTTTCAAAAAAGTGTGTGTACTAGACAAATAATTTGATCTCTGGTTCAGTCTACTGTTCTAAATATAGACAGATATATATATATATTTATCCATAGATACACACGAATGAAAATGTGAATTTGGTATTTCTGGCACAAGCAAGGGTTTATGAAGGACACCTCCTCACAGACTTAATTACCGTCTCTAGTAATTTGTCAGCTTTTCAAACCTTTTAATTTAAAATGGTTTTAGTGCCAACATTCTTGGTGGCTGACATAGATTTACCACTGTCTGAGACATCAATAGCAGCAACTCCTACTTCTGCAGAATTGGTATCCTGCATCTCTGTGGTTCTCTGGACTTACCCTCTTTTTCTGACCAACAGTATTTTCTGACTGCATTTCGGTATTTTCACCTTATTATCTGAAGTACAAATAACCAGACAATACAGTGAACAGGGATGGCAAGGTCAGACCAGGAGAGAAGGTCTGATTCCCAGAGATTGCGTGTGGCACTGCCACAGCTGATGAGACACTAGTGGTGACACAGCAGGGACAAATTTGTAGGGCCAGTTTGAATGAGAGCTCCTGACACATCCTCCCAGTCCCCAATGCCTGGTGCAACTCCCTGAGGCTGGGACATGAGCCACCTTCCCTGTGAGAGAGACACTGGTTAAACACCAAGCCAGCAGTTGAAAGAGCTGTAAGAAGAGGTCAGCCAACTGTGCACCATCGAGAAGGGAAGGGCGCAGAATTGACAGATTCTTTGGCAGAACCTGAACCCCACATCGTGCGGAAGGAGCAACAGGTAGAAGCTGCCCCTGAACAAGTAGAGGATACAGGATGCCAGGGAGCAGAAAGCCAGAAGCTTGAATGTTTAGTGGTGGAAGGAGAAGCTCTTTCCCCACATTGCAGCTGTGCATTGACAGAGTAGATTTAAAGCCCTGACAAAAAAAAAGGAGGAACAAGTTTTTTCACAGCACAGTGGGGAGATGTCTGAACTTTGACCTGGATTTGGACCAGATATTTTGAAAAATTATCTTCCAGCATAAATTGTTCTAATTCTTCTATTGATTCTTATCAATGATGCTATGACATCAGTATCTTTGAAATTTCCAAACTGCCGTCACAGATAATATCCAGAGCAATTTGAAGGAAGGGTATCCTACAAGCTGGATTTGACTGACTGCAGCAGTGTCAGCGTTCCTAGAAACTCTGGACTTGGTGTTTTCATACTGTATTGCCCTATTTTCTTCCAGCGGTTATCACTTGACTTTGTCCACATAGCTAAACATTCCAGTCTCATTTTCTGGTGTTTCAGGACACTTCTCACCACTCCAAAAATTATATTATATCCTGCTCCTATTTTATGTTCAAGAACTATAAACTTTTTCTGTCATAATGCTATGAGGTTGGAGCAATAAAAATGTTTTTTCTAATTTTTGTTATAAGTGCTTCTTTTTATAGCACTAGTAGTTCTTTGCAAACAGTGCTCTGAATCTTCTTTCATTATGTGCCTTAAAACTTGTTAAATTTCTGGAATTATCTGTACATCTTAAATATCATGGCCTCCATCACTGATGCTCATTCAGATTCCATGAGGAACGTCTAATAAGAAGGAAACAGTTCACCTTTTGCTTCACCTGTGGCATAGTCTAATTTTGGAATATTTTAAAGCAGTCTGAGTACATGAAGGAGCAACCCTGTCCCCATTAAAAAAAAGGGCATTTGATTATTGCCGTACCCCAGATTCTTTGAGAATTCCTCCACAGGAGGTAAAATATCTTTTGTCTTTTCTCATCTGAAGCTGTACATCACGTATCCCCATAGAATTTCTTTGTATTACCAGAAAATGAGAAGGAAAATAAAGACATCTGGTTTATAGAATCTGGGGTTTGCCAGTTGGCCTATGAATCATCTGTTCTGGGAATGGTATCAATCCATCTTGTTTGATACTCTAACAGTTTATACCTGTTCAAATCCAGTCTTTAGAAAATTTAATCCTCATTTAATATGACAAGAATTCAGAATATATGTGAAAACAATCAACTACTTTAAGAAACTAAAACTTCTATTTTGACTTTGTTATTCCTATTTAGTTTATTTATCTATTTGCTATTATGTAAATATTTTGTAACTACCAAAATATACATTCAGAATGCTATTTTATAGGAAAAAGCTTTTTTTTAGGAAAATTGCACACAAATGAACAATAAATGGAAATGAACAAGAATGTTGCAATGAATTAAATTAATTTTTTTATTTTCAAACTTTCTGTTAAAGTGATACATTTGCACAAAATATTTTTATTTTATTTATCTCATAAGCTGTATTTTAAAAGAAATAATATTCCACTGTAGAATTTCAATCAACTGCAGTAGCAAAATTTTTGAGATTTAAGCATTTTAGTTAACTTTTTACTACAAATTGAAATATTTGGGGATAATTTTTGCCTGAAATAGACACTTCACATACTTTCAATGAATATGTGTCTCTGCTACAGAAATCAGACCATTTGTATTGTAAACAACATTTTTGCAAGGAAACGAACAGATTTTTATTTAAAGCAGCATATTTTTGGTAATTCAAATAGCTTTTATCCAGTCCCAATTATTTTTTCAAAACCAAATTGCACTCCAATTTATATCAATATTCTTTTTATCACATTATTCATTTCCAGTCTTACATATTCAACTAAACCAGTAGATATCATATGTAGAAATAAATAATTTCACGCCAAAATCACTGAAAATTAATTTAAATTTAAAGAAATTCTTTTAACAAAATATTTAAATTAAAAAAGTTAGCTGAAGTTTTATGTGTCTTAGGGTTACATCATTTTCAGAAGACCTTAAGTCATTTTAATGAACCCATATTTACTAGTTGTAGTAATAGTCATATTTATAGTGCTCCAAAACATACACTGAAGAGTGGAACGGAAAAAAGATCCTATTTAATGGCAAAAAACCCCCAAACAAACAAAAGAATACAAGTTTATTTAGTATTTATTCCCTTTTCATTTGTAGAATTGATAGATATCTTGAAATTGGCCATTAAAATGAGCAGGTAATAAGCATCATTTAGCTCACACTGAGGGAGAGGAAGGAGTTTTCCAAGCAGCTACTTGGTTACTGCTGGCAGTAGTCTGAGTGTGTTGTTTCCTAAATCACTGACTAACGATACAAGATAATTCAGGTCCAAAGGGTCTTCTGAAGGTCTCAAGTCTGGCTGGAGTCTGACTTCTTGCTCAGTACGGAGTCTCCCATGAAATTTAATGAGGTTTATCTTGGCTTTGTTTTGAAACACCTGCAAGAACAAAGACCATCACTTGTCTGGTCAACCTGTGCTGCTGCTCAGCTTCACTCATGGGGAAAAGGTTCTCCTTATAGGCTCTGTGTGCCTCTCACACTTCTGTTTATGTCCATGGTCTCTTATCCTCCTGGTCTGCACAGCTGAGAAGATGTGAAGAAGCCCAGCTTCATATCCTTGATGATCAGTGATGTTTGTTTAGGCATATTATATCTATCCTGAGGCATCACTGCTCCAGATGGAAAAACTCCGATTCCTCCAAGCCTCTCCTCATAGGGCAAGTGCTCCAAACCTCTAATTTTGGCTTAACTCTCTGCTCTCACTCTCCTAGATAATCCTGCGAGAAGCTCACCCACTTTCCATATTGCACAGATTCAGATTCAAAGCCAGAGCACTGAATATATGTGGTTCCTACAAGCAATAGCTTTAAACCAGCCAAAATTGTATTAAGAGCTTTCTGGGCAAGAGATGAGGAAGATTTAGACAAAACAAAACCAACTTTATTTAATGCCTGGAGTATTTAGATAAATAAAAGCAGTGTTTATACACTACATTTAGCACATTTATTCAGATTTTCTGATTGACATACAGACTGACATCTGACCACACAAGGATAATTCATTGTTAACATATTTTTTTAATCTCTGTGCTTGTTTTTACATAACTGAAATATTTGTCTTTCCTCAGCTTTAATAAGATCATCTGTTCTTCCTTCCTCTTTCTGACCTCCTCCTCAATTGTTTTTAATGTGTTCCCCTATTTCACTTTGCACAATGTCACAGCAGGATCCTACTGTCTTCCCTACCTCCTGAAAATCCCATATCTACTCTGACAACATTTCTTAATCTTCAGATTTTTGACATTTCTGCTCTAGCCAGTCTCACATTTCGTTCTCTGCAACACCTTTTTTGTAGCTATATTTGTCACAGCTGGTATAAAATTTTGCTTTTATTTTTTCCAGTGACATTTTTAATATAAGTTTATTTTGTTCTGTTGTATTTAGCTGAAGCCGAGTAAGGTAACATAAAATCAATCTCTACTCCTTTCCACACCTTTATAAGATTATTACTAACGTCATTACTGCTAAACTAAGGAACTGCAATTGCGTGACTTCATCTCTGTGTTTTAAATTTTATGGATGTATATTTTACATTCAAGTATTGCAATCTTTCTATGACTTTGATATTTGTATCTACAAAATTATCTGTCCTCAGTCCTTATAATTTATAGTTTTCTTATTTTTGTCCTGTAAACAGTTGAAGTATTTGACTGCTGTAGGCTCCTCGTCTACTCAATTCTAATTCTAATTCTAATTCTAATTCTAATTCTAATTCTAATTAATTCTAATATAATTCTAATTCTAATTCTCATTTTAATTCTAATACTAATTCTAATTGAATTTCTATTCTATTCACACTTTTTTGCTTCCTTCTTCAAACTCAAAATAAAAATATAATCACATTTCTGATCAGTTATCTGCTGGTCATAACTGTCTTTCCAAGCTGTTCTTGTATTGTTCTCTTGCACCTCTGGATTTTAAATTTATATGTCAATAGTAGGCTGTCAATGTAATTACATTCCTGAAGTGCATTATATACCTACTTTATATATGGAAACAGAACTCCTGAAAATTAGTAGAGATGTTAAAGTGGGATTTATCTTGCAGGGATATCTCAAGGTGGAAGAGATTATACAATCACTTAATATCTGCAGATATTTATATTATTTTCACATTAGTCTGCTTTTCTTAACCAATTCACCAAGCGATGATTCAAATATAACTTTCCGTGTTTTTCTGAAATTTCCCTTTATAGATATTATAATTACAGTGATGATGAACAGTATTTTAAACATCTATGGCTACAGTGAAGACATTATTCTTGGCAATTATCATCTACATCTTGATCCTGCAAACACTTCAGTCTAGCAGCAGCTCACCCCGAGCAGTCTGATTTTTATTCACACGAGCTCTTAATGTGAGTGAGTGAGATTTCCAGTTTTCAGAGCCAGAAAGCAATTCTACCACCACCTGACCTCTTGCTTTATACAGGCTGAAGAAGTTATCTTGTCCAAAGACATTTGTACCAAGCAGATGATTTTGCTACCGTTGAGGAGGCTTAGAATGGTAGGTACCCATGGAGTTCATTCAGGTCTGCCCTGCATTTGTTGCAAAGTAAAATTCTCCAGAATAGCCGTAGTGAGGACACTAGGTACTAGCAGCAATAGCTGCTACTAGTGAAATTTGCTGTTTGTTTCTGAAGACAATCTTGAGCTACTTATGTGAGGCAGACTCTCAGACAACACAGTACAGAGAAAAAAAGAAAAAAGTGGTTTATTTTACTTATATCAGATAAGTTTCAGTTTCCAGCCATTAGTTTCTGTTAGTTTTTTGGGTTTTGTTGGTTGAGGGGTTTTTTTGGTAGGTAGCAAGTCCTTCTCTTCTAGCACCATTTTGTGACATTTAGCATACCCAGATTTATTTAAAAACAAATTAAATTTCTCCGTGCACTTCTTGCTGTCATTTCTACTTTAAAAATATTTTTAAATTAGACTGATGCTGTCATAATTAATTCGCAGAATTAATTCACTGATATTACAGGATGGTCTTTCTATATATACTGGAGGTCAAGAGTGAATCTTGGAATTATTTTCAGATACGGAAAAAGGCAGAAACTGAGAGCAGATTTTCTGAGGTTAAAAATTCAGTGAACCGCTGTGCTATTTTATTTTAATTCCATTTCTTTAACATAATCACAAAAAAGCTGCTTTATATTTTCAGGACAACAGAAAAGTAAGTAATTTATGATCAATTATTTCCAAATTCAATTGGAAATTTGATATGTAAAATGAAATTTGATATGATATTAAAATGTAACACATATTGAATTATTTTCAGCATGCTTTTTTATTTCTAAAGCTCATAGACAGAACTTTGTGTCTCCATTTAGAAATAGCTCCATTTCTCTATAAATACAACTATTTTAATAAACAACTGTAACTCAAGAAAGAGATCAGTTAATCAGGGGTGAGTATATTGTCAACAGACATCAGAGACAGATTAGTTATCTGTAAAAAGATTTACAAAAGCCCAAGATTTCTAATACATCAGAATTACTAAAAGCTTTTTTTGTGAAAATGTAGGGATGTAAGATTTGTGCTCGTGGGTGTGCCAAATGCACATAGTTCTGTCTGAATATTTTACAGGCACTTATCTGTAGTTGTAAGACATATGTCAGAAGGACTGGCATGTTAAAAATGGCATTGTTTCACCTGCATTTCCTTGTTGAAAATTCATAATGAATGTCAGTGGTGCTACAGCCTACAGATACATAGCTTTAATATCCTAGATCATGACCATGAAGACACTCATGAAGAAAAAAAGGGAAGAAAAAAATAAAAGGTCTCATTTAAAATTCCTTCAGTGCAAGCTAAAATTTTGGAAATGAAAACCTCTCTTCTGCAAAATGCCATTAGAGAGTACAGATATAGAGTGTAATACGGAAAGAGAAAAATACAATAAACTGTGACTTCACCAGAATGAGAAGGAACAATTTAATAACAAGGCTTTTATCACACTTGCTCAGAGATTTTCTCCCTCTTTTGTTTTGAGTTCCATTCATGAAAACCTAAAACTGAAAATGTATAGTGAAGGTTAACATTGACATAATCCATGACAGCAACATAATTTTGAATCGTGAAGGGAATTGTGTTCACCGGGGAATGAGAGAAAATTGAGAAAACTGACAAAGTGGAAATGTTTTTACTAAAGGGCAAGGATTCCCAAATTACTTGTATTTGGTTACAAACATCTCCTTTCTTTTGAAATAGACATCCTTGATCCAGGAGAAGTATAATAATCACTTGTAATCTGTAAATAATTCCATATCCCCATCCCTGGAAGTGTTCAAAGCCAGGCTGGATGGGGCTTTGAGTAACTTGGCCTAGTGGAAGGTTCCCTGCCTATGGCAGTGAGGTTGAAGCTAGATGATCCTCAAGATCTCTTTCAAATCAAACTATTTTATGGTTCTCTGATTCTTTTAGGGTATATCTGGAATTTTTACCTCTTCTGTATTTCCCTTACTCTCCTTCTCTTTTGAGTAGAGTTTTCTAATAGAGAATTCAAGTTGCACCAAACTGTTTGGCTTTTCCTAAACACATTTTATTTTTTTAGGTTGGTTTTATTTTGACAACCTGGAAGAAAATCTGGTCAGCTTATTGCAATTCACAATCATGTTCTGATTTTTGTCTGATTCGAAATCTGAACCAAATATTCAAATAGTTTTCTTCTCAGTGCAGCAAAAAAACCCACAAGTTTACTCCAAGCCCCAAATATATTCAAGTGATCCTGGCTATAGACGATCTTCTTAGGGAAGATTATTCTTATCATAGGGAGTCAACAGATAAGACTTTATTTATTACTTATACAGAAACTGACGATAATGTGTAAATTACAATAATAATCTTGAAATATACATATATATCTACATGGAAATTGGAGTAAAGGGCCTCCTGAGGTCCTTTCCCACCTTCGTATGATCTTAAAATTTTTAATTTTTTTTTAATATAAGAACATTCAGAGATACTGTGTCACATTGTCAACATTTGTTTTCACTAAATGCTTTTTTTTTTACTTATTTCTGGAAATGCCCAGTACCTTATGGAACTCTACCTTCTATCTCAAAATAATATCAGTAAAAGTCCTTCAAAACAGATCACCTTTCTTGATGACATTTTTCTCTCATTTATTAAGGAGAACAACATGTTCTGAGATCTGTGCAGTGAAAGAAGAAATTCTCTTTATTATGGCAGTTCCTTTTGTTGAACTCGCATTCCCATCAGTTTACACAGGTGTGTTTATTGTTTCACAGTTAATTATGAAGTGTTATACATCATACAAAGCAAAAAGGGATGGAGAAAATTTTGATCTGAAGAAGGATTTATTTTCTTTAATTTTCTTGATAGGATACCTTTTTTGTTCTTCCATTGAATAGTACTAGCAGAAGTTTCAAGTCCATTCATTAATATTATCAAAGCACTAAAAAAAGTAGGTGACATCACGTTTTTCCTATTTATGATTTGGTCATTGGTATTTATTGTTAATGATGTAAGACAGAATTAGGTTTTGTTTTCTGTCTCTGTATACTTTTCTCTCCTTCTACCTCTTTCCCTCCAGTAAACATGTCCAGTATAGTCACTGTATTTTCACAGCCACCAGGAGGAAATGGTGAAAAGAAAAGCCAAATCATGTTTTCATTGTGAATTTTTCAAATATCCTTAAAGCAGCAGTGATAGACACCATGAAATCCAGATGTGGTGATGCTTTGTATTACCTCCTCCTCTCTATCAAGCTCAAAGTCTATTTCCTTGAGCTCCAGCTTCAGGAGAAGTTAATTTATCTTGTCCTTGAGTGGCTGAGTCAGGCTCTAGGCAGCTTGTGGTGTAGGTGTTGCAATTTCTAGCTCTTTGTACAGCTACAATTCTGTTTAGTCGTGATTCTGATTTTTCCTGGAACCTGGAAAATCCAATGTGTTGTCTTTGCATGTACGCATACAACTAGTCTAATGAAAGGCATGTCAGACTGCTACTAAATCTATCAGCACTGGTGCCATGTGATACTCGAGCCAAGGTGTTATCAGAAATGGATTTTCTCCTTTCAACCAAAAAAAACCCCAAAAAACGGAGGTTGTCTATGCAATCAAAATACACTTCATGTAGGAGTCGAGATCCTCAGAACAGGTTACTGTGTAAATCCCAAGGAATGCAGGAATTTATACAAAATTATTGGACCTTATTTCTTCGGACTGGCAGCACAAAGGGAAGGTGGCGAAGTTTCAGAAACATAGTCTTCTATATAAATAAAAAGATACTAAAAAATATTTACAGACATGGCACCATCAGCAAATTTTCATTAACATGCAGAACACTTCAGCATCAAATGTATCAGCATTGTTATCTAAAAGCTTTTACAATTCTCCTACTTATGGCTGACTGATAAGAACAGTTCCAGTTTCCAACTAAATCAGTTACAAATCTCCTTCTGTCTTCAGTGGTATATGGATCATGTCCACAGTGCATCACGTCATGAAACTTTTATTATAATTCCATACTCTTTCTTAAGTTCAAATATGTGATTTAGAAAAATGCAAACTGCAGCAAAGTCTCCATCTTTTTCTCTCAAAAAATGTTAACAAATACCTTTAGGTACCCAACAGCTGCTCTAAGCTGAGTAAAGTCCAGTTTCACATGATAAAAACTACTGACACTCATGTTCAGGTCTCCTGAGTATGAAACAAAAGTAAGTTACAATTAGCTTTGTAACTGCTGAGGTATCACTTAATTCTTAGTTGCAATATCTGTAAAAAATTAAAAATAACTGAAACTGTGAAATACAGAAAAATAATAAAAAAAATATAACTCTCTCCTGAAGATGCAGAGAAAATACAACTACAAAATACACAAAAAAATGTTTATAAGGGTAAGGAACTCTATTAGACGATAAAATTCTTCTTGAGCTTCTAAAATTCACAGCTGGTTGCACTGCAACTGTGCATGTAGAACAGACCTTTGTTTTAGTTTATAGGATATCTGTATTACTATGAGATAGCTGTAATTTAGATATTAAAACTAAATCAGTTCTTAAAAATGAGGATGAAGAAACACTTCTCTTTTGTGTCATTTGTGAGCTTACCCTTCCAATACCTTGTGATTCCATAATAAAGTATAAAGTTATTACTGATGTACTCTAGAATCAAGAAATAGTCAAGGTAACATATCTTGTAGAATTTCCATGGTTATGGTAAAAATGTAGGAATTGTTTACCGGTAAATTAATTAATTCAATTCTATATAATCAGTTTGAAAAAACTTTGTCAGTGTTGTTAGCTTTGCTCTCAAATACAGTTGGTTGAAAAATCCTTGGTGAAACAGCTTTGTCTCAAAAGTCAAGTCTGTTAAAAATGAAACTGATTAATTTTGACTAGATAAAATTTTAATCAGAGGAAATTTAAAAGAATAATATAAGCTTTTCTGGTTTGTTATTAAAGTGCCGTAAGGACTTAGAGAGCACAGCAGCCTGTCTCAAACACTATTTAGGCCACAGAAGGACTTTGCCATGAGATAAGCACACAATGGAGGGACAGGATGGTGTTAACTCCAGGCCTGGCACAGGCAAGGTCTGGCTGGCACATCCTGGTAACACATCCAGGCAAAGATTCCCTCTGGCAAACTGTGCAGGGAAGCAACGGCTCATACACATATCACAGTCAAAGAAAGATTACCCCAAGCTATGGGACAGAGGGCATCTGTGACCACCAGCCCATCACCAAACCACTTCCCTCCTCCCAGTATGCCTCTGTGGGTAAGCCCCCTCGCTAGAGATAAGATAAGCCTGGCATTATTGTCTGGGTGTTACCTCAGGCCTAGGGGGAACCCCACAAACCTGAGGGAGAAAAAAGTATTGCTGATAATGGACACAAAGAATGCAGAATTTAAGAGTCAAAAGGAAAGGGAACTCAGGAAGTGTGCTGAAATCAGCTTTGTTTGCTAAAATGTATAAATAGGGAAAAATTTTGAACGACCTCAAGACCCCCACCATGGAGAAGTCCAGGGTGAAGAAAGACCAAGAGGACACTGCTAGATTCCTGGACCATGGCTATCTTCTGCTTGATCTTTCTCTTTCTCTCTGCCATCTTTTGTATTTCTTTCTTCTCTCCCTCCAAAAGATCCATTATTAAATAAAATCTGTATTATTGACTTTGGCATAGCATCTCATTTGCACCTTAATTCCAACAGAAGCATCTCATTATTCACATCTTAACAAATACAGACCAACTCTAGTATGTTGATTACATCTAATTTTTGTTGCTTAGTTGTATGTCAGCCTCTACAGCAATGTTTGACCTTTTTCTTTGTAACTATATGTATACAATATTATACAGATAATAATACTATAATGTAGTCTGATACCAAACCAGAATAATTTACTTTATGGAAATGCACAAAAAAAAAAAATACAAAAGTTCCACTCTGTAAACAAATTGCAAGTCTGCTGAGGACTTCATTTCATATAAAAACATCACATTCTTCCATTAAATAAAAGTTCCAAATACCACAAGTCTTGGTAGAGCCTCCATGAAACTCATTATATGACTGAGTTCACAGTATGGTTTCTGTGATTCTTTTAAATGTAAAATAATGCAAAGGATTTGACGAAATAAGACATTGTGCTATTCTTGAATGAACTGACATGATCTTAAGATACTAATAAGTGAGATTACAAACAATGTAGAAAGCATAAGCTTAGGACCCAAAGAAAACACAAATCCAATGGCTTTAAAATAAATGGTGAAGATGCTTGTCTTCAGACATATAATAATTGAATTGTTAAGGCTGGAAAAGACTTGAAATTCTTGGAGCTTTTTTTGCTTTTAGTGGAAACAAATACATTGGCTAAGAAAACAGAGCTGGACTAGCAGGCAGCAGCAGTACCACTTTCCAGTATTGGTGCAGCTCTTGCATTGCCCTCTATGTTATAAATCACAGCTTGAGAAACATTTTAAGAGCTTCTTAAAAATTGGTTTCCTACCTATGTGAGAAAGTTTGTACTCATGCATCCCTACTAGCTGTTACACTGCATTAAGTGTGCTGCTGAAACACAAGTGTAGTTCCTCCTACAGGAACCCCGTCCATATTCTCCAAGCCTGCTCTGGTGTGTTACTCAAAGCAGAGTTAAGGGGAATGACAAGGAGATTCAGTTAAAATGTACACTCTTTTTTTTTAATTAAAATGCTGCTGTAGACACATCCTCTACCTCCAGGACAAGTACAATCCAGACAAAACTCAACAGTGATTTGCAGCGAAGTTAAGAGTATGGTCAGGTTTTTTGTCTCTCAGCATATACACAGGAAGAGGGCTGCATAAAAAGGGAGAGTTAAGTTCAGCTGCTACCAGAAAAAAAAAAAAAATCAGCTTTCCTGCATATCTTATACCCTGTTTTGAGCATATAAAAAGCTTTCTATATTTCTCTCTGCTTGCTGAATCATTTGCTGCTGAAGTATGCTCCTTAGAGCTCAACAGCATTCAGCATGGTGAGATAAGGCATGACAATGACAGAATATCTATCAGCAATTGATGGAGCAGTGAACTGGCTGAATTCCAACAAATCTGGGATTTTAGGGATAGCCACGAGATGTCTCTGTCATACACTGCACTGGGATGAGAGCATTTGCTCAGTTTCTTCTGGTGTCTAAACCAGATAGGTGTGGAAAAAGGAAAAGCTTTAGATTTATTTACAGCAAGTATATAAAATATTAAAAAGCTTGGCTGTGTTAAGTAAAAAATACATGGTAGCATTATTTTCCTCATGGCAGATTGTAATGTTTTGGTGTTTTTGTACTGCCGAACTCTTTAAAACTTCAACAGTCCATATAAAAATTCAGTGTATTTCTTTCCTATTGTATCAGCAGGTATTGAAAACTTGCAGGTCATTCACTGAAAACTTCTTTCAGAGAAGATGGGTAGTTAAATATGGTTTTTTTTTTCCTGGTCTGCAAAGAATGCATATTAACATTTTAAAATATACACATTATTTTAAGAATGTTGCACAAATATCTTGGCAAAGGCTACACCGTCTGGTAAAGACAACCATAATTTTTTCTCTTCATTATAAATATATATGCAGAAACGTAAGTTAAAAAAATGTTACTATATACATATACATATACATATTTTAGAGACTGCCCAATTGCTACAAAGAAAGAATGATTTTAGGAAAAGTTTAAGAGAAAGTTAAAACAAATCTCTTCACTTTATAGATATATTACTGGAGATGATGATAAGAGTTTGAATTATTCATAACCCAGAGCTGTAAGAAGGTAACTCCAAACACCTAAAGAGATATCAACTCAAAGCAGATAGCTTTGGGGTGTGCACAAAATGTGCAGAATGACATTACCAAGAATCACAGTTTTGAATCTTAAATTGTCTATGATACCATATTTGGTGTAGAAGAATCTGGAAGTGTTTCTCCTGAAGAAAAAGTTTAACTAGAATAAGAGAGAAAGGTGGTGTTTCTGTCACTTTCACAGATAAAAGATCATGAAGACAGGCATAAAAAGGAAATTTTGGGGTGAGACTTCATAGCAAGATAGACAGGATGATATAGCAAAAGGTCATTATGTCAGTCTAACTTCAATATCAATAACCAGTGATATCCTAGGTAGTCGTACTGTGGTCAACTATTTTATTACTTTTTCCATTTAAAATTTCATTTAATTATTTGTTTTCTGAAAAATACTTTTAAAATGAAAAAAAAAAAGCCCACTTTTGTGATGAGGCATCAATAAAATGCCTTGGAAAATTCATTTAAAAACCTAACTATCCCAGATGAGTATTTCTATAATTTTATAGTGATAATATTTTGTTTTCTTGGTTCAGAATGGTTTTTTTTGTTTGTTTCAAACCCTATTTTTAGTAAAACACACTCTAAAAGATTAGGCTATAATATTTTCTATTAAAGTTGAATGAAAAATGTATTGAAATTCTGATTATTTAAAGTAACTTTGTTTTTCTTCATGCATTTTTTTATGATTAATCATTTCAGGTTTGCACTCAAGTAGTTTCTTTAGTCCTCAGTATTTTCAGAGGATAAGCATTTTTTTTAAATCTAGTTAAATACAGCTTTTAATTTTATAGGGACCACCACCTCAAAGGATAAATTACAGTGTAGTAAGATTAAAAAAAGCTCTTCTCCCAAAGCACTACAACATAAACTGCTATGGTAGAAGGAGCCAAATGACAAAAAAAAAATCTGTGTTGCAGATGATGAAGTCATGGTAGTAGAAAAAAAGTTTTAGACACTTTTTTACAAAGAGAGAAGCATGCCTGGGGTGTTTAGTATGCAAAGTGTTGTAAGTCTGCCCTCTGAGGATGGCAGCATTCACCCTGCACAGAAATGAGTGGATCAGCTCTAGCGGACACCATGGAAATCCTTTCCTTCCCTACCACAGTGTCTTGCTGAGGTCTGAATGAGAACAGTCTGGTCAAAAGCTTAGCTCAGTGTCATTTAATTCCTGCTGTTAGTATATATGCTTGTACTTCTTAATGATTCAAATTTCTGTTTAAAAAGAGTATATGATAAAATGTGTCATACTACCCATTTTTTTTAAACTTCTTTGTTTATGATCATCTCAAGATTGTGTAAATATCTGTCTTTTTAGGTAAAAGTCATAGCTTCTCTGCCTTGTATAGCAACCATCTTCCTTTATTCTGGTCAACAGAGTTATTCTAATTCACATTAACGATTATTTATATCTAAAAAATCTTTTAACAAGAACTTCACCCAAGGAAGGTGGGTATTCATCTCATCTAACTTCCCACATCTAATTATATTCAACTATATCCTTGCAGGCAGCCGTAGGCTACCCTTTCTAAAGAAGAGAAGAAAACCAGTCACTTTTTGAACATAGTGCATCTAATTTTGGCTTCAATAACTGCTTTAAAGTGAGATGGATGATGCTCTGGAAATATATGTAAGACAAGTCTAGGGAAACCGCTCTAGGTGAAGACATCTGTAGTGGACGTGTCTCCTGTTAGATTTCCTTCTTCTGTACATGCATAGTTATATAACAGAAATATTTGATTTTCATATAGCAAGGAACCTGTTGGGTATTTGCAAAACCACAAAAATAAACAGCTTATCTTTCTTAGAAGTGTTGGACAAAACAGAAGTGCTATGGGAAGAAATCAATCCTATTTTCAAGGTAGACCAATGAGTTTTGAGTCCATCTGCTTATCACTTGAGCTTTATATTTTGATCTCATGCAATAAAGGGCCAGAACTAAATAGCCTTCTAGTTCAGGACTTTTCTTGCCCTCAATTTTGTATTACTTTATCATCCTGGATAGTATTTGCAAATGTAAGGCACAGGGGTGCTGTTGTACTACTTTGGAAGACTGCTGTTTCCTTAAAAGGTATTGAGAAAAGAATGTATTTATTTTTATATCACTCACCTAAAATGCAGAAGGTTATTCCCATGCCTCAGTGATTATGCCAGATGTAACCAAAGCCAAATACTTTTAACTTTAGCACCCTTTGCTAGAGAAGAGTCTATGTTTTGTTCCAGTGCCTATTCCTTAAGAAAGATCACATATGTGGAAAATAAAATTGATGTTTCTCCTAGAGACGGTGCAGAAGTTAATAAGTAAACATACAAACTGTTTCTGACTGCGATAGATTATGTTCTGCTATAGTTTAAATTAAATTTAAATGTGTAAACCCTCAGCTATTTGAGAAGAATGAAATAGGGTGAAATCATATGGCATTCCTAAAAAGAAAATTTAAAATTAAAAAAAAAATTGTCTTTCTGAAGTACATATAAAATATCCACCCATATCTCTATTGGTTTGTGTAGCCATGTTTCTGTTCGAGACTTCGTAATTTATCACAATGGATGAACATACCCATATGATTCAAAGAAGTCTACAAAGGCAGCATTTTCAAATTTGTTCTACTTTATTGTAAGAATGAAACTAACTCATAAAAAGCATCAAAAGGATCATTTTTCAGAAGTGTAAAGTAACAGTAAATAATGGATTACAAGAGAGCACATTATTGCTGTTGTCTAGCTTTGATTGTCATCTTTGTAAGTTTATTCACCAAGAAAACAACTATTTGATGAATTCTTATAGGAGCATGTATATTAATATATTAATGTACTAAGGTATATTAGAACATAATTAGTTACATTATCACCCTTTTTCTCCACACATTGAATCTCATACTATTTCCTAATAGAATATCCTTAAATACACCATATTAAAATATTAAAGATTAAATTACTGTTGTAGCTATGACAATTAAAAAAAAAAGAATTGCATATCTTAATTATAATCTGGTATGTCAAAAGCCATATATATTGCCTCCATACAAAGTAATGTAAGTTCTCTGCAGTCATATACACAATTTTTAGCAGTAGATTTAGCAGTAGTAAGGGACATTAGCAAGTGTAAGTTTAATTTTTTTTACTTGATTATTCAGATTTTGTGTATATTCTTCTTAATTTCTTAATTTCTTCATTAGTGCCTTTGTCCAACTGTTCTTTTTTATGCATTAAAGAAAGGCAGATGTAGAAAATTTTGCCGTCTAATTGTTAGCAAAACTTATTTTAATTGTCTTCAGTAGAATTTTGTTGGTTTTAATCAAAAAAGACCTGCCCACAAAATGAGACAGTTGCACTGTAACACAAAGAAGCAACTTAAAATAATTTTTAATCTGGTGTGTGCTAACATAGTATTTTCTCAGAATAGTAGAGACAAAAAAAATAAAGTCTGATCTTGTTTGTAAATATATTTATATTATGTTGGAGTATTGGTCCATTGTACCTGTTCTGTGACAATGTCCTGTTTCCAGCTGGGACAGGGTAAATGTTTCTGCAGTAGCCAGAAGGGGGCATGTCCAGGGCCTGGCTGTTATTCTATACCACCTCATGTTGTTTCCAGGGGTGGTAGGAAGGGACTCTTTCTTCTGAGGAGATGGAGTTCCTTCCAATTGATAAAACCTGGCAGATGGAGCCGTCTGGTATCAGTTTATTGTCAGGGCTTTCTGTGTAAAGAGTATTTTTTTCTTATACATTTCATTATTAATATTGTTGCTGTTACTCTTTGTTTGTTTACCTTATTGCTGTTTCCAGTAAATTTTTCTTATGTCAACCTGTAATCTTTGCCTTTTTTGGCTCCAGTTGGAGGGGGCAAGAAGACAAAGCAGCACATGGCTTTTTTAGTGGATGTATTAAATTGGACAACACAATTCTTAAACTATGCCAAATAGATGAACAGAGATTCCATGACAATCCATATCAGATGCTCAAAATTTACAATGAGTCCAAGCAAACATTTTGAAATAGTATTTTTTTTATTAGTGATGACTGAATACAAATAAAAGAAGGTGCTTGAATTGAAAAGGTTGGATAGAAAGACAGACTAGAGGTCATTAGGAGAAAATCACCTGTGAAACAGAAAATATGACAAACAAGCACCATGGTCTGAGATTTTAATGAGAGGTCAAAGCCTGGAGGTATCAGTCATTTAGGTATTTTCAAAGAATATCAGAAAGAGAGGTCTGTAAAGACACAGCCTAGTCCAACATACATAAAACTAACAAACATTCTGGTGTGGGAAAAAAATGACTAAAGGTTAGGCCCACTGAATTCTCAAGTCCCAAATCCTGAACAAGACCACATGGAATTCTCAAAGCCCTATTAGCATTTCAGACACACTCCTTTTTCAAACATTTTTTGTTAAATTTGCTTACCTACAAAACAAATGGAAAAAATCTTTTCACATTTATCATTTCATATACTGGTGACACTATGCTGCTGAATGCACACTAGTTGTTCTTCTAAAAGAATTAATAATTGTTTAAAAGAGAAGTCTTACTTTAATTAGGAAGTGATTCATATGACCACGTTCCACAAAATGTCTCACAGAACATATTTTTGGAAAAATTAACTTTGCATTTTGCTGAGTACTCAATCAGGAAAATCACATCACATGTCAATATGTATCAGCAAAAACCCCTACTTTATTTATTTATTTTAGGAATACTTCAAGTTTGTTGGCTTTTTTTCCCCCACAGACTTGCACCATTCATTTCTGTTGAAAATGAGGATAAACAAGACATTGAGATTTTCTTCTACATATGCATGACTTGGAGTCTAAATTCCATATTCAAGAATTAAAAGATACTTTTACAAATTACTGTAAGGTAATAAATTACTGCATTTCAGCTACTCAATATTATTTTCCAAGTGTCTTTCCTCTCCTACAACATCCTATACAATATACGAGGTAACGTGATGTAGCTTACCTTGAAAAAAGCGCAATGACACTGAACTTTTAATGGGCAATACAAATCATATTTCCATGGAAACCTGCTGTGAAAAACATCATCTATAAAAGCTACTTACTGTCTGGGAGCTACTGCTTACTGTTTTTTCAAAACTCTTAGGTTCTTAAATGCCCAAAACCCATGACCATTTTAAATTATGTGCACTAAAATTTAACAAATATAGATAATAAATTTAGCAAGTCTAGGTTTATTATTTATTTTTTAAACAGATTAAGAAGTCAAAATCCTGTCCCTTACTTCAATGAAATATAACAAAGTGATTGCAATAAAGGGAAATAAAAGCAACAGACTCCAATCAATCATTAATACTCCAAGGGGCTACTGCAAGGGATCTTAAACCCATAAGAGACAATGCTTCTGGTATTGTAAGGTAGATGTGACATAGTTCTAAATTTAAAGAGTTTGGTTTTTCATTATGTCAAACATGTAGAGGGAAATGGAATAAAATGTGTTCTGGAGATGACTAAGCACACCTCAGAGGTTGCCTCCTGTAGAAAGTTATCAGTATATTTAAAAAAAAAAAAAGCAAAAAAAGCACACCAAAAAAACCACCAGCTACCCAACTGAAAAAGAAACAGTCCAAAAGAGCTTTTATGTTTGGCACATGCAATATGGATTTATCCATCTGTCTTAGGGCTACTATATGATGCTTGTATCCCCAATTGTCTGTTCTGTTTATGCTGGATATTAAGTTCTTCACCTTTAAGATTAGTTCCGAGAGAGAAGGGGAGAGAAAAAGAAGCAAGGAGTTTGTTTTCAGACATTGCACTCACTCCTCCACATTCCTGTTCCTGGACTGTGCTCTCTGCAGCAGGACAGACAGTGGGAGAGAGGTCTCCTTTTGCTTTTTAGTTAGTTTTTAGCTAGCTGAGGCAGAGAAGTTCCCAAGACTGTGGTTTTTCTTTTTCTTGAAACTATTCAAACCTGTTCTGGACTGCAACTCCCAAAAAACAACCAAAAGCTCACCCTTGTGGCCCACCGGGGTCTGGGATGCTGCATTCCAGAGTCTGTTGGAGGGACTGATAAAAGACTGAGCAAGCTGAGCTACAACCCATGACAAGACCTTTCTGAATTTGCCATCCTTTCAGAAAAGCAAGAGGTTGCTCATGACAAATGAGCATGTCTTATTATTTAATATTATTTTTTTTATGCTTCTGAATACTTTGCTTGTTAAATAAACAGTTTTTTCCACTTTTCTCCAAAGAAATCTTTTCCCAAACCAGTGGGGGAAGGGACTATATGAATTTCCTTTTCTAGAGAAACCCCATTTGGAAGATTCCTCTCAAATTCACCTTAAACCAAGACATCATCTTGAATAATAATAATAATAATCAAAACTCATGCTCTGAACTATGCTTGCATCCTGATTCATGCAGTTCTTACAGCTAATGAACCTCAACTTGAAAAAACAAAGTTATGCACATGATAAGTGAGTATTTCTATAAATTAATTTAGAATACTATTAACATTTTTACTGACTTGATAAATCTGCCCCTCAGAAGCTCCTGTCCCACTGAAATTCATTCAAAGTTTTCAGTGAGCTTCTTGTAACAGGTGTCAGGGTCTGAGTTAAATAGCGTCTGATGTTAAATACCTGAATTCAAGAACCTAAATTGCAAGTCTTTGTTACGGGGAACAAAGACAAATATCTTTGAAATTTGAGCTTCAAGTATTCAGATATGTAAATCACTTTGGGGGGAAAACAAAACGACAAAAAATTCTCCTGGAAAGGCCGCATGTGTTCATATTCCCTTTTATGCTAGTTTATTGCTGAGACAAATTGATGACAGTTTTCATGTTCAAATACAAGCAAAAATTTGCAAGTGATTTCAAAAAATTCTTAAATAAATAATCAGTGAAGATTCTCTCTATATTGCAGCACAGAGTAAAAGTAGAAGTGGAGATAATAGTAAAATCTTGTGCAAAGCAACTCAATGAATATTGAGAAATGTAAAAGGGCATCATCAATAAGAGCAATACAACAACATCTAACTGAAGCATGACACAAGAAAATATTAAAATGAAAAGACTTTTGGGTCTTTAAACCCAAATACTGAAGCTGAAAGGTGAAAATCTGAGGGCAGCATGAGAGCCAATTCAGATATTGCAACTGAAAAGAGACAACCCAGAGGCAACCTTCGTTCAGACCCTGATGATCAGTCTGAAGGAATAGAGCCTGAGGACAAAAAACATTCAGACCCTTGCAGTAAATTTGAAAGGAAAGAGCTTTAGGGCAGGAATTGCACAGGCCTTAAAAATGAGTTGGGGTGGAGAGATCTTCAGGACAGCTCCCAGTCAGGACCTGAGACTGGAAAAGTAAGGAGTTAGCCAAAAATCATGTGCATCCTGGAATCTCTGATAATGAGCTTCACTGAACTTCTGTTATGTTCTGGCCATCGCTAAATACTGAGTTTAAATTAATGCATGGCACTACATACTAAAATAGTAGAGTAAAAGAAAAACCAGAAGAGGCATCACAGCTAGTCCAAGACTGAAGCTGCTGCCTTCAGTGTGCAAATCCAAGCTACCAAGTCACATTTACAAAACTGACTGCTAAAAGGGCTTGCCTAATGTGCATTATGTCTCATCAAATGGCATTATCATTTTTTCAGGATATTCAAAACTCTACAGTAAAATTTGACAAAGGCGACTTTCTCTACACAATACATGGGCTATAAATTTCTTTTCCTTTATTTTGTTAGTATACAATATGTGGTGATCTATACTCATAAATTTAAAGGAAAAAAAATTAAATAAAATATTCACCAGTAATATGGAAAAGAGTTTTGTAAAGGTGCAGTTTTGCAAAGGAAAAGAATTCTTACTTAATAAATCTTTGCAAGTGTTCTGCCTTTCTAAAAATGAACTCTATACATTAAGAGTTTCAGGATCATACACAAACTGCCTAAATTAGATATCCTAGTATATAAGAGATATGTTTATTTCCCATCACAGAATTCTGACTTCCTGAAACAGGATCCTAAAATTCATTCGTAAAGCAGCTGAGTGAAAGAAGCACCCCAGAGGTCTCCTGAGGGCAGCTCAGAACCCCAATGCAAGATAGCTGCTCTGAAGACAGTTTAAGAAAAGAGATTTTAGACTTGTGCTCCCTGGAATTCCTCTTTGTTCAGCCAAGTGGCATCTGATGTCATAAACACCCACTGGTAGCTACTGATAACCAAAGCATAAGCTCTGGAATAACTCTAAAGAGCTGAAAAATGAGTATGTCTTTAAATGCATTATAACTTTCAGTGCATATATCCTTCTATGACATACTGAATCAGGTTTCAATTTCTTTGGTGTTTTTTCTTTCCTTTCCCAAAAAGTACTCTCAAATAAAAGCATGCCCACTTTTCAGTGGCCGCTTGCAACAGTTTTTAAGCTATACAGGGGTTCGTCGTAATATTTCAACCCTTGCAAACATATGCTGAATATGCTATTTCTTCATAGGAAATAATAGGATTTCAAACCTTTATCTTTATTCACAGTATCCTCAAGCTATTTCAGGTTTTAATTTAGGAATGGAATGACTTGTAGATTCTTCCCATGGCCACAGAATCTTTCGCCCTTTAATGAGGTAGCAGTGGATGCCTCTTAATGGGAATGTCTGACTGTTCTGCTTCACAGCAATTCTTATACATTCAAGAATTATGGAAGTAATCACGTTCTGTAGAAATTTATCCCACTACAGCTAGTGACATGGTTCTCAGATTTCCAATTTACATGTTTTAAATCAATAACTGTTTACTCTGCTGTACAATAAAAATGGTAGTTATCACTGGAGCTAATTCATTACATAGTACTTTATTTCTGAGATTCACAGTCTTTCCATGTACAGCACACAGAGCAAGCAATTACAATAAGCATATATCTGTCAAGATATAAGGTAACATTTGGATTACCTAAGCCACTTTCTGCAAAGACTCATCACTGTGCCATTTAAAAGACTTTAAAGAATGTGTTTGCAATCGGAAATTGATTAGGAAAAAGCAAAAATGGGAGAAACTGAGGACAAGAGCTTTAAGCAAAAAAAATCAAATTTTTTATATAATGTAGATTTCTTTCCCTACTGGTTTAATTTATACCATTTGTTCAGCACTACCTTCAGCATTTAAGGGAATATAAGACAGAATGATATTGCCTGCTCTGTAACATAGCAGTCAATAAATATCCTTTAACATACATTTAATCAATGCTACTTCTCAGTACAGGAAAAATTTGAGTATCTTTATTCTTCAGAAAAGTTAAGATCTGAATTTTGTTCTTTGGAGTATTACCATGTTGGTTGTAAGCAGAACAGGCAATACAAGCAACCTATCAGAGAAAGAAGATCCTTCTAGGAAGGGAACCATCACCTACCTGGTGTTTTTTCAGGTATGAAGAGTTTTCTCTGATTTTAGGGGAGAGGGATAGCGGGGACTGTTCAGAAACACTGGGGTAAACATTGAAATAGAAAAAGATTCCCAGTTGAAGATGGCTATGATTGCCTGGGATGCACAGAGTACTTTAAACAACAAAACCTAAATATAGGCGAAAAAGAGACTTTCTTCAAATATTACTCATTTTGTTGTTTGTTTTTATCAACATTTGCCATGATTAAATATGCATAAATACTACAGCTAGACTGGAGGAAAAGATATTAGAGCTTTTAAAGGGAAACTACTAGCATTGAATGAGTGATAGTATTCATTTGATCCACCTGTATGTATATAGCTGCAATGATGAAAGAGAAACACAAGTGGAAAACACTGCACAGAGGCGAAGACTTCTGAATTACAAAACTGTCAGTATTCTTCAAAGTTGTTGGCAGTGTACATATTTGTAGTATTTGAGTCCTTAGGTGGAGTCAGTGTGATTTTGTTGCACAGCTCGTGGCGGAAGAAGGATTTAATATAGTTAGAAGGTTTTTTGCATACTATACATGTATTTTCACACAGATTGCTTTAATTGCTTCTCTCAATTGCTACTCTAAATTTGAATTAGGCTAAAGAATTCACAGAGTTTTACAAGGAAAAAATTATTAATTAATTCTTGAGTGTATGTTATTTCTCTCTTTTAGAATCCTGTATTGCTGAACCTTTAGAAATATGTATCTATTAAGGTAAGTTTTGTTATATATTTTAAACATGATTATTTTGACAATTCTGGTGTAAGTTATGTGATCATCTTTCCTCCTCTTTTTAAATGTAAATAATGAATGTGCCATATGAATGGAGCAGTCTGAAAGATAAATTGTACTGCAGTCTCAAATCTCTTAGTTATTAAAGGCACTGTTACATTATGGAAGTATTGAAAATAGCTGATTATTAGGAAAGGAAAAGATATATATTATTACAAAGGAAAAGATATTTCTGAGCATGAGAAACTTTATGTTCTCTCATTAAAGAAGTTGATCTACTAAAAGACTTCAAAGGTTTAGTATTGCTATTTGAGAAATGTGATGCTTCTTTAGTCAACAAAGCAAAATATAAAGAGTCAAATACTTCTTTAATGCAAAATATTTTCAAGATGCAGTATCTCATTTCTCAGTTCAAAATGTGAGAAAATGTAATTGAAATTGTGATTTATTGAGGTATTTGAAGAAATAAGAGATTTTATAAAGTTGCAAAAAATAATGTCTGGTGGTCAACACCGTGCAAGATTCAACATTAGTTGAAGACTTACTCCAGCTGATGGCTCAGACACTGAATCAGGATTTTGTCCAAATATCAGAACCACAGTCATGATTCTGAAATCCTGATCTAGCTGACAGATCTGAATACATACAACTGCCATAGAAATGATACATGTAGAACTCATTGTAGCATCTGGTCCCCCTTGTATTTTAGGTCATATTCCATTCAATGTCTGAACCAGTATAAACAGCATGATGACATCTTAGGAAGTACAAGCTGTAGCTGTGCATTGACTGTAAAATGCTTTGGGCAAAATGAAAGACTTGAAGAGAGTTATGCTGGAAATTACTTTGCATGCATGATTTTGTTATGCTACTGAATTATAGATAGGGCAGTTCATTCCTGCGTCATTCATGAGCCTGTCATTGTACGCAAAAAATAAGGAGTAGGTTTTCACATGTGTATGTAAACTAAATCACTATGTGTATATATATGTATATACACACAATTCAAACCTGTACAGAATTTCTTCCTAAATACACCTTTTAGAAATCTAAATCTGAAATTTTAAATACAATGCTGATTTCATTCTGCTCCATATGACAAGTAAATTGGGAATCGAGATCTGCTATTTGAGTATTTAAAGATAATGATTTCATCTTCCTAAACCTTTTAGTTTACTTTTAAGTAAAGTAAAGAACTGGGTGCCTACTAATGAAAACTAAAAATATTTTTAAGGTAAAAAAAAGTTTTCACTTCATTTAGTAAGACATGAAACCTTTCATCTGACTTTTGTTTACTTGCAGGGGTACTTCCTCTGCAAATATCTCAGAACATATAAAATTTCTGTTAGGAAGATTTACACTGTTGAAGTAATCGCTCGAAAATGTAAAATACTGAATCAAATGCAACAGCAGAGTAAAAAAAATCAGTCATATTTTCCTTTCAAATAGTGATTTCAACACTTTAGAGTCAACACAGAAATTCATGCAATAAAATTTCAAAAGAAATACAAGGAGCAACATATTGGAAAAGGTTTACCACCTTTAACCGGAACATTCTCTTATTTTGTCAAACACTTTTTACTCCTTTTGAGAAAATTGATCTGTAAACAAAACACTGCACTGCCCTGACAAACAAAGCAACACTTGACATGAATTCATTAATAGAAAGCAGCGTTACTGCCAATTTTAAAAACTTAGCGCATGCTAATATTTTGAATTAAAGCCTAATTAACACATTGGGAGTGTTTCTGCTGAGTTCAGTGAGGCCGTGGTGCCATCTTAGTGTGCATCTCACTAGGCTTGTCAGAGAAAGCAGGCGATGTGACTCTACCTGCACTAAAACATCACCAGCTCAGGCTCAGTAATACAAACATTCCTCTAGATGTGGTCACTGGAGATTTTAAAGACGGATAACTATCATATCTGTTTCATAAACAGTGAGGCTAAGGCTCAGAGGCTTTACAATTCCCACAGCAACTGCTCTGTCTCTCCTTGGTCAGTGTAGAGTGTTCCATCTTCCTATGCTACGGCGTTTCTACTATAACCTTGAAAAATTAAAATAATAATAATAATAATCTCTGTTTAAGAATACAAGGAATGGCCACAGAATTCCTAGAAAGTATTTATCCTGACCTTAAGAGCAAAGAATTTAATGTCTTTTTCTTTGTTAGCAAAACCTCCTTGGATACAAGGATAAATAGTGAAAAAGACCTGTCTAATTACTTTCCACAGATCATAGAATCATAAAATTGATTAGGTTGGAAAAGACCCTAAGGTCCTTAATTCCAACCATTATCTCACCACTGCCAAGTCCATCACTAAATTAGGCTCCTAAGAGCCACATCCATAAGTCTTTTAAATACCTCCAGGGATAATCATTCCACCACTTCCCTGGACAGCCTGGTTCAATGCTTGATAATCCTTTTAGAGAAAAAAAATTTTCCTAATATCCAATTTAAATATGCCCTGGTGCCACTTGAGGCCTTTTCCCCTTGTCCTACCATTTGCTGCCTGGGAGGAGAGACTGACCCCACCTGGCTACACTGTCCTTCAGGTACTTGTAGAGATAGGGTACCCCTGAACCTCCTTTTCTTCAGGCTAAACACCCCAGGCTCCTTCATCTGCTCCTCACAGGACTTGTGCTCCAGATCCTTCCCCTTTGAACACGTAGCCCCTTGATGTCTGTCTTGCAGTGAGGGGCCCAAAACTGAACACATGGTTTGAGGTTTGGCCTCACCAGTGCCGAGTACAGGGAGATGGTCACTGCTCTGCTCCTTCTGGCCACATCAGTGCTGATCCAGGCCAGGATGCCATTGGCCTTCTTGGCCACCTGAGCACACACTGGATCATGTTTAGCTGCTGTTGACCAGCACCCACAGGTCCCCTTCCACTGGGCAGCTTCCCACCCTCTGTCTCCAGCCCATAGCACTGCCTGGGGTAGCTGTGATCCAAGTGCAGGACGCAGCACTTGACCTTGCTGAATCCCATACGATTGGCTTTGGTCCATCAATCCAGCCTGTCTAGACCCCTCGGCAGAAGTTTCCTGCCCTCCAGATCAACACTTCCACCCAGCTTGGTGTCATCCTCAAATGGAGGGTGTACTCCATCTCCTCATTCAAGTTATTGATGAAGACATTAAACAGGGTTGGCTCCAATACTGAGCCCTGGGAAACACCATCTGGGACCGGCCCTAGCTGGATCTAACTCCAGTCACTCTGAGCCTGGCTGTCCAGACAGTCTTTTACCCAACAAAGGGTACTCCTGTCCGAGCCATGCACAGCCAGTTTCTTCAGGAGAGCACTGTGGGAAGTGGTGTCAAAGGCTTTATTAAGTCCATGTAGACAATAACTAGAGCCTTCCCTTCATCCACCAAGCAGGTCACCTTGTCACAGAAGGAGATCAGGTTGGTCAAGCAGGACATGCCTTTTACAAACCTGTGCTGGCTGAGTCTGATCCCCTGTTGTCCTGCATGTTCTCTGTGACTGCACTGAAGATGATCTGCTCCATGTCATTCCCCAGAACCAAAGTCAGACTAACAGGGCTACTGTTTCCCGAATCCTCTTTCTGCCATTCTTATAGATGGGCATCATATTGGCTAGCCTCCACTCACCTGGGACCTCTCCAGTTAGCCAGGGCTGCTGCGAAATGATCTGCTATGCAAGTATAAGTTCTACTCCCAATTGATTAATAATTAGCATAAAGAATGAGATCTTTCTGAAGGTTGGTTCCAATAAGTGGATTGATGGAAACAGCTGCAATGTACATACAAATGCTGGGAGTTTCTAGGTGTGTTTGAAGTTTTAAAGGGAAACACCAACAGAAAAGAGATGAAAGCAATGCATCTAGAATGGAATGCGTTTCTTTGAAAGTTACTACAGGTGATTTGCTGAAATATCAAAACTGACATAGTAGCTGCCTACATTTGGGTAATTAAGTATTCCCCTGATCCTCCCCAGCATAACTGACCATTAGCTTTCCTTCATTATCTTTCCTGCCTGTACTTTTAGAAATAAAATTTAGAGGGAAGACACATGCTGGGACATAGCATCCCCTCTCATACTGTAGGTCAAATAAAATACTGCAGTAAAGATGCAATAAATTAAGTTAAGTTTTCAGAAGTGTATTATTTTATGCTGCGTCAGCTACACCTATTTAAAACATAAAGCAGGCAGACATCATCTGCTACTGAAGGGAAAAAAGGAGAGCCACTGGCAGCTTAGCCTTTCTGAAAGCCACTTGTATTTGGTGTCTGATTTTTGGTTTTCGAACCTAGCTTTCTATTCTCACCAAATACCCTTAAACCTTTCAGAATTCTTTTTTTTAATAAAATAATCTCAAGTAAATTCAATAAAAAATGAATTGAATTTTCTGCAACAATGTATATAATTTGTGCTAATGTTACTATATGATTTATAACAAACGAATATTGTTACTTTGTTTGGTTACTTTGCCCTTTCCTCATCACAATAGTTGTTTTATGTCCCATGGTCTGCCTAGATATTGTGTGATGTCAGTGTTGAAGTTAAATCTTTGAAACCACCTGCCTAACACAAGGGTATATGCAAACAAGCCGCCTGTCTCTCCTCAGGCCTCTTGCCTTTTCCCACAGCTCTCTGAGAGCACCATTATCAGAGAATCACCATGCACCTCCCAGTCCAAATTCCTCCTTCCCTCCCACCCCAACATTTCACTATGCTTGTGCACATCAAAGAAGAAGGCCTTTAACCTTGATTCAAGGTTAGGGCTGTTGTAATTTTCTCTCTTTCTACCCTGAAACATAATGTCAGTCTTTTCTTAGCAGAAGTCCAAGGGGAATGTTCTCACACTACTGCAAAGAATGGCTAAATCTCCCAAATCAAATAGCATTACTTAGTGAGTAAGTCAGTTAGTGTACCTCATATTTAAATAGTCATTTATTGCTGTTAGTCCTGTTGAGCATCTTTCTTCTTAATCCAAAACTGCAAGTTTATTAGCAGTCCAATTCATTTGCTGTGGAATCAGTGAATAGTGAATGTACACAGCACCTCATAAAAATACCATAGTGTCCAGCAAGATGTGGTGTTTTGTGCCATTCCAACTCCTGGCAGTGTTTCCACTGATTTATAGGATTTTTCTTTTTAGCGTTCAGAAATGGGAGAGAGAATGCTAAAGTAGAGAGTTTGCAAATTAAATGGAAAAAACTAAGGAACATTCGTCTTCTCTTGAAAAATTCTTGTGTGTAAGGAAATGAAAATTTGCGTGCATTTGTATTCCAAGGAAATGACTGGGCAGAGGATAATATCCCTACATGAATTTTAAAGCTTTCAGACACTTCAGATACAAACATTTCAAACTGTTTTAATAAAATTGCTTTGTAGATAATGCACTGTGTTTGACTCTTACAGAGCACCTGCTACATAATGCTCAATTGTGATGTTAGAAAAAATAATTAAAATATATTAAATTCTCAATATTCTATCATTCTGTGTAATGCAACATTTAGTGCTAAAGACCAGCTATTGAATGACACTTCCAGTGAATGGAGCCAGAATGTCTGGTCATTAGATGATAGCAGCAATATTTTATGGAGTAAGCAGATGTCAAATGAATTCATCAATACAAATAGAAATCTGCTTTACAGGATCTAAACTCCATCTTTTAAAGCATCAGTAATTTAATCATGCTTTCCATACGCAAAGGACAAACTTACATTTTTTACTGGAAATGACTTTTGGTTTGGAGTTCTAAAACAATAAAACAAGGAAGGAAGGAAAACAAACATTCAGGAAAGTCTGCAAAGGAAGCACAGTTCCTCTTTCATTTGGGATGAGTTGCAGAACCTTTCCATAACACATTTGCCATCATCTTTTAGACCACCAGTACACAGAAAATGACACTGCTACAGTGATACCCAGTACTAACACACATATAACCCATTTCCCTGTTGAGAGTTCTCTTAAATGAAAATGTTGTATGGCATAAACTAATATATATTTATAATTGAAGGAACATAAAGTAATTAGGTTACTCTGTTGCCTTTTCCATGTTGTTGCTTTTTTCACTCTCATCCTTCCTTTTTAAATGATGCCTCTCCAGGAATTAATATATAATGAAAGCTTATGGGCTTGTTTGAATCTGCATAATACTATTCCAGATGCTCTGCTTTATCTTTGGCCTTCAGAAAAAATTACGCAAAACATAGCATTTAATTTGGAGACGCAATTTTTAAGGAAGAATAGAGAGTCCTGGATTACACAGAAGAGAATTCAACAGAATTCAGATCATGTAGTCTGAAGTACCATACACAATTCCCTTGTACTTCTGTCATAAAAAATGCTATCTAATCCTTTTGTCTTCTTGTAGTGGTTCTCCAGACATATATTCCAATCTGTGTGGGTTTTTGACTATGGTGATGGCTTTCCTCAACATTCCTCCTGGTGCAGAATCCTACAAAAGGATTCAACAAAACAAACAAAATTACTGTCTCTGTATAAATTAAATTTTCTACCCTTTACTCATGTATTTTTTCTGTATTATCCCGCAAATATATTGTTTTTTGATGCTCTTTGAGGTGAATTGTTATCTTCGAGAAAAAATATTGACATAATGACCAATTTTGCCCTATCCTTTCACAGAACTGGGAGGGCTTTTCCCTTGACTCTCCAATACTCTCTCTGTGACAAGTCAGAAATTTTCCCAGATAAAATTAAACAGGTATTTTTTACTCTTTTTTTTTTCTCTGCCCTCTGGACTCACCTTGCTATAATAATATACTTCTTTCTGTTTAACATACTTTTGATAGTTTCATCATAGTCAAATAATTCTTGATATCAAGCCTATCATTAAGGTAATAAAATTCTCTTTGGCTCTTTTCTAATTATCCTTCTTAGGCCTTTTCTTGTCTACCACTCTTCCGACAATTTAAATATCACCTGCATGATCCAGTTCATAATTTACATTTGCTTGAGGCTTGACAGGCTATTGACTGTGGTCCCTTCCAACTTTGCCATTCTGTGATATGTGAGATCACATACACTTTATTAGTTTGAGCTTAGTTTGAGGTATAGTTTGAGTTTATTGTAAAAGTCTGAACAGATTGCCCATTCTGTAAGGGGGATAGAGTGCAAGTAAAAGGGGACGCTTCTAGCTGCAGTTTTCCAGTTATGAGTGTGCTACCTACAATCACACTTTACAATACAGTGTAGGCAGGCTGGCTAGGGATGAGGCAACTTGCAAGAGGCTGATTTTTTGGATGTAAGAACTCCAGTTCACATCGTTCCTTATTAGTTCCAAAGTGAATGAAATAGTAGTTGGAGATAAACTGAATAAAATTATGTGAAACCATAGAAACTTCATGTTGAAGTGCTTGGATCTACTGCTGACTGTTTCATTATTTTCTATTTAGCAGATACATTTCTGGCAGTGGAATTGAGGGCTCCCTCTCATTGATTCAATTCTTAGGAGCAATGAAGCTTCCTCCAGCATTCAGCTGGAAGCTTCCTCTGTCTCCATCCAGCAGCAACTAGCTAATTCCTTCCTGCACAATCAGGGACCACTAACTAGGCTATGGCAATGTACCTGTGCGTTTGCCCGTTCCCTGGCTCCTCATGAAATGGAACCCATGATTCAGACTTGAGGGATGTCTCAAACTACAGCTAGTCTCGTAATAAAATTTATCCTCTTGCATTGCAACAGAATAAGTGTTATACATTTATCTAAAAAACACAGCTCTCTAAAGATGAGATTCAGTGACATGGACTGGTAATGACTGGGTCAAACTGTGGTGGCCTCAGCAGGATATAGGGCTTGTCCTGGTCATCATTGTTTGCCTCTGGCATGCTCTAGGCATCTGCATGCTGAACATACAGATTTTAATTGGCTTCTTTCTGGGAGCTGACCCTTCTCCTATTCTACAGTGAGTCTCAGTGATAGAAGAGGTTTCAAGATCTTATTCTGAGAGCCAAAAGAGCTGATAATGATATATGATACCTTTAATAATCTTACTAATTAGCCTATTCTTTCATAGGTTCATGTGCCAGTGTCGATAACATGTTAGGAAAAATAGTAAAATAAAAAGAGGCTTCATGTGCTACTTTGTCATACTTATAGTCTGGACTTTCTCTGCAGCAATTATCCTCCAAATTTTCAAATCAATTTTTAATTTTCACCAAGAGAAGTACAAGAAAAAGTAGCACTTTAAAATTTACATTCATTATACGCTCCCCTATTTTTTTATTCCTGTTGATTTCTGAAATGACCATGATAGGAGAATGAAGGATGTGCTAATGAAACTCACAACCACATTTTAGTGACTGTGTCTACAGCCAACAGCTGGCACTCTGGTATTGGCTGAGACTTTCATATTGCCAGAGTATTAAAAGCAATATTTCATATTGCTTTTGAATATTAAAAGTTGGACTTTATGCATATTCTTTTCCTCTTGCAACCGAGTCCAGACTAGCCACTGTTCATTCGAATAATGGACAAAGTGCCCACAGTTTTTGCACGCTCCACATATATTGCAATTACTACAGTTCCTCTGCATGGCTCTTGTTGACATGTAGATGCCGGCCTGAACTATTCAGCGCTACTGGCTTATGCACAAAGATTCAGAGAATTCCCTGGTAGACATCACTGAAATTATTGTTGAGTGCAGAAGTGTGCATGGGTGTGAATATACCTGGGTGTGTGTGAATAAATCCTTTCCTGGCCCCTGTAGTGATGTAGTGACTGTGTAGCTGATGCTATGAAGCAGGAAATTCAATTATACCTCACTTAGCATGCATAACTAAAAATATTGTTATTGGTCATAAAATTATCCAGCCCTTTCAAAAATCAAATCCATGAACTATGTGACTGTACTCCTCAGGGTGACTTCACGCTGTGTGAGGAAGCGCTTCCTTTAATTTTTTTTAACTCTGCCTGCATTATTGCAAGGCTGTGCTTTGGCATGAGAGAAGGTGGGCTGAAGTGGCTAATTTTCCTTCTAAAATGTCTGTGAATTTTTGTCTGGGAGCAAACTCCTTGAAGAGCACAGAGCTTTCACATACACTATATGGCATTTCCCAAGTCAAAGCAAAACAACAACCATCACCACCAACAACAATATCTGTTTTCCAAATGTGCACTGAAATGAAATGTCAACACTTTGATGAACAGCTTCTGTAGCAAAACAGCATGTATGTGACCAAATGGCAACAGACCACTGTTTACACAAAATATGAGCATATTGAAATAAAATTACTCTGAACCGCAGCATTCCATGGTATGAAAAAAAAAAAGTCTCATTAGAGCCAATAGCAAGCCACATTATCTCTTAAAACCTTGAACATACACAGATTCATCATATTGACAAATGGGGTAGATGAAAGTTAAGAAAGATCATCAGTATTTACTGTGCTGTGAATTCCTCTCCTAAAACTTCAGTTCCAAGGGCAACACTCTCTCGCAGAGCCACAGCAGACAGGCTGAAAAGTGTGGAGGTTTCAAGGACAAGGCACCTGTGTTCAGTCCAGTGCTCTGGAGTATCTTCTTTCTGTGGAGGGATATTTTATCTCCACTAAAATAAAATCTTTCCCCTAATTCAGCACCTTGATAATATGAGTCTTGACATTATTTACTTCAATTTTCCTGTAAATATCCTCTGAACATCAACTTCAACAAATGTATTTCAGGACACAGGTCCTTGAGGGTGCCTGCACAAGCTTGTTTATTTGTATTTGGAGAGTAGAAAAAAATGTTGTATTTGTGAATTTTCCCATGGCACTAGTAAACTAGACAAGCTTAATGGTACATTAAAAAACATATTAATCAAAATTTCAAGTCATATTTTTATATACTGGCAGCAGAGGTTACAAATAAGACAAACAAAATCCCAGTTAAGACTGAATGCTTGGAAGCTGACTGTTTCCTAGCTGATCACTCTCCCTTACTGAGGACAGTTATGTCTGAGAAATCACAGGTGACAATCACAATGCAAAATCTTTTGAATTTTACTTGCAGTTCTGAAAAAAAATCCAATGTTGCCTTTCCCTGTGCACTCATGCCTACATGCATTTAAAATAACAGCTTGGGATGCAGAGGCATTGAGCTTGGCACTCTTGGGTAGTTAAAGATCTCTTTCCCCTCTCCTTGGTTCACACCTCATCTAGTACAGGCTCTGCAAACTACCCAAAATTTGTAAACTGCTATTCCTAAAGATGTAGACCTTATCTCCCATAAAAAGCTGTTGCCTTTTTTTTCTTAGTCAGCCATGAAAATGAAATATCATACAATAAATCTGCTTATTCTGAAAGCTCATGGATTTTGTTACCTTGGCAACAAAGTGATCTGTTCTAACTGCTTTTTTTGCTGCCAATTTTAGGGTTTTCTGTGTCACAGAAAAAGCTATGAAGAGAGGAAGAACGGTTAACTGACTCCTTCCCTTCTGCTTGCATCATCAGTTTCTACAGATGGGAGAATAGATACAGCGTTAAAATGAGGTCCTTGGCTGCTCAGAACCAGTTGTAGTTAATACATGAACTGGATTAAAAATAGATTTTTCAGTTTTATGACAATCACCAGCAAGTTTCAAGTCAGGAATGGAATTTTATTTTCAATATATCAAGAGAACATTTTTAATCTGGAAAAGAAAAACAATGTGAAAGAAACAAAATATTTTAACAAAATAAAGTGTTCATTTTTTCACATCGATCTTTGGATTTTCCTTAACAAATAAGCACCCAAATGTGGTCATCACAGATTATTACAAATGAATAAATAAAAAATCAAATCACCTCATATAGAAGTTCCTATAAGTCCCTCTTCTTCTTAAATGACTGTGATGATTTGTTGATTGCTTCCAAAGGGAAAAAAATAGTGACAGTGATTCAGACATCTAATGCTTCAGTGCTGTTGTATTGGAGTCACTGAGAGATTAAAATCTCTCACCCCAGCACAAGGATGAGATGGAGCCAGTTTCCTGCAGAGGCTGTATCCAAACCCTATCAAAACCTCCTGCCACTCCAGAGCCCACTTCCAGGAAACTTCTCCTACTCAAATGGAAAGGGACTTGCAGCACCATCTTTAAAATGTTGAAGGCAGCATGCCCTACTGAAAAATATCACCAAAGCTAGATCTTTCTCTAGAAAGTAACCATACACATACGGCACACCAGGGAGTCATATTAAACATTGTGCCGTGGTTCTTGTACCAAACACAACAGGTTTAGCAAATATTTTTGTCGTTTTTCTGTCAATCCTGCAAATCCAGTGTGAAATATGAAAAACAGTAAAGGCTCTAAGTATGATCATGATTAACAAAAAGAGTTGGAGGGAAAACTCTTGTGAGTTACAGCTCAGAAGCCTCATCATGGGCTGCAGTAATAGAGCTAATTTATCACAGCGGGCAGTAAGAACTTTGCAGATATTTTTTTGAGTTTACGCCAGCCAGAAAATAATATTATTCACTAGCCTCACATGGCACTGGTTGCAACTTTATCTAGTCTCCTGAAAAAAACAAATGGAGACATTTTGTTCTGAATATTTTATGCCATTGAAAGGGAACTACATTTGATGAATCAGAGAGATTGTTTAAAATTTTTATGATGCATTTAGCAGATATTCAATGTTTTTGTGATTTTTATAATAAGAAAGATAAAACCTGATAGAAAAGGGATATTGGGGTTTACAAGACACAATCTACAATATAAAGACATTTTTAGGATTAAGGAACGTGTTTTTGAATGTTTCTGATAGAAGTACAAAATGATTATAATTCAAAAGTACCATTCCATGCCATGAAGTAAAGATTAAGTGTAATTAGCATTCCTTTTGTCAAGGCACTTGTTCAGGACTACACCTAAGATTGCTTCACTGAAATGCAGTCAAGGTTTGTTAAGTGTAGGCTTAATTTAAGACTATGTATGAAGTTTCTCAGAACAGGTACACGTTTCCCTAGGTCAAAGCCGCAATCACCACTGGTTTCAGCACGCTCAACACATAAGCTCTGACTCCTTTTCTGGCAGGGTCTGGGTCTCCTCTTCCCCAGACCAACAATATTTAGAAGAAAAAGCCAATAAAGTTGACTAAGAGGGACATTTTTTCATTTTTCTTGCCCTGAATATACAGAAGAATAAATCACTGAGATTTAAATGTGCATGAGACACTTGTCTCCTGTAAGACCTCAAATGGAGATCTAACTGATCAGTTAGTCATTGAGCTGCATTTCACACCTTTCTGTCCTCTCCCCTTCCTCTCTGATTTTTTTTTACTATTCCTTTTCTGACAGCTCCTACCTTTTCATACCCTCATTTGTAACATTCATTTTAACACAGAATTTCTTGTCAGCTGGTCAGGAGCAGCTACAGGAGCCTACCTTTTCCCTCAGCTCAGCTTTCTTGCTCAAATTGTCAGGGTAACCAGGCACTTTTCAAGAAATGATCGGTCATTCAGATCAAAACGTTAAATATTTAAAGTGACACCACACCATTGTTAAAGTGAAACCTAAAGTGTTTATTTACTCTCTGCTAATTATTTTAGTTCAAGCAGGCAGACTCAACTGTCTACATTATTAATTAAACCTGTAAAAATGAGCTAAGGACAGGAAATGTTCTTGGTGTTAGCAGTGCTAAGATTAAGCAGCAACTCATATTAGCTGTAACACGAAAATCTTTTTCTCCAAACTGCACCAATACAAAGCTAAAAAAAATGTTTCAGTTCATATTTCTAATTTATTTGGAGAGAAGATTAGTAATTGTGAAATCTCAGCTGTTAACCATTTTTAGGAGGCAAAAGTAATGTTACTAATTTACTGGTGTTTGTGGCTGTCTTTGACCTGAAGTAGCAAAGATTCATGTTCTCTAAAGCAGCATGTTTAAACACTAAAGAGCTTGAAGGTTTTCTTAAAGGAAAATGGAAGGTTTCCCCAAAGGCCTATACAATAGCAAGAGATAATATTCCACATACAACTTCTACCAGTGATCTATTTCTTTACAACTATATTTTTGCTAAAGGAGCATCATCATTGGGTTTTGCGATCAGGAACACTGTAATGTGATGGAAACCTCAACAAAAATTCACATTCGTGCTGAAAGGAATTGTATGAAAACATAATTAGATTTATATTTTTTATATATAAATTTTATAGTTTCCTTGCACTACTTGAAGCAATGCAAGATTCTTCATCTGGTATTTTCCGTGATGACCTGAAACTCCATTCCATTCTGTCAAAAGTTTCACACAGTGGTTGAGTGTTGATTTGCAGTTTAGTGCTAGAAACACTAAAAATTCTCATTTTTGTTAGACACAGGGGTACAGATCCAAAGGGAATGGAAGGGTCTAGTTATAGCTTGCAAAGAGTTGGGATAGATATAAGCACACAGGTCTGTGAACTGCAACTTTTGAGTGTTGCAGAATATAAAGCCTTCCACTCCATTGTGTGTCTCCATAGGACTCTGGAGCCTAATTATAGAGCTTTATGAAAAAGTTCGGCTTGTCAGCAGAACGGGTAGGAGGGAAAAAATATCATGTTTTTGCACATTCACAGAAGAATAAAATATTTAGGCAGAAAATCATCATTGCTGCAGATGGACACTTACAGAACAAAAATGGGTAATTTTTGTGCAGCTCTGCTTGTCACTAGCATTGCCAGAATACATTTGGTAACAGATTTAAAATCTGACTTAGAATTCCCCAGTGTCAAATTAGAATTCCCCAGTGGCAAAATGTGCTTCATAGAGTAGTAGTGGTTGAGGATTGCAGGAAAATTCAAGGTGAGGAAGCAGTCTTAAAATGAGCAGTCAGTATTCCACCAAATTTAGCATTGCTGCACTTGCTTATGTCAGCAGGGAATTTGTCTCTTGATGGTTTTGAGGCCTTCTGAGTAAAGACTAGTCACAAAAGCCTGATGACAATTACCACAAGGCAAAATGTGAGGATCTGACTCTATTGAGGCAATGAGGAAAGAGATCTAGAAGAAGCATTAAAGAGATGTTCAAACTGTTAATGAAAACAGTGGTCAGCAGGTGCTAGAGGCCAATAGATTTTAACTGTTTATTTTCATTATATTCAAAAAGACACTCTTAAATGCATGCTTTCAGTGAGAAGAAACATACTTATAAAAAAGCTCCTCTATGCCCAGAACATTTCATATGGGTAACTAAAGTATTTTTAGGAGATATATAACTTGACAGGATGATAGGCACAATACCTGATTCCCAATGGTGCTCAGGTGAGAGCTTCTACCCAGGAGAGCTCAAGCTTTTCTAAGTCAGTAGAAAAAAAACTCGATAACCTAGAAGACCATTTTGTGTGTGTGCTGTGTGACCCTTCACAATGCTAAAAGAGGGATTATCCATTTGCAGGTGCAGGTCTGTGACACAAAGGTGAATAATTTATGTGGACTTTCCCCTTCTCCCCTCACTTAGCACCAAGCAGAGAAAGAGGGATCCATCACTGCATGGTTCTCACAATATCTGTACTACCCGGCCTGTGTTTGCAGCCACTCAGTGGAAAGCCTTGCTCTTAAACTCCAGCTGTAGTGACCTGTACTCTCGGCTTTGGATAAGTGTTTTTCTCTTATGCTTGTTAAATGCAGTGTAAATTTTACATGAAAGCACTTTTTTTCTTATTCCTTTTGTCTTTCTTTTCCCTTGGCATCATCTAATTTGGCAGTTCTTGGAGTGCTACAGAGTCTCTTTAATGTATCTTAAGGCACAAGGACTCTACTGCAATAGCAGAATACATTTATTTGTTGCCTTTATATGTGGCAACGGGAACTGATGAAGGATTGTGTTCTCAATACTTCCCTCATCTCCTTCTTTGTCTGACATTAGCAATAAAATACAAATTATAGAAAAGGCAAACCAAGCATACAAATTAAGAAAACTAATTTCATGCCAGTCAACATGTGGGAAAATTTCAGGTGATGAGGAAATCAAAGGAAAATGACAATAAAACAGACTACACTAAGAAATAATAATTATAACTCAAGATACAAATCCAATAATGTCTTTATACACAGTAATTAATAAATGAAAATTAGTAGAAAGTAATAAAAATCTTCTGCAATAGGACCTTCTGTCCATAATCTGACAAAGTGTCTGTTTTCTTGAAAAATGAAAAAGGATTTCTTCCTGTATCTCTTAATTGCCTTAAAATCTGCCCTATATTATGAAGTAAAAAAAACCTCTATGTTCAGTATGCTTGATGCTGGAAGCTGATTTTGTTCTGTTTAATTTTTTATTTTAAGTTAACGGATAAAGTTTTTCTCAGCCAATTCAAAGAAAGTTAGCCTCGATAAAAGGAAACCTTTTGTAAACTTTTGTATTTGCTTTGCTGTTACATCATTGCAATTCTATAATAAACCCAGAAATAATAAAAAAGTCCAAAATCACTGCCTTGCATATAGCTATTTACAGTCTGGTTTTTTTCCACTCCAAAATATTCCAGATCTTATTATACCACCTACAGGTAGTTTTTAGATCAACTCTTGGAATCCACTGAGCTTCTCAGTCACTCTACTGTAGGTTCCAAAGAGCAAGCATGCCATTATAGATTTTAGAGAAGTTTCTCATAACCCACACTGCTTTGACTTTAAACCAATCCTCAGAAAAAAAACTTGCTTTTTTTTTTAAAATCTTAGACAATACATGAAACTAGCATGCCATTTTTGATACAGATATTATCTTCAATAAACATTGAAGCGTTCAACTGACTGTATTTTCTTATATGCCAGCTTTTATTTGGTGCAGAATGTGACATATGAAACTACTAATCATTTTCTGTTGAAGCAAAATAACAAAAAACTATAAATTCTTCTTTCTCTCACACATTATTCTGTCTCACAAATCCTATAATCCTATATAATCATGCACATATTGTTTATAATTTCAACATATTTTTGTTAGATTTGAAAGAAATCCTTGGCAAATTCCTTTACATTCCTTTACAGTTAAAGTCGTGCTGCTTCAAAGGAACTATTTTGCAAAGATTGACAGAGAAGGAATCTTGACAGTAATTTAAGGATTCTTGATGAAAACTTACAGAGACAACAGACATTAAGTAATGACCTTTCAAGTGTAGAATCTTTAGAGCTCCTATGCACTTAATGCTTCCCAATTTTCTCAGCCTGTATTTATTTTCCAGGGAAGAACTTTGAGTTTTGCATGATTTGAATCAATCAGCCTGTCTTGCTTCTACTTCATAGAAAATACGCAAGAATTTAATCCAAATTCAACTGACTTGCTCTGCTTTGATGCTGCTTATTTTCTCCAGTTGTTGATTAATATGTCCCTTGTGCAAGCATCTTCCTCCTACCTGATGCCTTCAGTAATGTCTCAATTCGTTGCTAATGACATTCAAATTTCCTCCAGAGATGCCTTCTGAAGTCACAAACAGAGGATTATGCCCATCAGTGAATGACTCAGGCACAAAGTGATTGATAAGACAAACAAATACTTAGATCTTAGCAATCAGTCAGTTGTGATATGCAAGGGGGAAAACAAAACTGCAGACATTTCAGCTATATATCATATTTTCTAAATTATCTTTATATTCCAATGGCTAACTTAATAAATTATCCTCCCTGGTTATCTGATCTCGAATACATTATCAGTTATGCCTCTTCTCAAACATGTAACAGTAAGTTTTCCTCAGTCTGAAGCTGTTTCAATGCCCAAGAAATATCTTCCAAAGTCCAGACAGAGGAAATGATATACAACTGGTTTTGAGTTGAAGAGCTGTGCACATACGCATCAGAGAGACTTTATGACATCAGAGAAGTCATGGCTTTATTCCCAGATTGCCTGAGCTGAGTTTTATGTAAGCAGCAACAACACATGACCCTGCATATGTTACAGGGGAGTAAGAACATTTTGAGCATCTTGCAGAGCATGAGACTGAGAAATCAGGACCTTGTATCACCTCAGATGTGCAAAAGTCAAAAGCCGAACAAAGAATAAGTCATGGTACAAGAGTGAGTAAATTATTTCTTTTATTTAATTCATTATTTTTGCAATGGCAAAACAAATAAAAATTTTTAATAAAAGGAACCTATCTTTTAAAAGATTGTCATGTGAAAGCCCAAATGCTTTTTTTTAGTAAGTTTTGACCTACATGGGGTTTTGACAACCTGAAGAATAGGTTGATTTAGAAAAGGAGTCTAAAAAGTGCACATTTCAGAAGCAATTGTGGACTGCTGCTACAGTTTTTGGACAAATTTTCAAGACATTTTGTACCATTTGTGTGTGATCATTACACATCATAGTATTGCAGACAGTATCTTGGGCTTTCTTTCTGTTGTGGGAGGTGATCTTGAAGACATCTGTACATGATTGTGGTACCATGGTTGTGAAACAGATGTCTTCTCTTAGCTATAAGCTCTTCAAAGGTCTGACATAACAGCAAAAAAAAGGAAGTCTTTGAGTTAAGCCATAGGTTCTTTGATTCAGGGACCATTTTTTGTTTACAGCCCTCAGTGCAACACAATCTTGATTTATGATTACCATGCCCAGTTGCCATGACGATGATAAGGTTTAAATGGAATAAAGGACCTTGCTAATAAAAAATCATCTAGGGCAATCAGAGTTCTAATCTAAATAATATTTAGTATAGACTTGTGATGTGAAATAGATGGTTGAGGCAACTGCATTTTAAAGTGGCATCTGCATTTTTCTAAATATATGTGAACAGATGTATCTACAAGCTAAAGTGAAAAAGAAAAATCTAAAATGTAATACAATTGTCTAACTATACATCAAAGAATCCTATACGGTAGGTACAGAAGTATACCTGGGGGGAGGTTTGGTTTTTAAAGTGCCACTATGCATACAAACTTTAATATCATTAATTTGGTCCAGAAAGAGGGCTGTAGTACAATATTCCAGGCAATGAAAGCTTATAGGTAAGAAACTAGTAAGCATAGGAAAAACAAAATTAATGGAATTTTAATTCATCTCTATGTCCAGAATTTCAAATGCATTTTTGTTCTAGGCATATCAAAATTTCTATGTAGGAACAAAACAGTCCCTGAAGTTGTCGATATTTTCTGTTTCCTTCATTCTGTATATCTTGCCTCTCATCCAAGCCATCACAAGAATAAATGTAAAAATAAATAATAATTGTGATTACATCATAGTAATCATCATAGTAATATGAGCATCATGAAGTTGAATGGCTTCATCAGACCAACAGCGCTGAATATCACCCAAGTGTTCCAGCCTGTCCAGAGTAATTTCTTGGAGTGTCTATAATTCTTAACTTTTGGAAAGTGTTCTCTGTGAAAACCACCTCAGAAGAAGAGGTAAACCATATACTGTGACTTTGTTGACTCATTTTGGTGTGGTTTTATTCATTGCACTTCAAGTCTATGTGGAAACCTATGAATAACCAAGAGTAAATGGCATATGAAAGGCTGTGGAGTAAGATAAAGGGAACAATGGGTCATCTTTCAAAACATATGATATATGTGTTCTTAAAGAGTTAATAATTAATCACCTTTCCCAAAAAGTAAATTTCTGTTAATATCCTTGCCATTTACCATTTAGTTTTGAGGGCACATTTGTGGAGAGAATATTGCAGCAAACATATCTTCTCAATATGTCTCTTCATGACTGAGAAAGAATTACAACTCTTCAAGTCTAGTGCCTGAATATCTTCTCAAAATGTTATTGTAAAGACGTTATACTTTTAGATCAGCTTCTTCTGTTACTATGACCAAACAATCTTTCTCATTTACCCGCCCATCTGTGCAGCCACTACTCCTGGTCAAATGCATAGCAGGGTGGATCCCATCTATAGCAGGAATGTCTCAGCCACAGGGCAATGTTCATCATGTACTCGATGAAAACTATAAACCCAACAAAAATAAAATGAGATTTGTGAATTCTTGTGAAGTGATGCTATTTGGTAAGGGAAGACACCCAAAAGACTGATCTGATACTATGGCTACCTCAGTTACAAAGCCATGTATTTAGCCTTGATCAAAAAGATTTGAAGGCTAGGAGTCCCAATAAATACATAGTAAATCTTTAACTGTTAAAAACGGAACATTTTTCACTCACAAGAAGGCTGAAGCCAAAGTCCCTGTATGTTGAGTGAAAAGTTGTCCTTATTTACCCTTCTCAGGAACCGCAGTGAACTACCTGCAAAGTTTGTCTGCTTTTAGTTTCAGCAGCTGAAGGTCCTCCAAAGACAGCATCATGTTTTAACATCATTTACAAGAAAACCTTTAAGAGCATGCTGAAAAAGGAAATTCCCAAAAGAGCTTTCTGATGGATGGAAAGAGTTTGATGTATTTTCTATTTCCAGGTATGGGAATGGAGAAGAGTTATCAATTTTTCCCTGACTGATGTGTAAGTTTGGTCCTGAAGGAAATGTAAAGAGGTGAGATATGGTGGTGTAACTAGTACATGACAGCATGCATCTTTCTGACATAACCTCACGGCTCTGTAAGCTTGGGAGTTAGTTTGACTGGATGACTATACAGAATGAGCATGTTGTGATCAAGAACATCAGCTGTAGCATGGATGGAAATTCTAATGTTTTCTTACATTCACACATACAGAATCTGACATAATATTTCCCTTATTACATGTCCACTTGCAACACCTTAGAACTGATTTGTTGCCTCTAGGAAATACAGTGAGAAATCATCCTGAACTTCCTTTTAGAAAGCAGCACATAAGCAAAGATCAGATTTCGTTATGGTTCACACACTTTGGGATACTTTCATAAATCAGCCAAGAAATTAATTATAAAAACAAGCAGATTACACTTCTTTCCACTAACTAGAAAATGTTATTGTTGCTGCTATTCCAGCTTGCAAAGACTCAGAATCATTTCTCTTCTATATACGTGTGTGCATATAAACACATCTATACATACACACACACATTATGAGGCTTTGAAATCTTTAAGCAAAATAAGAATGTATTTATCTTATAAAGTTTTAACAATTTCATAATTTGCAAACCCGTCCCCTAATAGAGTGTTATTGATCAAAATCACTTAGGAGATAAGAATCTGTAGGGACTCCACCGCTTCCAGAAAGAGCAATTTTCCCTTGTAAAGCGCTAAGAAGTTGGTAATCCAGGGTGTAACAGACCCTGAAAAAGGCATCAGAGAAGCCACACACAGAAGGAAAAAAATATACTGTGAAGCAGTGACCAACATAATATTAGCAACCAAATGTCTATTTCACATTGATTCTCAGGGAATTAAGAATGCAGTATAAACTGTGGTGGATTTTATTTAGCATTTTAGAGTACAAGAAACTGTTCAAATGTTCTGAAACTGAGAGAAAGTGCAATGCAGAAGCTTTAGCAGGAGCATAAGGAGGGAACAGACCAACAGTGGCAAATTACACAGTGCATTTGTAGGAACTAAAATCTGTGTTGCAGTCTACAATCAGAAAGACAAAATCAGTCAGAATAGCTATTTTTTTTAATGCCACTGAACCAATCAATGATGGCTCAATACCTTGGTGTGTATATTCTTAACATACAGATTTCTATGAAGTCTTTTGTAAAGACTTGCATTAATTATTTAAAATAAATATTTCTATCATTAACCTAATCAGAAAACTTCCAGTGTGTTGAATCTGTTCAGTGGAACAGATTTTTCTATATTTCTAGCAAATCAGATTAAGCCTTTTCGAACATACCGGATTTGCAACAAGCAGGAAAGAAACCTGGATCTCAGACTGTCAATTAAAGCATCATACTTTTAACTTCCTCTTTCCATACAGAGCTCTTTACCTTTACTGACACCCTCTGGTCCCTATGTCTAAGTCAGGTTTGAATTCATTCCAGCACTCCTACAAAAATTTACTCTCCAAATCAATATTTTGTGGAGCACAGAACTGGACATTTTCTGAAACTCCCATAAATCATATCACTGATTCCCCAATAGTTCACCATGTCGGCAACTTATTCAGGGGACTCAAGCAAACTTGCCAGTCATGACCTTCCTGTGTTGAATCTGTGCTAGCAGTCCTCCAAGTTATGCATTTCTTAAAGTTGCCCTCTATTTTTTCTTACAGCAGAGCTTTTAATCACACCTTTTATCTTAGCTGCTATGATATTTTTCCTCAAAACCTGTTTTCAAAGCTGCTTTCTTTCAAACTCTCAAATAGAATTCAGCCAGTGAGATGTTCTTATTTTCTGTTTTCATTCTTAATACGTCTCGCTTCGTTATAAAATGAAATTAAGATCCTTTCCCCCGATATTTTTTCCTAGAATTCAAAATATTCAAAATATGCCTTCAGCTTCATATTGACCAAAAAAAACCCTAAAACCTACACTTTTTATCACCCAGCTATCCCTAGCTATCTTCACGCTTTCATGTCATGCTCTGTGAGTGCTGACTTTTTGCATGGGCATTTGCTTTGTAAGTGTATGAAACAGAAGTACTGCATGTTCAATAGTTCACTTATAAAACTGCTTAGCTGTTATCACCTTCAAGAGTGCTTAATATGTTCACTGTCTTCTGAAACTTTGTCTTCTTAACCACATCTTTTAAATATTCCCATAGTATATCATAGTGTATCTCTACTGAAGGCCACCATACATAAAACATTCCTCAGTTACAGCAGTCCACATCTCAGTTTTCTGTCTTCCTTTCAGCAAACTGAAACTTCCTCAAATTTCCTTCCTCAAACTAGAAACAAGTGTTTGTGTTTTCCCTCACAAGATAAACAAGGGGTTTTGGGCAGGGTGATTAGGGTCCGAGGTTTTTGTTTTGGTTTGGTTTGGTTTAGTTTGCTTTGGTTTTTTTTTTTTGTTTTACTTGAAACTTTGTAGATAAGTGTTATAGTAACTGAAGTCAATTTATTATATATATTTTTAGAAATTGTACTAGAGCATTTGATAGCTTTTTCAAGCAATGGTCCAGTTATTGCTAATTCTTTCAATAACTCCTGTAATAATGTTAACCAGATGAACTGATCTTGCCCTATTGATTGCCATAAAGTACTTCTGAAGGAGTGGTACTATAACTTATCAAGAATTAAAGGCACTTTTTTAAATTGGAAAATATCATTCAAATTTTAATTATCAGGGATCTCCCCATAGCTTTTGTCTAATAGTGAGTGTGTAATTTATTTGTAGTTTCAAACTTCAGGGTCTCATCAACAGCTCACTGAAGTCTAGGGGAATGCTGGAACTCCTCAAAAAGAAAAAAAAACCTGGCACCAGTTCCTTCATTTAAAAAACAAAGACAACTAAAATTATGTCATTCCAAGGAAGTATTGCTTTTTAAACAGAAAAAAAAATTAACTTTGAAAAAACTTTAAGCTACATTTGTGAAACACTGCGACACAGAAAAATTAAGTCCTAAGTACTCATATTACACTATCTTGTCTAATTTCTGTTACATGAAGTTTCTGAGCTTAATAGACGTGCAACTAAACATCTGAAGAAGTATATATACAGTCGTGGATTTTTTTTTTTCTAATTTAAAAATCTTAAAAAAACAGTTTCATACTCTATATCACGATAACTCTCAGTTCATCTTCTAGCCAGTTCACAGACATTCCACATAGTGTTATTAACTGTCCTCACATCAGAGACGAAAAATCAGTGCATCTTTATGTAATTCCATCTCCTCTGCCTGTCAGCAAAGCAGAAGAGTCCTGGCACTGCACTTTTCTAATTCCAGAGATAACTGTTTATCCCAAAGCCGGTATCATTCAAAACTCCAAAACAACACAACTTTCAGTGCATCACTATAAACTCAATACACTGGGTTATTTCCTGATTCACCCTCAAGCATTAGAATGGTAGCTCTCCCAAACATAAAAAATTAGCACATTTGAGTAGGCATTTCTTCTCTGGTGTGTATATTTGTACTAAAAGCCTCACATCTCTCTTCACAACTCATTCACTGCAGTAGTTTACTTCCCAGTTAAATTACAGGAAGCATATACCAGATCACAGTAATTTCTGCTTCAACTTTTCTGCTCAATTATGACAATATCAACGTAAGATTCAAAACAAGAAAGCAAAACACATAAACCTGCTGCCCAAAAAATGGGATCTCTCACCATTGCCGGCTTCACAGTAGACTGCTCACAGAGATGCTGCGATGGTTATTACAACAAATAATCTGCACACACTCCAAAGTCTAACCAGGGAAATCAGTGCCTGGCTGGGGGAACCGCAAAGACACTTACCGCTGCTGTGGCACGGTCTCTCTCGCCCTGACTCAGTCTCTCTCTCCCATCCTCCTGACAGCCTCAAATATAGCAGTCCCTTATGTTGCTGAGCCTGGGGGAGCAGAGGATTGCAGAGTTGCGGTTTTTCCCTTTTTTTTCCTCTCTTTTTTTTAAACCATCCAGAGGTAGCTCTCCAGACCCGACCGCCTCTCCTCCTCGGCTCGCTCAGTGATGGAAAGCCCCAGGTGAAGGCGTCCGTGCCGGCAGCTCCCGCGAGCCCCTCCCGGCCCCGCCGTGCCCCCTCCCGGCGGGGGGACCGAGGCGCCTCCCCCGGCTGCTCCCGGGGGGGCGGCGGAGGCTCTGCCCGCCTCTGCCTTGACGCGTGCGGATGTATAGATGATGTGGATGTGTGTTTATGCCAGTGCCATCTCACATCGCCGCCCGCCGCTCGCCCCTACCCCTAAGCGCGCAAGGACCCCCCTCCTCCCGCTCTTCTCCTCCTCCTGCTCCTCTCCACCTTCCTCCCCGATTTTCTCCTCTTCTCTCCTCTGCCCCAGAGCGTGAAGGCAAGAGGGCAAGTTGGCGAGTGCTGTCCTCTGATCTCCTGCTCCTGCTGCCCAAGACACCAGCTTCTTCCATCCACCACTTTCTGACCTCATCCTCTTCTCTCTCTTCCTCATCCCCTTCCCCATCCTCCTTCCAGATGAATTGGTTTCTTAAGATTTTTTTTCTTTTTACTTATTTATTTTTTTTTTAATGCGTTTTCTTCCTCTCCAGTGGTTATGACCCTTCCAACCCCCGCGCTCTGCAGTCGGAGTCGGGAGCCCGGGAGCCACGGCTGCTGCCCACAGCGCAGCGCAGCGCACCCTCTCCTTCTTTATTCACCTCGGCTGCTCCGGCTGGAGGCACACCCGGGGCAGCCAGCACGCAGCCGGCAAGCAGAACGCCGCGGCTCCGGCAGCCTCTTCGACCGCCGCTCCCTTCCCCATCATCCGCCCGCGTTTAGCTGCATCCCTGCCTCGCGGCCGGCAGCGCCCCTCCTCGCCCCGACCCCACGGAGCGCCCCGTGCCCGCCTCTCCCTAATGGCTCTCTTCAGATCCAGGCTGATTCTAATCCTTCCATTCTTTATCTTCTTTTTTTTTTTTAATTTATTTTTTTTTTATTTCCCCCCCTGTGGCAATGGCAACTTCTGCTATAAAATTTAATACTTTTTCTGGTCTTCTGTGCTTTTCTTTCACTGCCTTTTCCCCCCTTTGCCTTCCACGAGTAGTTAGGACACTTTTTTAACTTACACATTAACTGAGTAATATTTGTATAATTCCTATTCTCTGAGATTTTTCTCTGCTTCAGTGATTCCATTTCAATGGTTTATGCTTTCTGAACCTCTGTGGTCTACAAATATGTGTGTGTGTGTTTGCATTTTTCTCTACTGTCTTTTCTTTGTATTTTTTTTTCCTATCCCAGGTATCTTCTGGCTAATTTTAAAAAATTGACCTTTTTGTGGTTTAGGTTTGTGATTTAAAATGAAGATTTTGGATTAATTCTGGAATTTGCTGGGGGTTCTTACACAACTCTGGTCTTAAATGGGCAATACTAATATGAGTTTTTTCTCTGTGTCTTTTGCTTGTCTCTTATATTGAAGCCTCTAGCAAGATAAGATACTAGTGATGAGTGACACAGTTTTATACACTTTTGTGGTCTTGTATAATATATGGAAGTCTATCAGAGGATTTACAGCTCAACACCATGTCCAGTGGATTCTGTCCACTACAGTCGGTGAGGATGAATTGAAAAGACCCCTCACTTTCAATTCCTTTTTTTATCATTCTAAGATTGAGAATTTATCTTCCTTCATTACCATCTCCCACTGTATTAACTATCATAGTTGGAGAGAGAGAGTGAATCTAACATTAGAAAAGGACTTTGTATGGATACACTATCCCATACAAACACAGAAGACAATTGTCTCCACAACTATGGATGGGTCTCCAGACATATTTCTGTTGGGCAAGTAATGTTGCAACTTGACATATCAAAGCTTCCCTTCATTGACTCAATTCACAGAAAATTATCATCTGGTCATTATCTCCAGTGTTACTAGGTTACAAGAAAGCATTTAATCAGAAGCCAGGAATAGTGACTGCATTAATTCTGATCTTATGAATAACTTATGAGGCTCCATTTCTCAATATTTTCAAAGTGTACGTTAAAGCCAGAAGCATTTGTGCTAATATTTTTTTTTTGTGCATACTGTATCTATTTATGACAATAGTGAGGAATTACTTGTGAGGAGGTGATTTTCATTGCTTACTTTTTTACAGGTAGAGATGAAATTAAAAGTAATGCAGATTTTATTTTTTTTTAATCATAAAGACTTGATTTTATGGTCTTTATCATCCTTTATGAAGTTTATAGGGTTACTTTGAAAAACTACTTTATGGCACCCATGCCATACACATTGGGTTACACATTATTTTTATTTTAACTCAAAGTTCTTGTCAAAGTACATCTTTCTTATGAATGGCGGCTTTTAATGTTTGCTTCCTTCTTTTTAACTTCACATCAGCAATATTTCTACAAGAAAGTATTTGTATCTTTTCCTTTTATATAATCAGGAATTAAGTGAATTTGTATGAGTACCAGTTTTATCTTTCTTTGAAAGGAAAGTGGCACACAGCTTTTAAATAGGCTAAAGTTTCATGTGATTGTATGTATCCTTTGCAAGGTTAGTTCCTGCTCTACTCCACCACTCTAAGATTGTGAGACATTTTATGGCATGTATGTTCGGTGTTTAGTGCATGGACAGTGAGTTACAAGCAGCATAAATAGTACTTTGTTACAGTACTATTATTGCTATACACTTTAAGTCAACCTACCTGCACTTTGCATATCTGATCTGACTGATAGTTGTCTGACTATCTGTCAATTAACATCTTAATCTCTCTAGCTCAGTGTCTGCAGTGGACAAGCAAACAGATGCAACACATCTGAAGTTTGAGTAATTTCTGAGGTCTTTTCCTACTTGTTTTGTACTTCTTTTCATTCAATCTCTCTTCTCTTAAGCAGAGCATAACGCCTTTTTTTTTTCTTTCCCACATGGAGAGCTATCTGAGCAGTATTATTACTATTGGGATATTTCATTGGTCTTTCTGGACCAGTTGCAGAACATAAGATAGGGAGTGAATTTTGAAGAAGAGAATTAGCTGCACATATTTCTCCCCCTCATCTGGGTCTGCAACAGCACTGGAGGTGCATATTTAGAGATAATGAAAGCTTCTCTTGCTCTTCCCTTTCCATTTATTACGAGCTCTCCCAGGTACCTGGAGGACAGTATTTGAAAATACTAGTTTTTGAAAGGTGTACATTGACCCTGTTTTAGTACACAGCTGTATAATTTTAGTGGCAACCACTATATTTTGTCTTCCCCTAGAATATCTGGATAGACTCCTTATGGCTTTATAATTAGAGTTATAAGAAAATTTTCTAGGGAGATAAGCAGAATTGTGTGTAAATTTGATGCATAATTCTTCAGGCCTTTGGCAAGTGGCAGAAGATTCCGAGCCTGTCATGAAAGCTTTCAGTTATAGCAGATAATTAACAAACTGGAGATGTTAGCAATGGAAAGAAGTTGCTGCATAAAATTAAAAATAAAACCCCAAGCTCTGGGGACTTGAGCATCTTAAATTTTCAGAAGTGCAAACAGATGACATCTGGTCCAACATAAAGATTGTGAGAAAGTTAACCTATTTGAAAAAGTTTTGAATCAGCAGAATGAAGCATGTTCTGTATCACAGCTTTATAGCATGCCACAATGGTCGTTTTGATTTTGTAAGAGAAACTTGTAAACTGAATGTATTGTTTCATTGAGCAATGGCCTGAGAGGACAACAGAATTGCACTGTAGTTGCTCAAACACCTTCAGGATGATGAGGCCATTCTGTTACTTGGTGAACAGCACCAGTGTAAATTTCCACTGATGCCTGGTTGAAGACAAAATGGATTTACAGCTTGAAGAGAAAATGGTCTGGGTCCTATATATTTTGATATATCCAGGTATGGGAAGTATGCGACTACCGAAATGATGATCATCAAAGAGCTAAATAGCAATGCTGTGATATTCAGTTACTGACGGAAGGGGACAGGCTGAGTGCTCGCTTGTTTCTGCAGAAGCCACAGATTGTGGAAGAGACATAGAGAAGTGAGAGATGTGAATATATTAACTCTATATCAAACTTGTTCAAACTGATGCTCCACTGAGTGTTACTGGTTTTGTGAGGAATGGGTTCAAAATGAAACCAGAGGAGCAGGCTCTTAAAAATCAGTCTCCTGGCTACTGATAGAAGCAAGGATGAACTGATCATCAGAGGGGGTTTCTCTTTTCTGTGCGTGCTTTGTGCAAGTGCAATACAGTTTTGTATTTCCAGAGTCAGAATACAGATGGGAAGGGATTTGCAGATTTTTACTTTCTCCTGGCTTTCCTAACTATGAGGGACATGCCTAGGTAAGCTGTTATGAAATGAAATGCATTGCTTTTGATGCTGTGATACAGTTACTAGTTAATATGCTGGGAAAAGCAAAACCATAATTTTCCTCATTCCTTCCAGCTTGATCTTCAACATATGTACAGGAAGGATCCAGTGTCCACTGGAGACTGATTTTACCTTCTACGAAGGTGGAGCAAAGTTCCTACTGCACATGGAAACACAATGCAAAAAGGAGTAAAGAGTGGAGAAAGAACAGATCTGTTTACCACTGTAGCTATCCCAGGGTAACATGAGCTGTTGAGACAGGAAACTAGTTAGGGGGTGTGTTGATTCATAATCCTCAAAGTAGAGGAAAAAAAAGATAGGGGAAATGAGATGTTCTCTGAGCACCACAGAATTAAAAAAAAAACAACTCATAATTATATCTGAATATTCCAGCAGCAATGAAAACCCAGTAGCAACAAAGTTAAAACCCTCTATCTCTCTAACCCATATCTCCAAAGAGCCATGAGCACAAAGGATGAAAAACTGCCCTCTGCTGAATTACAGAATGGTCAGAGTCCATGACTGCTGAATGCAGAACAGGAGTAGATACTAAATTTAGTTTCCTAACTTCTGTTTCAATACCTAAATATAAATGGCCTGATTTTTTTTCAAAGATGTTGAACAGTTCCAGATTCCTCTGATTTATGTTGCTACTTAGAGAAAAAGAAAAAAAAAAAAATTTGTTTAAGTATCTAACAATAGTACATGGAATTCTGCCCTTATAGACCAGAGGTTTGCAGCCTGCTTCGTAAAATAATTGGATGCCATTGTGCCTTCCAAAGATGGATAGAGCTGCAAAAGAAAATATTTATTCTGTTTTCCTATTAATGAAGGAAATGAGAAGCAGAATTCTCATGGCCCTAAGTGTGCAGTAACAAATATTTGGGTTTTTTCTCTCCCTCCCACTCCAAGTTCAATGGAAATACACTAGAAGAGAGACTTAATGTAGGAAGCATCCTTGTCAGTGCAAACCTCCTTTGGAGTATAGTGCAGCTGTAACTACACTAGTAGTGAATTAAGCTTTTCATTATTTTTAAATGAACCTTCTGTCCTAGTTGATTTTTTGTTTCGGAATGTAACGGAAATCAAGAATTTATGACATAGGCAACTTATGTATCCAACAGTATATGGCATCATCTTTTGTTCCAGAAGATTTGTGACTCTGTGAAAGAAGCACTAGGAAGAGCAAAAGTTCCTGTCATTTTCAGACCTTCAGTTCTTCCTGGACTAGTCACTCGAGCATTTCAGAGTGACACAAGGGAAAAGGGGAAATGTGGATTGTTACACAACATACAAGACCATACAATAAATAATGTAATGCATAAGTAAAGCTGAATAACCTTATCCCCAAGAAACCTGAGTGACACTATTATCAAGTCTTTATTTGGTGAAGCACATAAAACTGAATTTGTGATCTCACCTGAAAACAAAAAACCAAACATACCAAACAAGCCCTTTTACCAGCTAAAACAAAAAAAGGGCAGGAGAGAAGTAAAACTTTATAAATCACATCCTTGAGTCTGAGAAAAATCTCAGATTACAGTGTTAGTGTCAGTCTCCCAGAAGGGCTGACAATTCTACTTTGCTCTGTTCCTCATAAAAGAAGGGTTTTGACCAGGAATGTCTGAAATTGAGAGTTTCTAGTAGCTGTGATTAAAATAGCACAAATCAACATTCCCCAGTTCACTTACCCTACCTGCAACCCCCTTTTCCTCCCCCACCTCCACCCCAAGAGCATAAGATTCATCATTTGACTTCGCTTTTTATGTTTTATCTTTTATATGACAGTTTACTAGAAATAGTGTATCTGGAGCACCCTATATGAAAATAACACAAAAGAAAGCTTGAATTATTTCTTCAAGTTACTTCTTCAGGTACAACTGGAATAGCCTGCTTGACTCTTTTATTAATATGCTGAATACTTGATAAATCTAGATATGTAAAGATTGCATTAACTTAATAAAATAAATCGATTTAATCTAATAATAAATTTTATTGATGGTGACTTGGCAGGTGAAAGCACAAATGAAGATGGCTGTGAAACCTTTAAATGTTTTCTGAAGAAAGTGCAATTATCTGATGATCTTCATCATAGGAACAAAAAACTAAATAAATTGAACCAAGGTTATAACATATAATTAATAACATACATATATACAGGTTTTAGTGTAACCCACAGAACATTAATTATAGCACTTATTTCACAGCTGTTCTATGAAAGCTCAAATAAAATGTGTCTACAATTAAAACTGAATATATACTGACTTCATTAACTTAACAGCTGCACCAATAACCAATACCAAGGAACATACCCTACTTTGTTAATGTCTTGATACCATCTGCAACATTCAAAACTATTTGGTTTCAAAGCAGATTATGTCTTACTAGTATTGTGATCACACCTATCACAATATGCTTACACATGCTACTAAAATGAATTGATCTGTTTCAAGGGAATTTCAAGGGTTATGAGCTGAGCTGCAAGACAATTTCCTAAACACAACGGTGGTAGCAAGAAAGTCAAAACCAAGTTCTTGGTGGCTTCTTCCCAATTCCTATGTTCTCAAACATGAATTTCTCTTGTGTGCAAACAAGCAAAAATTCAACTTTTGAACAAAAATGGGGTGACTGAATTAGTATAGGAAACTTATGCTATCACTTACTTTTCAATGTTTTGACATAAAAATTGTCATTTTAACCCATATTTCAAAGTGTAACTTTCAGCTTTAAAAAGGAAAAACAAACCCACATGCACAAAAAAACAAAACAAACAACAAAAAAATCCAAACCAAAACCAAAAAAACCACCAAAATAAAACCCTCCCCCAAAAAAACCCCAAAAATCCCATCATATAGAGAATCATACAAGACATTAAAGAAAATATACTAGATTTTTAAATCTGCTTTACAAGCTATCCCAACACAAGCAATAATAGGTGACAGCAGGCATAAAATTGTACCTCAGAAAGGTGTAATTCCATTTAACATTTACAGCAGTGTGTTTTCAGCATCTGGTTCTTCTCCAGGCCTTGGTTTGGGATGTGAACTTAATCCATTCTTTTTGCTTCTTTGAATATTGACTAGCAGTAGTTTTCTAGTATTATAATCTCTCTGTCACTGCTAATGTTTGAGTTATACCCTTACACATTTGAGACCTCTCTATCTATATAATTCTTTCAAAATTTTCCGTACAAATTCTATTTTACCATTATTACCTCCCTGCCTTGTTTCTTCATTTTGTTCTTTCATACTCTTCTTGTCTTTTGGCCACCATTTATGACTTGTGTAGCTTTCACAGTTCTAACTTCCGTGTTCCTTATGTTCATCTTCCCAGAGTCCATTTCCTTGCTTATTAATTACACCCTCTTCCCCATCTTCAACCTTCTTGCACTCCCTCAGGTTCATTGGCTCAATCTGCTCCTCCCCTCAACAGCTGTCTCTTGCCATCTGTTTTTTGTCCTTGACTCAGATGTTGTGATGCTTTTTTTTTCATATTTCCTGTGCTTCCATGTCATTTGAGCAGCAATGAAGAAATAACCTATAGCTCTAGGAAAATAAGCTATTAATTAGTTTACAGGTTCGCATCCTGTGGACCATGTTAACTGGCATTGAAATTCAGGAAGGGTATACTTTGATCTTTATAATTGTGTTCTGGACCATACTCAGTCACCTTCCAGGTGTGAAACTTGTTCAGACAAGTCAAAGTTCTGAGTTAGAATCTGTGAGGAATGTGTCTGTCAAACCTTTAGAATTTTCCAAGCTGCTGTGAAAGGACATTTTTCAGTGGTTTTCAGAATGGAGAAAAAGCAATTTAATCACTGGAATGCTATCAGGAACACCTCTGGCTTAAAACCAAATTCTGCTAAAAGGTCAAGATTTTGCTTTAAAATGTTCAAAAAGTAACTGCTGAATTTGTTATAGTTTAACATCAACGAAAGAGCATTTTTCTGTTAGCTTTGTACAGAAATACCTGAGCCATTTTTGCAGAAATGTTTGTAAAAAATTAAATACATCTTCTACCTGACAGACACCCAGTGGAGAAAATTTCAATCCAAATGTACAATTTTGGTAAAGTTAAAAAGAACTTCACTTGGAAATGTCCAATAAGAAACATCAAGGAAGAATAACTTTAAAGACTCTCTGAACTCCATCTATAACAAAATCTTTTTGTATTAAGTTATCAGCTATGTTATTAGCAATGAAAGGGAATATTAAGCATCTGTCTGTTTTCCTTTCTAAGTGTTAACATAAAGGATGTAATGTAAGGGCTTTAAAATATCTGTCTTACGTTAGTCTTCTTTGTAAAAGACATGACAGGCTGGGTAACTATTTAATTTTTTCATGCACACATTCCTTTAACCAGGAATGGCCACCCAGCAGGATGGATGGCTGCCTTGCTGCTTGTCCCCAGAGGCTCGGTTAGACGGGATCCTCCGAAGAGGGGAGCTCCCAGTCTCCAGGGGCTATCAAAATGCCAGAGAAGGGAAGATTGTGAAAAGTTTCAGTCGTCTCACCAAACCAAAAGTAGAATGGCGGACAGAGAGAGACAGCTAGCATGGAAACTGCAGTGGTAGAGAGCAAGTCACAAAAGGGCTCAGGCACAGAGAAACTAGTTTTTATAGCCAGCTTGGGATTTGTCATTGGAACCACGGCACTCTGTAAGGACATAAAAAGAAATAGGGAGACTTTTGTTGCTGTTTTTCTAAATCTTGTTCTCAATTTTCATTATTTTAAAAAGTCTATTTTCTAGTTTCCATTTCCTTTAAAAAAAGCTTCTGAGCTTATAAGTGAATGTAAGGAACTGAAGAGACAGATCCCCCTCAGAACTTTATTTTAATGTTCTATCTTAAAAAAAATTATTTAAAAAAATACTCTTACCCAAAATCAAACTACATTTGAACAATTAGGTAAAGGATATGTTAAGTATTTTGTAGGATTCTAGTTATTGTTCTGAAACATCAAGCAATTAGTGTAAATCACCTGTAACACTGGAAAAATTGGAAATAGTATTATAAAACTAACTCAAATCTTTTCTATAGAATATTAGCATAGGATTAAGGTCTGGACAAATATATTTTTGGTTTTAATTGAGCAGACTGAAAGCAAAACCATTTGGCAGATGTATAGCCCAGTAAGTTATAGTAAAATTTAAAGAGTGATGACAACACGTAAGAATTTTTTTAGCATACTAATAACATAATTTAAAGGCAGAAGCAATTTGTTAAGGATTAAATTGCACACTCTGCATATGCAGTAAAAATGTTTTGTGCCCCTCAAAATGTTTTATTTTCTTAGAGAGAGTATACATCTTAATTGAATAATAAACTTAAAAATAGCATTTTGAAAGCATTATATTCTATTGTCTGGATTACAAATTCAAAACACTGACAGACTAATCCTGCTCATATTAGGTATAGAATGCATGTTATGGCATAATTATGTTTCAAATGTACTTGATAGATTTTAGTATGCACTTTAAATATCATGATACTATGAGAAGCAGCTGTAAAAAATGTCATCTTGGTGCTTCATATTTATGTTATGACTTCCACAGGAGTTTTGAAAGTCTGAAGGACTGTTAACTGCCGCTATTGCCATCTCAGGATGGTGTGTTAATATCTTTCTCCCTGACATCCTTCTCCCCTACCAGTGCCAATTATGACAGAGACGGTGTCCAGGGATTACTGACAATTTCCTTGATGATGTGTGAGAGCTGCCATTGCCCACTTGGAACACTGACAGTGACTGAAAGGCATGTGTCTTGGCTGTTAAGTGTGTTTAATAGCAGCATGCCATTTTCTGTCATCTCTTGTACCTTAAGAAGAGTCATATTGTCTCCATATGTCTGTTCATGACAACTTCCTGGGTGTCAGTGTGGCTGAAGTGCCACATGTGCACACGTGTTCTCATGTGTGCAGCAGGAGCAGTGAATTGTATGGGCTTGTTAATTATGTTTGCTGTGTGCATGCCAGGAGTTAAATGGCATTGATCAGGATTACTAAGGTGCCAATAAAAGCAAACCTGTGTTAGACAGTGAGAAATTAGTCACACCAGAGACTTGTAGTCCTTTTTTAAATAGTGGTGCTGAATCTTGTCTGATTATATTGTGAAATGAATCACAAGAAACATAGTGTCAAATATATGTAATATCACTAGTGATTCAAATCTGGCGAGGATTCATTTTAGGCTTTTACATTGAGTTTTGAAAAGTGCCTAGAACTTCCAGGGATGATTTGTTCCAGAACCTGCAAAGAAGAGTATTTATAGTTCTGAAAAAGTTCTGAAATCATGTAAGGTGTGGTGGAAATTAGCCAAGTACACAGCTGTGGCTGATCCACCTATCAAGGACCTTATCAGAATTTCCTCAGAGTCAAAAAAGATTCACGTTCATTTTACCAGCTTCTGAAAAAAAAAAAAACCAAACCCCGTCTAATCTTCCTATAAATCAGTTAGTAAAATTCAGGTATATTGTCAAACATTTATACCTGCAGCATGGTCAAAGGAATAATTCATTTTATATTTTTATCTTTATATCAGCATCAGTCATATCCACATGGTGGTGAGAGGATTATAATAAGTAAGAAGAAGGGCAGATTTTCAGAATAGCTTGAATTCCCCAAATTCCATGAAACACCTCCTCCAGTTTCTCTGGTTTTACGCAGGGAAGAACCTGAAATTGTACTCTGAAATGGTTTTGCATTTCAAGTCTATAAAATCTCAATGACTGATCAGTTGTATCTCTAACATCTTGTAGCTAAAGCACTGAGCCAATTTTCATGAGACCTGGATTCAATCTCCTGTCCTGTTGTAATCACCCCCTTGGATGGGGGTGATTTGGTTTTTCAGTTCTTCATGCCCAATTTTCCTGTATTTATAAAAATATTTTATATTTTATTTTCCTGTATTTATATTTATATTTATATTTATATTTATATTTTCCTGTATTTATAAAAATATACATAAATTTCTGAGCTGGAAGTCTATGTAGTAATAATTCCTATTATGTATTCATAGTAATGTTTAATGTAACAGTCTGATTTTGGGTATTAGTTAGAGATAGAGTCTCTAGATATCTATTTCATGTACAGGTTTTTTTAACTTACTTTCACGGTGAGCTGCAGATCTCTTTGTTAATTGATACCTAGGAATAATGCTTTAACTCTGGAAATAACTATGCAATTGATTTAATAAAACAAATTTATTGGAATATGTTTGGTTTAAATTAAATTTCTACACATGAATGTTAATTAAAATTTACTCCTACTGATAATAACATTATTAACATGTATACAGTGTACAGTTAACAGAAACAGAAATAAAGGCAATTAGTGAAATTAGATGTTTTCTCTACCAGGAAGGAATATCCCAAAGAGTAATTGATTATATTCATATATTCTCTGCAGATATTACTAATAGCATAATTAAATCAATATAACACCACTTTAGAAACACTAAACAGATTTAATGACTGGGGACTTGATAGGAATTACATTTTTTTATTTTCTTTTTAATTGTGTATGACTGTCAATAAAATTGGGCATTTTCATGTAGCAGTCATGACCTGACTGTGTTTTGCATTACAGAAATTAATTAATATATGTGGAAGTCTGTTGCTGCTTCTCAGGTTCTTTTGAAGCATTTATCTTCTTATTAAGTGTCAGCTGTGTAAGTATGTATGCTCATCTAAAGGTTCTCAGTTATTTTCTCAGAAATTTCATTTTGGTATTGTGAATGATTATGTGAGATTTATTTGTAATGCAATATCTAAGTATTGCCAATGTAGTATATAATATAAGCAGGTCTAAATTTTTATAATATAAGCAGGTCAGTGTAGAAATGTCCAAGTTTACAGTTTTTGGCCTTGCAGGATGCCAGGTGACAATAGCACCTGTGTAGCTGCTGACTTAGGATTTTGCCTCCATATATGACCAGGTCTTAGTGACTTTACTCACCTGTGCAGAAGTGAGTGTTCCCTGTCTTTGGGCTGGATATATTCTGCAGGCATCCCTGCCAATGGATCCACCTGGGAGCTGCCTACACCCTTGGGAGAACAGTTTACCCTGCTGGCCCAGTCCTCAGCAGCATTTAAGGCCCTTTTGCAGACCCATGTGTACCAAAATCAATTGCAACCATCACAGCTCCTCCTTTGGTATGCATTCATTATGTGAGCATCCAGACAGCTCCACCTGTGATTCCTACCTAGCATTCTTATCTTAGGACAAACCAAATTGTCCATCAGATACCGCAAAGAAGAGAGGGTATTTGTGTGGAGGTCTCTGAGGAGGACCTGACTATCTCTTTTTGCCCTCACAGACACCACTTGAATTCTTGTGCACAATTTACCATTTTAGTGTCTTGTCTGGGTGCAAGAAATGATGGCAAGAATAGGCAGGTGGAGAAGACCACTTTTTTGCTTTTCAGAAGATCAAGTAAAGCTAACAATAAATGACTTTAATTTTATAGCCCTTCTCTGCCCCTTCTGTATTGGGGAAGGAACGAGGGGCTTCAGTGGCTATAAATGGTCCTAAGGGGCTCTGTGGAGTACATTGAGAGATTATGTAACCCACCATCCTATCCACTCAGAGTACAGTGTTATCACACCAAAACCCTTGGAATTCCAAATCTTTCTCTTTCAGTAATATCCCAACAACAGTTTTACAGGGATTGATTCTCCTGACACTTCTGTGAGACAGATACAGTAAATAAATTTATGGAGGGAAATTCCATGACAGAAGAGCTAAAAGGTTTCCCCGGAAGCATAACACTCCATGTGAGAGAATTTTCAATTTAGCAAGCCTGACTGCCAGTTCCTGCATTCAGACCTTAAATCCAAGAAACCTTGAAATTTGAATACTTCTTTTTATCATTGTAAATAGTGTTCTACTATTTCAATTTAGTTAAACTGTATTTGTTATCGTCTCTTGGGCAGAAAGATGTAGGTGATATGTGATGTATAAATCCTTCTATGGATAAAATCTTAGTGAAAATCAATGTCAGGAAAATTAGGTGTGTGTGATTAAGGAAGTTAAACATGGCATTACATTACATGAATAGTCACCTTATACTGATAGAGTAAGTTGACTGATTGAAGTCAATGTTAGGCAGGGTCTGTGCTAACACAAAGAGAAAAGTAAAATTAATATTGAATTACTGGTATTTATATATTATCAATATGCCTTTATACGCCTGACTGTTGTACTTCTGGAAGGACAATGAAAGATGCAGACAAGCCTTTACATTTAATCCTAAAAGGTGAAACTTGATAAGCATGCCCTTAGGACAGCTAAATGTTACACAGCTTGATGGTGGTTGGAGAAGCATCTGCCAATGATGGGGCTTGCAGAGGATGCTACTCTATATGTTACAAAAATGTTCTGCAGGGGCATCTAGCTCTCATAAGATTCCAGCCACACAACAAAACATGCAGGGAATGGAAGAAAACATGATACACAGAGAACACGAAGTGAACCGAAATTAGAGTTTAAACTTCAAGCAATGTATAACCAGATGGAAAAATGTGGAAATGGATGGGTAATTATCACTAAGTTTTAGATGTAATGTACAGTCTTTCAGTTATTTCCCTTTTTCACATCTTCATATGCCATCTTTATCACTTATTGTCGATGAACGCCATGGACACCCAGTCCATGTCATTTCAAAAATCTGAAAGCTGGGGAAGAATGGGTTAGGCACATTCTTCCTTTTAAGAGCTAATATCCTTCCTAGAGGCCAGTGCCTAGAATCAGAATAATTTCATTTGGAAAAGACACTTAGGATCATTGAGTTCAACCATTAACTCAGCTCTGCAAAGTCTGCCACTAAACTATGTCCCCAAGTGCCACATCTACTCGTCTTTTAAATTCCTCCAGGGATGGTGACTCCATCACTTCCATGGGCAAATTGTTTCGGTTTTTAACAATTCTTTAAGGAAAGAAATTTCTCGTAATATCCAATCTGAACCTCCCCTGGTGCAAATAGAAGTTGTTTTCTCTTGCTCTGTCTCTTGCTACTTGAGAGAAGAGACTGGCCACCACCTGTCCATAACCTCCTTTAAGGCAGGTGTAGAGAATGATAATAGAATAGTGCTACCTGTGTGATGCCTGCTATCTGTGGCCTGTAGACCATGTTGAGGAATACTTATTGTCGCTCTCATTCACATTGACCCACAGTATATTTTATTAATGTTCTCACAGATTTGTAACACAAACCACGTGGTGTAGTGGGCATTTCTAGAGGACATTTCAATTAAATTACTACTGAATATACAAACGCTATGAAAACGTAAGGCATTATGGACCCTAATTTGTAGCCTACAAGAAGTTTAAACAGGTTATTTAAAGTCACCTTGGAGTTAATTGAAAAATAAAACAAACATAGCAGAATAAAAACCCAACCTCACTAATCTATCACTATTTTATGGACAGAAGGGATCAAAATAATTACTGCCTGTCTAAAACACGCCTTCTGAAGAAAGAATACAACTTTTAAAATTAGGTAATTGTATTCTTTCAAGTGGAAACTACAGAAAAAAAAAGTAGAATGCTAAAATATTTTTACTACTTTTAAAGCATAATTATGTAAATGTACAATTAATTATACATTTTTAACAAGCAAAGTAGTAGCTTTACATGAAAAAGTCTAAAATATGTTACCTTGAATTCTACATAGCTGCAATCTGTTCTGGTATCCAAAAATATTGTGGTGTAATAAAATGTGAAATTTTATAAAATCTACTCTTGGGGTTTTTAAAATATAAAAGAACACTAAATACAGCTATAACACAAATCAAATCATGAATCTAATTTTTATATCATCTATGTTTACTAGTAAGCATATATACTACAAAGTAAGAACATATTTAATGAAGAGTGAGAGCATATATAATTAAGTAAGAACTCTTTATAGTCAATGTTTTTGTGTTCATATATTAATATATTTGAAGACAATATTTGGATGTCAATGCATCTCTGTTCTCTTCAGTCTCATTCCTGCCGCCAAAGGTCTGTCACATAACAGGTGACATACGGGCAAGCAGCTGAGCTGTAACTGGGTGCATCAGACTGTCCCAGGGCTGCCAGCTGCAGGATGGGGATGCTGGTTTATATTAGTTCAGTAAGCTGGGAGTGCATACAGTGTGCTGGCACTCAGCCTGCTTCTATGGCGGGTGTGATCCAAGCACCCTGCCATGTATACACTGTTTTGGGAATATCCTGTCAGCACTGCCATATTTCTCAATCACAGGAAATCACAGGAAAATATTCACATTCTTCAAAATTTACAACTAGGTGTGGAAGTTCACGCTTCTGCAAAAATGTCTCTGATGCCAACAAACTGCTAGATGGCAAGCCATGTGTGCATTATTTATGGTACAAAGCAAGATGAATGCATGAGTAAAACCATGAAAGCTGAATTCCAGGGAAAATACACTGACTAAAAATCAAGAATTTGTACTCTCCTAGTCCTCCAAAGGCAGACAATTCATAGGCACAGTGTTAATGGCTTGTCTGCTTGCACAGATATTGGGTGTCCAACTGTCCGTCAAAAATTATTTAGTATGTAAACAATTTTAAAAAATCATGCTTTACTCTAACATTTTGCATTCATCTTCTTTTACATAGTTTAATTCTTTACTGTTTCCCTTCTCTATGAAAATACGGTCTTCTAAAACCAGCATTCCTTTTGCATGCTTGCATTCCCAAAGAATATGAGTACTTCTATCTTCTGCTGTCAAATCATTAAACAGTTCTTTTATGCTATTATGTGATCAAAATTGCATGAGCGTTGGCTTTCCCAGGCCCTCTTCTTTCCCTTTCTTCTCTGAATTGATGTAATTACACAGGCACCTGGAGCTCAGCACTGGGGACAGCTCCTGAGTCACATCCATGTCCCTGACGCTGACTTGTTTTGTGATCTTCAGAGACGACAGACCAATGGAAAAATTGTACTTCCAGTAAATAATTCAAGCACACAAACTGGAATCCTAGCTCTCATGGACCTGCCGAAAAATACAATACACTGTTACATCAAAAAATAAGAAAGTACTGGATATGGCGAAAGCAACAGAAAAGCCTTTTTTATTCTTGTCCTGGCATATACTGGCAGTCTTATTTCTCAGCTGCTGTGAGTAGGAAGCTGCGTCTGTTTATGGAAGAGCCCTATTAGAGTATTTTTTTAGTCTAGGTTTTTTCATTTGTGGAAAGAATTTACCTGTTCTGCAAAGCCATGAAATTTAATTATTATGTAAATATAATAGGTGCAAGTTTTTATACAAGGAGAGACTTTCTTATCCTTGTCCTCATCCCTATCCTCATCATTGTGCTCAATGTCATCTTCATTCATATTATTATTATTCATCTATTTTTTCTATTATATTGTACAAGGATAATACTTTTCCTCTCCTTTAAATATGCATCCTTTTTTTTCCCCTGAACCAGTCTATTGCTGCACCCAGTTTCCTTCATTTGCTATCTATGAGAGAGCTGCAATAACCTCTTCTATGACAAGTTATTCTGTCATTTTATCTTTTACCGTAAAATATTTTGGGACGTTTGTTTGAAAGATGCTGTATGAAAATGAATGAATTTGTACTGGTTTATCCTGAAGCAGAAGTTGCACTGAGTTGATTCCCCTTTTTCTCTCTTCTAGATTTGACTTGTCATCTTTTTAAGCAGATTTTTGTTCTTTTGTTTTGGTTGGAGTTTCTTTTATTTTGTTTTTGGGGTTTTTTTAATGTTGTTTATTGATTCAGTACACAAAACAACTTGCACTTAGCAGTTTTCAAAAACATTCCTGTTTGTAGTGTCCTGCTTTCATAAAATAAAATAAAAACCAAAACAAAATCCTGAGAATAATAAACCTACAGAATGCAGTTGCCTCAACGAAGACCTCACAATGAGCCTGTGAGTCAAAATATGACTGAAAAGGCACACATGGAAAGGGCCAGATTAGGAAAAGGACCTAACATAGGACCGTTCTCTTTGATACTTTGATCTCTGCAGTTAATTTTTAAAATTTTCAGCTCTGAGACTTTATCCCAACTGGTAAAAATATCTGTCATGTATTAAATAAATTGAGGATCTATTTTGCACTCTAGATTTATATTAATGAGGCAGTAATGGTATCAGAATGTTATGTGGGACCACTTGAGTAATCAAAATAATATGTATACAAAGGCCTCTGTATATGATATTACGATTTTAAAGCTCTGTGCTAGCCTGTATGGAATGGCTATATGGAATGGCACATTCCTATATGGAATGTGCAAATTCTTCAGATTTGCACACAAGTAGCAGAATTGCTACTTGTGGATGGACAGCCTCTGGCTCTTTAAGTCACCCAACCAAAAAAGGTCTGAGAGGACATTGCTCACCCCTCTGTTCACATCAATAGGTTGGATTCTGACATAGGGAAAGATAAGGTTTGATGCTCACATGGTGATCTCTCAGACTAATCTTTCTGCATGGATGAAAGACTGTAATCTACAGTTAGGAAGGTATGAGTTCACTGAACTCAGTGTGAGTTTTACCAGTTACTTAGTGGAGACTATGTTTGATGCCTGTTTATTAGTGCTCTCAGAAGTAAAAGAATTCACAAAATAAAGAATCCTATACAAACAACATCAAATAGACAGTTCTGCAAGAGCTTATTTTTTCTGTCAAACTAGCTGCCCTCACTTGGAGATCAGTGGAAAAGAGGTAAAACTGGAAAATCAGTAGGACTCTCAGCCTTTTTTGGAATTAGGAACAAGACAAACAGGTAAATTGCAGAGAAATGTACAGGGAAAATGAATCAGTGACACTTGGAGGAAAAAGGTGGCAATTCTAACTATACTCTCAGCCCTGTTTCATACCTCTGCTTCCTTGTCACTGGTCTTTAAAGACTGTTTAAGAAATCCCATCTCTTGCCACTTATTTCTCACTTAGATCATAATACACTGTGAACGTTTTTAATTTGTTTTTGTATTTCTGTATATTTGGTAAGATGGCAATCTTCAGAATAACAGAAACACTTGAAAATACCCAGTTTACTGGGTAGCTATCATATGAATAGGTTTTCCTGTTATTACCCATGGCATCTTGGTTCCACTCATTCTCTCATAGGAAAAATATGGTGGTGTGGCTGTGACCGTGTTTTGCTGTTGGAAACAACCTGCTTTTGCTAAAGACTTTCTTCTGTCTTTCAGGACTGATTACTGTTCTCTATTGGTTGTTCAAGCTGGCAGTGGCAAAATACGAAGAGACGTCCAAGGGCAATTGAAATAGACTTCATGGCCTTGGAATGGTTGGTAGAGGGATCAAGAGCATAGGAAGTGATTACCTTGATTCTTCCAGTACCAAGAGATAATATTGATAGGAATAGCGAGATCCAGCAATCAGGTCAGGTATTGGCTCTGAGGTTGCTGTCAGCAGAAAAATTTTAGGTTTGTTGACCATGGGAGGATCTACTCAACACATGGTTTACTGACACCTGATGGATCACACCTATAGCAGAGAGGAAAAAGAGTTCTAGCACAGGAATGCTAGTGGGACTCCTTGACAGAGCTTTAAATCAGCTTGGAAGGGGGAAAGGGATGAAACCAGGCTGGCCAGTGATGAGCAAGGGAACAGTGTGTCAAAACTTGAGGAAACCAGCACTAACGGGGTTCCTCAATATGTCTCAGGAGGTGTTGGCTGCAATATAGAACACCTGCAATATTTCTACACTAATGCCTGCAGCATGAGAAACAAACAAGAGGTGTCCAAAGTGATGGCCCAGGCCCAGAGATTTGACATCATTGGCGTAAGTGAACCTGGTGGGATGAGTCCTGTGACTGAAGTGCCCTGTTGGACAGTTGCACACTCTTCAGGAGGGACAAGTGGGGCAGAAGAGGTGGAAGGGTGACACTGTATGGAATAGAAGGGTTAGAATGTATGGAGCTCACATATGGAAATGGCAGAGTTGAGATTCTTTGGATAAGAATCAAGGGACAAACAAATAATGTGGATATCACCATGGGGATCTTCTATAGACCTCCTAGGCAGGACAATGACCCTGAAAAACTATTTTTTTGAGGAACTAAGGGACACTTCCATGTTAACTGCCCTTGTCCTTATGGGAGACTTCAGCTTGCCAGAAATGACCTAGGCAGATGGCACAATCTGGGGTAGAAGGTTCCTAAAAAACCTGGAAGACACTTTATGGAACAGATCTTAAGAGAGTTGACTCAGAAAGAGGCCCACCTTGATTTGGTGCTTGTCAGCAGAGAGGATCACGTAGACAAAGTGGAGACTGGTGGCCATCTTGGCCACAGACATGGTGAAGCAATTGAGTTTAAAATCTCTGCTGACAGAAGTGCCAGGAAAATCTCAGCTCTGGATGTGAAGAGAACAGACTTCACCCTGCTTGGGGAACTATGGAGTAAGGTCCCCTTGGAAAACGATTTTGCAGGTACCAGTGCTGGTCACTTCTTAATCACCTCCTAAGAGCACAGGAGCAGGTAATTCCTAAATGTCAAAAGTCAAGCAGGTGAGGTAGAAGGCCAGCTTGCCTGAACAGGAATCTTCTCTAGGAAATAAGGCAAAAAAAGGAGTATGCCCAGTGGAAGCAAGGTAAGGTGACACAGGTGCCTAATTCTGCATCTGGGATGGGACAACCCTGGGTGTACAGCCTGAGGAATGAGATGCTGGAAAGAAGCACCATGGAAAGGGATCTGAGGGTCCTGGTCTGTAGCAAGTTGAACATGAGCCAGCAGTACCCTGGCAGCCAGGAGAGCCAACCCTGTTCTGGGGGGCATCAGGCACAGCATGGCCAGCAGGGCAAGGGAGGGGATTGTCCTGCTCTGCTCTGAGCTGGGGCAGCCTCACCTCCAGTGCTGTGGGCAGTTCTGGGCGCCACAAGAATATAAGAAAGATATAAAGCTATTAAAGTGTGTCCAAAGGAGGGCAATGAAGATGATGAAGGGCCCTGAGGGGAAGCTATATGAGGAGCTGCTGAGATCACTTGGTCTGTTCAGCCTGGAGAAGACTAAGGGGAGACCTCACTGCAGTCACAGCTTCCTTACAAGGGGAAGAGGAGGGGCAGGCACTGATCTCTTCTCTGCGATGCCCAGTGACAGGACTCGAGGGAGTAGCCTGAAGCTGAGTCAGGGGAGGTTTAAGTTGGATATCAGGAAAAGATTTTTCACCCAGAGGTTGATTGAGCACTGGAACAGGCTCCTCAGGGAAGCCCAATGGAGGTCAAGAAGCATTTGGACAGCAGTCTCAGGCACATGGTGTGACTCCTGGCGATGGTGCTGTGCGGGGCAAGGAATTGGGCTTGATGATGCTTGAGGATGATCCAACACATTCTGTGAATGTGTGATTCTGTGACTCCATACCTTAGAGCTTTACTGGTGTACATATTTTAGCTGGCCTTTAATTACTCACAGAGTATATATAAATGTGTGGAGAGGCATCTATTTCAATCAGTTCTCCAAATTTGTGTGTTTAATTAAATTTTATATCTTCATAAGCTCCTTACACATTGGATAGGTAATAAGAAATTCCACCATATGTCCAAATGCCCTGGACACCCCCTTTTTTCTCCAGTAATTGTACAGAGAGATTATGAACGTCATCCACCACTGGTTTCTGAGGCAAAAGGAGCTTCTTACAAAGTTGATATACACAATAAAGGAAGAATAAATCTGTCACCACTGTGAAGCATGTGTAATAGCAAACTTATTAAACCTGTGAAATGGTACCTCTTGGGTGTTTTCATCTCTTCTGAAAAACTGAAAGTATCTGTTACTTGGTTGGAAAAGGCAGGAATAATTCAGCTATTAATATTTTATTTTCAGTTAAAAGGTCAGCATAGCAAGTGAAAACTTCTGGAATGAGTCTTGTTATTTCTCTCTTCTGTTTCCAATAAGACAAAATCCTTCAGAGTAGAATTGTCCTCTCTGAGAAAAACTGTTTTCCAGGCTCAACACATCCAAACAGTTTAAATTAAGTCTGTGGACAAACGAAAAGTCTGTTTCAGCTGGAACAGATCCTGCTACTTATCTGAAGTCTTTAAATCACGACAGAACTCTTTGCATGGTTTGTCTGAAAGACTGCTGATTTCAGCACTAGAGGCTGATGCCAAGGAATTTGTCCCATTGTTAACAAGTAAAAAGATCTATATTTGGTTAGTTTTTCTTATTTTTCCCTTGACTTCAATAGCGAATAATTTCTACAGCACTTCCAAGAAAGCGCTCTAGCTTTCTACAGGACTCAATGTTACCTCAGGTTTCATTCACATAGCAGTAAGGCGACCAGCATCATAAGGGTAAAGAGAGACACACCTTACTATTTGCTCAATGATCAAAGATATGGAAAGGGTTGAAGGTCACTGGCTTCTCCACTGCACCTAACAAGGAGATAAAACATGCAATTATTACTAGGATCATTTTCCATCTTCTCAGATGGAGACACTTCATACAGTTTTTAAGGAATTATCTGGAAAATTGAAAGGGTAACATGTCCTTCCGTGTTCCAAATTAGAGAAAGAACTTTGGAAGAGACTAAACTTGTGAGGAATTATCTGAAATGTAGTGAAAGCAAGTGCTCCTTTAAAATGACATGAGGAAAACACTGCAGAGACAGAATGCATCTGTAGGTACTTGTATCTGTGCCCAATGTCTTTCCAACAGTTGCACATTCGCATGGGAAAGCATGCATTGGAATGCATTACAGAAAAGGAGCTTGATGCTCATACGTAGTGGTGTTCTGGTTTTGAGTTTATTTGATTGTTCTGTTATAATGAGGTATTTCTATGTTAGTCAGTTATAGAATAGTTTGTTCCTGTGTATACCCATTCATTCCCCTCTGAGTGGGTCCTTCCAAGTTCTTTGTCTCAAGGTTTCCCGCCACTGATCTGTCTGTCAGAGGTGTCAATCTCCCCTCTCCTCCCCACTTTTCTATATATATCCCTGTCAATCTTATTCTTACCCTTGTCCATCACCCCAGCCCTGCCCAGGTTTTTCGGGAACCTTCTCTATAAATCACCCCAATCCTCCCAGGTGATTTGCCCCTTAGACCTCCTTCCAACCCTGGATTTCTCCCATTTGCCCCCTGTCAACCCTAATCCCTACCCTACAGTCCCTCCATTGGTTACCTTAGGTTCAATTCCCCAGGTTCTTTCTAACCCCTTCACGAGCTTGACTCGAGGCCATTTTGCCACTGCTCCCATTTGGGGGAAATAAAGTTCTTCCGAACAGCAGGCATCTGGCCTCTCCTTTGCTCTTGCCCCGGATCCCACGCAGGCAAAGCGTTCCACCAGTAAGCTTGAGCACACCCCTCGCTGCTGCGTGCCAGTGGCTCTCTGGTCTCAGCTGCCAGGTTCGACGTCGCCCAGCCACTGATTGGGAAACTCCTGCGCATGCGAGGGGACAATCTGTCAGTACCACTCTTCCTCGCAATAAAACACAAAAAGTATGCACATTTGATGCATTCTGTTTTCTCTAGTTTTATTAAATATTTGGTGAAAAATCAGCAATGATTCAGGAGGGATCTCTGGGAGAAGGACTGATGACTATCCTAATGAGTAAGAGAACAACAGAGCAGGAAAAAAAAACCCAAAAAAACCAAGAAAGAAATCAGGAACAAAGACTACTAAATTAATCCTAATCAGTTACGTGGAGTTAGTTGTGAGGGGTGCTCTTATTATGCACTTTGGGTCAGTCTGTTATTTAACTGCATTCTCTTATTCTACCCCTGCTTCTATGAAAGACTGTCATGGGTTACAAAGATGGCTTAAAACCAGAATCCTTTAGTCAGTCATCTGTTAGAACATTCTGCCTTTTTTCCCCTACTTGACCAAGGGAAACCATTGCTGGTTCTCAAATTATCCTGACTTCTGCCAAAAAATATGTTTGATTTACTGATAGTAGTTTCTTGTGCACAACATATATATTTTCCATTCAGGTTTGGCAGAAGGGCTTCTTTCTAAGAAGGTAGTGTGATCAGCAAAGAAAGTAGAGGAAGAAAATGAGTCTATCCATCTTCTGCATTTATGTTAAGAAATAAAACTGTAAAATAAAGATCAGAAGGCCCAATCCTACAAGACAATGAGTACATGAAGCATCTGCTCCAGGTAATGTATGCATACCTTTGTGCAAAGCAGGGTCTTCTCATGCAAGCTGCCCAGGGCTGTACCCAGCTAGGTTTTGAAGAAGTCCAAGGATGAAGGCTTCACACAACATCTGTGGACACCTGTCCTATTGCATGACTACCCTCACAGTAAAATAGGATCTGTTTTCTCTTTTGTTTTGTTGGTTTGGATTTTTTTTTCTTTGTATGATTCCTGCTAAATTAAAAACTTAATACACCAATTTAGTATTGAATTTCAGATCAAAGGTGTGAGATTTCATTTAGGAGAAAAATCCTTTTTTCTCTGTGTGTATGTGCATGTGCACCCAATGCCTGCATTTATGGCACCAGATATAAACAGCTCTTTCCAGGGGTACAGAAACAGTACATAGCAAACCAGGGCTTCAGGAGTGCCCCATCAGTAGCTGTCCTCTTCTCCCTTCCTCCCATAACATGATTTTCATAGAAAGGAAAATTAGACATATAGGTCAGATAGGTGTTTATCAAATCTTGTACCTCTCTGCTTTGGTAAACAAAAAACAGCTGCAGGTCAGTTTGGAAGTAGCCAAAGGGAGCACTGACTGAGAGGACTGCAGGTGCTGGCTTGTCCTTGCTGTGTTGAGTGTTCTGGTGCTGACTAAGACTCCAGAGGTCACCTACAGTTTGCCCTCAAAATATGAATTGGTAGAAAACTATTTCACCTGCAATGTAAGCCTTTTTCAGAAAGATTTATGGTCTAAATCAACTCTCTTACAGCATGGCTTCTTTTGTTAGGAGAGCTTAAAGCATTACAAGCACATTTTGTGTTTCAGGTTTTAAACAAAGAAAACCTTCTTGCTTTACAATGCATCCCTTTTTGCCCTAATTTGGTTTTGAGTTTGAATCTGTTTTTGTTTATTTGTTTAGTATTTTTGGGTAGTTTCAATCTGGCAGCTTTCAACACAAAAACAAACAAATAAAATTGGATTGTAAAGAAACAATTGTTCGAGGATTCTTCTCTTTCATCTCATCAGCTCTGCAGAATCCCTACCTTAAAACATGCTTATGCACATATAGATAAGCCAAATTCTGGACTTGCAGATTTATTCTGGGGTTTCATTTTTCCTTAAAACCTTGCGAAGTCTGTAGGTCATTCCACTTCATACTATTCAAGGTTTTAAAATTTCAGAATTTTCCAGGGGAGGGCAAAATCTTTACCTACTCCTGCTTAACTTGATAGCATAGTGTCAGAGGTTCTTTAGCACCCTCAGCATTAACAGAACATGCAACAATTTATCATCTCTATGTGCCAAGTGAATAAGGACAGAGATGTTAGTTATGATAGGCTTTGATTAATTTTGTTAAAAAGACAATGTTGCATACACACAAATAATCTCAAAAAGTGTGTCAATAAAACAGAGATTGCAGATAGATGGATCAGTCTGAGGGCCAAAGCAAGAGTCTGTGAGTCTTCTCACTTGAAGGAAGGTCAGGTAAAAAATGTTTCCAAACCCTCATGGTTGCACAAATTCATTGAACCTACTTGTTTTTCTACTAGCCAAATGTAATCTGTAATATTTGATTTATTTATCAAGCTGAATTAAAAATCAGGTATTCAATAATATTTACTCTGTTCCAGTCCCCAGTTAGTGCAGAATTTGAGGTTCTAACATACAGTAAAGAAGGGAGAAATAAAAAGATATAGGGCAGAACCAGATGCATTACGACTTAGAGAATATATGAAACTAGAAATTTGACACTACAAACTTGATGCAATGGTCCACAACAGAGAATCTAGAGAATCGCAGACAGTCATGGCATTTTAATTTACCTGAGAAAATGGCGTTGTATCACAAAAAAAAAAAAAAAAGAAAAAGAAAAAACCCTCACATTTGCTTATGAAACAATGTGTTTATTTAAAGTATGATATTTCTGGGAAAAAACATCAAGATATCCTTTCTTTCCCTCCATGTTTCTCTTCCAGACTGATAATGGCCATATAGAAGTTCTCAGATAAAGCTGGACAGAAAAGTCAAAAAGCAGCTATTTAAAATATTCAGAATCTGAAATTTTTGCTCTCTTTCCCAACTTTATGTGGAAGCTAGCCTTAGGAGATGATTAGGAAATAGGCCTGCAGCTTTTTTTCATGGTATTTTTTTCAGCAGTGGAACATTTTTATCAGATGGAAATATCCTTTCCCTATGAGTTGTTTTCAAGGCCATGATATTACCTGCACCTGTGAATAAAATGTGCAATGTGAGGTCTTAAGGGTGTGTGCTCATGGATACGGGCTGTTCTTAACATATGCTCTCTATCTGAAGGACATCTGTGATTAGTATCTCCCAGGGGATAATTGTACAAAGGACCCTCTGTTCTGACCCCTTCTATCACTGAAGCTAAAGAATATTAAACATTAATAGTGACAATTTATGCTGAAAAAATACTTTATATGTAGCACCTTTTTTCTAAAGGTATCAGGCATTGCATTAAAGTCAAAGAGCTGCTCTGAGCATCCTTTCCTTGGAAAACTTATTAGTCAAAAGCCTAAACAAAGGTTTAGCAGGATTCCTCTAGCTGTCAAAATGCCCAGCAGGTTTGGCATCCTTGCAGAATGGGCAGGGGTTTTTGTTAACACGTTTTTGGACTATGTGTCTGATTTTGGCTTTCTAAAATCAGGTTTTTCAGGACCTGTTAATGCCCATGTTTTCTACTCTAAAAGACTGAAGACCATGTCCAGAGGAATGTATATGGTGAGAAACATCGGCGGAGCTTTAGAGAGATTCTTCACATGCTGCTTGTATAAATCAGTAGTGTACTAGGCCTCAGCCAGCATCCAAGGCATCAGCGAGTTTGAAAAGATTGATCTGACATGGACATTGCTGACCACTTCACTTGCTCATGGGACTGGGTGTCACAAAGAAATATATGTCCCTTTTTTTGGAATGATAGATTTATTCTGTAAATTCAATCCTGTCACCAGTCATATTATAAATTTTGTAATGATTTCTTTTTCTTGACACTGTTCATATAATTGTATGCTTTCTTAAAATTATCACCTTTCTTTAAAAAAAGCTTCTAATGATTCAAATGCATTTTGTAATCTCAATATTAAAATCCAATTTATTTTACCATCTTTGTTTCTAAGCTCTTTATTTTTTGCGGAAGATGTTGGCACCAAGTGTTGAAAATAGCTTTGCCATAGACGTGTGGAGAGTAAATGAGACCTTTGGAGATACAATCTATTCTGCTATTGCCTTTCTACAAAGCATTTAGAATTGGTTCTTTTCTAGCATAGGATGTTGGACTGATCCTTGATCTGGTATGTAAATGTCACTTTCCTCTGAGTATTTTAGGATTGACAGATTTAACTGCTCAACAGATTATAATTTTTGGACCTTTGACTTATCTTCCAGACTGAGTATCCTTGATACCTACTGAAATTTTGAGGTTTATTATAACCTGCATTCTTTTTCCCCTTAAAATATTTTGACCTTGGCAGTTCTCAGACACAGCTTTTCAAGCATTTAAAATATGAATAAAATAACATTTTCATTTAACGTATAGCATAACATTCAGCATTTAAAATATGAATAAAATAACAGATATTTTCTACAAAACCTGTTAAAGAAAACAACTATTAAATTATCCTGTGACTTCCTTTCAAGGCTTCTGTTAAACTGTCATACTCTCTTTTAGGCTTTCTATCATCCTTTTTCAACTCAGTGCTCTTTGTGTGAGACAGGAGGAGATGATCAACATTTTTGGAAAAAGAAAAAGCTTTCTAGAGCACAATGCAAACTTATTTGTGTAATGGCAGGATCTCAAATAGTGACCTTGTAAAAGACCACTATTTGAAAATCTCATTGACAATGCCAAATTCTTCAATCCTGGAGATCTCTGGGTAACACCTGAACAGAGCCACATGAAGTGTTTCTCTACTTGAAAACTTTTCTGCCAGGTGCTACCCAGCCTGCAGGAGGGGATGAGACAGTTTCTGCAGTTTATCAAAACTTCTGCACCACCAAGTGTGTTGATGTTCTAAGTTTGTTATACAGGTTTTTTTAATAAATCAGGTCTTCTCTGCAATCCTTATATGTCTCTCTCTTGTTCTGTTGAAGTAGTGATCTTTCCAGGTACTTCCAGGCTCTCCAGGAGCTGAAATCCCATATTTCGTTAGAAAGGAGGCAAAGGGGAAGGTGTTAATGGAGGCTGGGACCTGGGGCTGCAATGGGAGAGTCCAGAATACCACATGATCTGGGGGGGGTACTGTAACTTTTGTTTTATCAGGGTGCAAAATCTACTCCATTTAGGAGCCTAGCTTTCAGTTTTTAAACAGTAAAATGGATACTTTTGAGAATAGTATTCAAATCAAAGTACTATTGGAGAAAATATATTTCTATTTACATTAAAATATTAATCACAGAATATAATTAATAAAGTTTTAGTATAAAAATACACTAAGGTAAGCAGGAAGAGAAGCAGAAGGATAATTTCAAGTTGTTTAAGAAAAAGTTTTGCATTCTGGTAAACTAAACAGACGAGTTTTGGAGACGAAGAAAAACTCTAGTGAAAATCAATAATTTGTCAACAACAATAGCATTACAAATATGTCTATTTACAGGACTGATTAAATTAGGGGGAAGAAACCACCAAAAACCTGAAAAAGTAAAAGAAGTTGCAAAATATCAAAGAGATTGATTCACTTTGTCCTTCAATTTTTATAAAAAAGCAAAAAGGTATTTGGAAAAATGGATTATTTTGTTTTGGATTGACCTGGATGATTTACTAGCTCAAGGCATGTTCTTATGGGCCTGCCTGTGCAAAACAGAGACCAAATTGAGAAGGGTTTTTTTAAAAAACAACACAGCAATTGACAGGTGACCTTTGGGGTCATGCAGTTCATTTTCTGTCAGTAATTCAGATACCCAGGATATCTTGTTCAGGATAACAAGGTACAGCACGAAAACTGTGAACCCTGCTTAAACCCCAATAGAGGCTTTAGCAGAATGGGTACTATAGTAATATATTTTTCTTTAGACAAAAAGATGCAAAAATTAATTAACTTTTCAGTGCTTTATGATTTGTATTTTTTTCTCCTGTAAGTCCTATTCGTGTGTTCATTCCCACAGATCTGAACAGGCTGATCTTGATGTGAAAGGGAATTCTCATGTACCACACAAAGCATGTAGGACACTGTTCAAAACGTAAGGGTATTAGCAGCTGCATTCATTGAAGAGACTAACCAAAATCAATCAAAATTCACAATTGGAAACTGCAAACTCAGTCTCAATACTAGAGCTGACTTCTGATTAGAAATAGTTTTCTGTGTTCAGTTTTGGGTCTACCTCGGACATACTCCTGAGTTTCCTAAAACTAGAAAAAGAAGCAGAAAAGTAATTGCCTGCCAAGTAAGCAGGCAATCAGAAAACTGCTGCCAAACCAGAATTAATTTTATTAATAGGGTCATTCCTTTCCCACCAAGTATTGAATTACAGAAAAATCAAAGTTTAAAAGCACTTTTCATATGAAATTTTCATATTTCCGTGTCAGTAAGTTTAACACGGAACTAGATTTTTAACACATAATTTTTATAAAACCTATTTATTTTTATGTTGAAATTGCCTTGAAGGTACCTTACAAAATTTAAGGGCAGCTGTGGCCATATAAAACTTAGACTTTATTAACTCTATGCTGGTTATGAAGTCGTCCTCATCAAGCTGCCTATTGAATAACAATTTGTCATGCAGCAGTACTGTGCTGGCATATTTTCTCCTTTTCTAGAAGGCCTGGATAATTTGTTTCTGTCTTTTAACGTTTATCAGCTATAAAAGAAACCAGAAGTTGGCATTTTTCAGACTACTCCTAATGCACCATGTCTTTCTTTCATAATGAGTCAGTCTAAAGCTTTGTCCCACTGAAATTATTTAACAAACCTCAAAAGTAAAGCTCAAATGCAGTTATGAATTTGCTGACCTTTCAACACATTCAGCAACTGCAGGCAGACTAATCAGATCGACGACTTTAATTCCATCACATCTAATGTGTCCTCATTAAGAAATTAAAAGGAAATGCCTCTTGTTCTAGACAGAAACATATTTCAGTGTTAAATATGAATGTAGATACACCATGTATATATTATATGAATTTGTATATATAAATGCAAATACATAAACCAATACATATAGGAAAGGGAAAACAAGAAACTTGGAAATAGGAAGTTCATCACATAACTACAATCAAAATGCAATTCATTAACCACTGACATTTAGGCTTAGAAAATAAAATCAGAAGTGTGTAATAGCTGTAAGATCCTTCTATCACTTTCTCTGTTTTAAAGCTCTCTGAAAGACAAGTGGTTAGTTGTGTTGATTGCTATCTCCCTTCAGTTGCCCATTTAAATTCAGTGATATTATACCTGTCTGTACTTGATACTTGAAGTAAGAACATATTTATTCTGCTTGTTATTGCTTTTCAGTATTCTGCCAGAGCTAAGAATTCTCAGCTGACAAGTCCCTTTGTGCTCAGTTCTGCATAAGCCTCCAGTAAGACACATCTCTCCTCCCAAAAAGTTCATAGACTAAATGACAAACTGACTAAAAAAAAAGTAAGTTTGAATAGAGTATCATCAGTGTTTTATGGTTAAGGAGAAAGATTAGTAGAAGGAAATGAGACTTGCTCTTCTGTGCATACACAGTGAAATCAAGAACTGACTTTAGAGCTCCTGTTTTCCTAGTGCCATCGCTACAAGACCCTCAATCCTATCTTTGATTTAACTTTCTTTTATACTTTCCCCCTGCACTTGCTGTTCAATATCAGGGGTTCAGATTCTACAGAATGACAAGATGAGCATACAAATGTGCAAAGTTGTAGATGCAACCAAGATAATTAACATGGAGAGGCATGCTCAGCATATTCTTACTTTTTCTCTTCACAGATAAGGACTTTCTTGCCTTTGAATTTAAGAACAGGTACTATATAGTATTCCTACTGCGATTAATTGATGAATAAATTTTCCCCCTTGAGTTTCTTCTTTGCCTAGAAACCTGTGCCACTGTGCAACCTAAATATGTATATCCAAAATAGGGAAAAGAATAAAGAGAAAGATAGAAGGGCAGGAGGGGGGATGGAAAAAAAGAGAAGAACTAGATGAGAGGTGTATTTGTACAGTATTTGTATTCTGAATTTATTCTTCTAACCTCACTTGAAATTCTACAGAAATTTGGTGCTTCAGTTAAAACTGACCATAGGCACTTTCAACTCACATGATGATTATTTGCTCAGAAGTTCACTAAAGGTCTGACTGTGGCAGTTTTACAGGAGATCACATTTTTTCAAAGAGGAGCAGTTCTTGAACATTTTTTTACAGCTCAGCGTGCAGAAATAAACAATATCAATATCAACCACATTTTTCCCATATACTTCCCTTGCTTGTTTTTTCTATTAGTTTCTTGAAGATTTTACAAGAAAATGCCACAATTTTTTAAACAATAGAATTCTTCATACCTTCTCTTACAGTATAGCAAAGTTGTGATAGATTATAATGTCTTATTATGTTCTAAGATTTTTAATTTTGCAGTGTGAAGATCTGGACCAATCACAGCAACAGGTAATTACTATTTTCAGAGTATTTGGGAACTTTAGATAGTATATAGGCCCATTGTGATAGAAGTCAAATATGTACTGATAAGTTTCTACTGTAGTTGCATTTGAAAATGAGAGATAATCATCCAAAGAAGGAAACTATGAAAAAAATTTATAAATTTATACACATATATACATACACATACATATAAAACAATAATGAGAATATGTTTTAGAATAATACTGTCGTTATTTTTTGTCAAAAGCTGAGGTGTTGTTCTAATCAAACATATTTGATCCCATAAAAAGTGCCTTACCCATTGTTTGTGAAGACTGTAAAATTGTACACGAGTATGAAAGCTGTGGAAATATAAGGATTGAAAGTTGAAATCTAAAGACTTTTCATAGCTAGCTTCCTGAGGCTAGTCGATTAAGCACAAATAAGTGAGGCAGATCTGTGAAGCCATATCTTGTCAAAGAAATGAAAAGTTCCCTATACTACAGATCAGAAACGAGGAGGCACACAACAAAATAGAAAAAAAAACAAATGGAACAAAATATTTTCAACAAAATAAGACATGCCTGTGGAGCTCATTACCGCAAGATATAAACAGAACAAGAGTGAGATGGAAATCAAAAAAAGGTAGAAAATGTACATGAATTAGAAGAAGAATTCTATCAGGAATTAATGCTATTTGAAAAGAAGAGAATCATAATTCAAGAGTTAAAATGGAACAGGAGATAGAAAGGAGGTTCTTCGAGGTGGTGATTAGCCTCTAATTGTCTGTAACAGGGATTTTCTGAAATTGCTTAGTGGCGTAGGAAATTAATGGACAACATAAAACCACAGATTTTATCTAGAATGGTGTCTTGTGTTATCATCTCTGGAAAATTTAGGTTTTTTTCTGATTCTTGTCAGTTACCAGTACCTGGTAGAAATTGTGATTTTTTAATAATTTATAAACATTAAGATTTTATTTTTTGCTGTTGCTACGAAGATTTCTGGATGGCAGAAACTATTCTTCCTGTTAATTGTAGGCTATATATGGACAGGGAGGAAAGCCCAGAGGGCTGTACTAAGTGCAATGTTTCTTTTTCATCATCTAAAGGAGTAATAAGAAATATTTGTAGCACTTTTCCTAGCCTACCTGTAGCTTTTCATACGTACATCATATCCTCCTGCATTTTTTGCCTTCCTTGAATAAAATAGTCCAAGATTTCTCCCTGAAGAAGCTCTAATGCCTTGCTCACATTCCTCTGTTTGAAGTAGAATGGTATAACAGAAAATGGTAGTCCTCATGTATTATTTGTTTGTATAAAAAAACCCCATCAATATTTTTGGTATAATTTCCTAACCTTATTCCTTTCTTATTATAGTGTTTTGTTTGTCTCTCAACTGCTACCAAAAGCTAGATCTGTAAAATGGGGAAAAGCAAAATCAGTGGGGTGAGCTGTTGGAAAGTATGCTGGGTGAGATCTGTTTTCTAAAAAAAGCTTTTGATGGAACAGATAAAAAGTTCTTTGGTACATAGCACCACAAAGTGTTTACACAGGTGTTTGAGGTTATATGTGAGCATATCTACACCTTCAGTGGCACAAATTAGGGACAAATATCAGATTCTGTACCAAGGAAAATATAACCCTGGATGTAGATGCAGACTGGGGGACAGGTGGCTGGAGTGCAGCCCTGTGGGTAGAGATCTGGGGGATGTGGTTGATGGTGAGCTCAACATGAGTCAACAATGTGCCCTGGCAGCCAAATGAGCTGTCTGAATCTGGGGTGTATTAGGCACAGTACAGCTCCCTGGTAGAAAGGTATGATTGCCCCACTACAATCAGCACTGGTGCTGCCTCACCTCCAGTATGTGTGTGCTCTTTTGGGCTCCATCATTAAAGGATATAAAAATATTAGTTTGTGTCCAAAAAAGGTCAAGGAAGATAGAGAGAGGACTAGAAGGTGTAATTTAGGAGTAGAGATTGCAGATACAGGTTGGTTCAGCTTAGAGGAAACTGATGGGTCACCTCTTTGCTGCCTACAACTTGCTAATGAGGGGGAGTGGAGAGGGAGGTGTTTCTCTGAGGTGAGGGATGCCTTAAATCTGTGTCAGTGGAGGTCCAGCTTGGATATTTGGAAAATATCTTCCCTGAGACAGTGGTCTAGCCCAGGAAAAAATTCTCCAGGATAGTGGTCCATGGCCCTGTCCCTACCTGGCAGTGTTTGAGAAGAATTTGGACAGCATTCTTAGATATGTAGCTTAACTTTTAGGTTGTCCTAAGTGGAAACAGGAACTCAACCCAATAATCCTGGTTGGTCCCAGCATATTCAATGATATAATGAAGTGTTTTCTGAACTAAGTGGAAAGATGAATGGAGAAAAAAATGTGAAGAGATTAGAGTCTAAATAGACAATTTATTTGAATAACATGTTTAAGACATTTATCAAATCCTTTCTATTCATGATAAAGAGGGAGATTAGAAATGTTTATATTTGAACACTGCTGAGAGTAATTAGAATTCTTGTATCAAACTTTACCTCCTGTTCCCTCTTCCAAATAACACCTGTTATTCATGGCAAGCTTTATAGAAGTCATTGCTTTCGGATAGCAGCAGCATAAATTTATCTGCTCTTCCTCAGGCTCCATTTCAAGCTTTATTGAATAAGAACAGGAAGGAGGGTTTTTTCCCCTTCAATTCCCACATAATTCTTTCTTCTGAAGAAAAGATCAATCAACTGGCATTACATTACTCTTGATATTGATACCATACCATATTGTGAGAAAAAAAATAAATTCAGCTTTAAGCAAGGCCATAAGTCTTGTTCAATTAGTTTCACAGACATATTGGTTAATGAGATCAGGAAATGCTTGTGCAAAGGAATAGTTCCAGAGAGCTATTAATGTGAATAGAGTAAGGTTCATGTCTAGGACTATTGCATACTCCTTTGAAAGGATCCACCTCTTCTCTCTTGCTAAAGATGGAAACTTACCTAGTTTTGAAATTCATTAAGACAAAAGACTTTTGGAGGCTGTGGACTTGATCAAGAAAGACAGAAAATACCTGCATAATTTATTTGTATTTTGTTGCAAGAATTGCCCTGACTGATTTAATTTTTAGTATTTTTGCTGCACTTATGGGTACTTTATACTTTGAAAAGATGCCTGTTTGCTCAGTAAGCTGACTGTATAGCTGAGGCTGGAAGGATTCTCAGGAAGTCTATGGTCTAAAGTCCTGCTCACAGCAGGGTCTGCTATGGGCTTGGACTGGCTGCAATTCAGTTGTATCCCGAAAATATTGAATGACGGACATACTGCACTACCTCCCTTGGCAATCTGTGCCATGGCTTGGCACTGCTCATAGAGAGCAATCTTCTCTGCAAAGCCGCTCTGAACCACCCATGGGTACGCTTGTACCCCCTGTCTTCGATGAAGAGCATGGATCTGACGTTTTGGTTACTCACAGTAGGTTACTGGGGGCAGTTTTTATGTTGCCTAAACCCATCCTGCTCCTGGCTAACAAAGCCCATCTCCCCTGCCCTCTCCTCACTTGAAAAGTGCTCCAGCCCTCACAGTCTCTGTGGTGTCCCCTGAACTCCCTCCTGTTTATCAATGTTTTTCCTATACTGGGTACCCAACACCGAATATATTGGTACTGTGCCCTCAAAATTGCTAATGGAACATCTCAAACTTGTGGCCAAAGCTTCTTTAAAATTTTTTTGGTTTGTTTTGTTTTTCATCCTTTTTCTATTTATTTTAAAATAAAATTTAACATATTTAATTTATATCTCTGCCATAATCCACTTGGTCTTCATCTAAGCTGCTTTAAAAATTATCTTCTACATAGAAAAGTGGAGACATGGGAATGCAGTTATGGCCAGTGTTCTCCAGAGAACTTAACACAATATTTACTTTCAGCAGAATCAGGGATTTAAAGTTTTTGTCATATCTTGAAAATTTTCCAACTTATTTCCTGATTTTTTTGTCATATCAAGGTCCACGTGTTTGAAAATTAATTATAATTTTCAAAAAGGACCAGTATTTGTTGCCATCCTTTAAATTTCATTAAATAGAAACTTAAAGAATGGGAATACTGTCTTCGTAAGTGAAAATAGTATAAATATATACACTATGGGCTGAATTTTGCTTTCCATTTGATCCTTACATTGCAATTAGGTGTATTACTGGAAGTTACCATGACTTGAGGGCAGTTATTCTCTCACAAAATGTGGTTTTACCTGTAATAACACGTGAAGGAAATACATTGTTTTAATCATCTACTGTTTCCTGAAGTTATGTAGTCCTCATTGTTTGATTTCATGCTTACTCTAAGCTACCCCACAAAACAAATCAAAGGGAACGATGTTAACAAAATTTAAGTTCATGAAAAGCACTTGAGTGTTGAGATTCTCAACATTTTGTAATTTTCATTGTTATTGTTCAGAAAAACTGATTTTCAACCTGTGGAATAAAAATAAATTGCAAAAAGTTAGGGTTGATGTTTTCTTTTTAGCACACTAAGAGGTAGACTTGGCAGATATAGTAAGAAAAGATAAGGTTTTTTTTACTCTCATGAATGTGTGAAATGTAAACATTGGGACTGTGAATTCAATTTCACGTTGCATCATTTTTACATTAACATTGATCTAATAATTTGCTCTTCATTTGGCATTCAGTATGGAGATTGCTACCATGATCAGAATAACTCTGTGAGGGCGTTATTTATATTCTGTAATGGGTAATTTGCAGAAGGAAAACAAGTGGCAATTACAATAACTTGACAGATGATATGTATACAGATTTATTCTTCTTCAAAACCAGTACAGTTAAACTATTTTTTGCTCATTAAATAGTCTACAGTGTAAATTCCACCTTTTTGAAATAAAACACTAAGAAAACTGTGCATTTACTGTTTAGCAGTTTCAAAAATAACACAACAAATTTGGGTTTTTGAGACAACAACTTTTGTCTGTGCTTTTAAATACTTGCCAAAACTAGCCTTGCCTTTAGGAAAAGAAGCCACAACAACCAATATAATCCAAACTGCCAACAAATTTATATTGAAAGCAGCATTTTAGAATAAACACATTTCTATGTTGTTTGAGGTTTTTTAATAACCACAGGGCAGCTAAAATCAATACTTTTTATCTTTGCCCATAATAAAAATAATAAAGAGATCCATGCTTTGTGGTGTAGTCAAGTCAGACTAATGCAGGACTAATGCAGACATTCATTTCAGTTCTGCTGTGCTCCCTGTCCAGGCAGACGGGGTACAAAGCAGCTGGGAAGTGTTTGAACTGATCTTATCATGACAGCTGCTTAGGAATACAAGGTACAGCGGTGCCATCAGGTGTAACAGATGCAGAATAATCACAAAAACTGTTGTGAAGCACTTACCAACATGTATAGCAAATACTTGCTCCCTTAAAACATCTGAAAACTCAAAGCAAGGCTTGTCTATTAACTGGGGGTCATAAATATAATTGTACACCTACAAAGTGGTTTGTTTCTTGTGCTTTAGAGGGAGGCAGCATTCTGAAAATTGTTTGCAAGAATGTTGTGTTTGGTTGTGTCTTTTAAAACCTTTGACATCCAAAAAATAAATATCAGTATTTTAAAACCCAACAAACCCAACAAACATGTTTTACTCCCAGCTTAGCTGGTGAACCTTACAGCTCCTGAACTTGCTGTAACTGTATACTCTTACGGCTTCCAAGAAGACTAAATATTCTAAGGTCTTACTGTCTCGTTTCTGTTTAAAAAAAAAACAACACACTTCTCTTAATGGAATCTGTATGCTGACACTATTTTGTTAATTAATCACTAAAAGAGAATAATTACATCTAATTTAGATAGGCTGTCATCACAGGGATTTTCCTCTTAGATCATGAAAACCTTTAGAATATGTGTGAAGGCTTTTGCTCCACTAACAAAAAAGAAAACTGAAATATTCCCTACCAATGCAAATTTGCACCTGTTTTCCTGAGTGATCTGCTAGACATAATTGCTCCAAAATAGGGACTTATGCAGAGATTTTTCCAAATTAATTATTTTCAACCTGAGATCTCGCTATTTCTGTTCAGTAGATGTGGTTTTGATTAGATGGGTGTTAGAGATAGTTCACGCCTCTGGAATTGTACAATGTTTCTAGGACATCATTCATATATTCTAATTTTCTTTATTTACATCTCCACAGATTTGCCCAATTAATTACAATTTATTTTATTTCTATAGTGCTGTTAAAACCATACTTTCAGATTTCACTAATTACAATGCATCCTGATTCTGTGACAGCAGCTACTTTTTTTTGCCATTTTTTTCTACTTTCTAATATTCTTCATACCTCTTGGCCTCCATTGGTGGAATTTATGTACAAGTAAAGGCCAATGCCTTTTAAAATTGGTCATCATACTTCAATTTTGGTATTTTTCAATGAAATGTGTTTTCAAGAGGTGGAACCCCTTAAGAATTTCTAATGTGATAATTTTGATGAGAAATGAAGCAATAACACTCTGATAATATTATTCTTTAATGTCCTACTCCTAAATTCTCATGTCTCAAACGTTGAAAGAAAAAAGAATTTAAAAAAAAAAAAAGGATTAGTGGAAATAAAGGAATAGTACTTCATTATTTAGTGCAAATGTTATTATTGAACAATATCCCTTTGTGAGAGCTTAAGTGGATCAAATTTTTGGAACTGCCAACCTTGTAAAAATATCTCTTCTTTTAGCATAGGCAAGAGACCAACTGTTTCGGAGACCAAGCTTACTGAAGACACTCCCAAGACTGCTCAATTTTTCATTGATTTCCTCCTAGAATCCCAGATGGCTGTAGATAATATGATTCTGAGTTTAATTATTTGAGCACCGTAAAGCTAGAAAATTTTAAAAATTCAAGAGCTGGTCAAAGAGTGAGAAAATCAACCATTTTCCTGTGAGACAGAATAAGAGAAGTAGAGATTAACCCAAAGAAATAAACGTTCTGTTACTGAATATCACTTAGAACTGAAAAGGCTGGCAGGTTTTCTTTATCTCAATTTTAAATAAGTTTTCTAAGATGAACCTTAACATGAAAGAGCTATCATAAAAATTTTTATTTGTGCAGTTCTTCACAAGCTGGAATTTAGTAATAATGCTGTTACCATGCACTGACGGCCCCATCCCGCGCTTCTAGCTGGGCCCTATCCATCTCATGTTGGATGCTGCCATAAAAGCACCACAGCAGATCCAGTTGCTGCTGGCTGTGCTCTCTCTTTCCTTCGCAGGACATTTTTTGCCTTTCTTTGCAAGAAGTCTTCATTTGAGAATTTGGATTCCAGCCATAGCAAGATCATTAGGGTGTTCTCTCCCAGGTAGCAATACCAGAACAAGTAGTTCTTGGTGTATTTTTTTTCTGGGAAGGTTTCTCCCAGTAGAGAAGCACCACTCTTGCTCTTTGTGACACAGACCAAATGCAACAAGTCAAAATTCTTGAATCACACAACGCAAAGTATATCTAGATACTAAACAGGAGGTGAAAGCTATGTAAGCAGTTACAACAGACATTTTTGTAAACAGTCAAAATTAAATTCTTTAACTGAGATAAACATATCCCATAATTATTTTAATCTGATTAGGATCCAGAGCAAATGCTTATCTGCAATCAGCCTGCGTAGTTGCTTACATGGTTATATTCCCCTGGCTAGATCATCCTGTTATGCCAGAATATTCTGAGTTATCACTGAATCTTTTCTCAGCACATGTAAATACTAAAATTGAAGACTTAATCTAGAATTTCCTAGACTGAAAATGGATGTAAGTGTCTTTCCAAAAGTGGTACTTTTTCTAAAAAACAAATTTGGAAACCCTTTTTGGGAATAGAAAATCCTGTTCTTTAGATTTCAAGGAATTCCACGTGATATAAAAACCTTTAGTAAATTATACTGTCTTTGGAAAATTACTGCATCTCTTTGGATGCTGTAAGATTTTGTCAAATGGAAACTGATGCATAGAATTACTGCAGAGTAAAATCTGGAATGTGTGTTGGAACATCATGAGTCCTAATACTGAAATCGAAAGTGTCAAATAAAAACCGAAACAGATCTAATAGAAAGCAGAAAAAAGAGACAGTGCCTGTAATTACTTGAAAAACTTCAGAGGTTTAGTTTGCAATTTTACAGGCTTGCAAAATGCATCTTTATGTGTGAACTGACAGATTGACACACTGAACAAAATCCTGAGATTGGAAAAAAAGACACAAAAATGAAACAGAAATACAACAATAGAACACCAAAACTTCTTCATATTGTGAAAAATCAAAAGCCATGCAGAGTTAAGTGTAGTTTTAATGTATAATATTGCCATATTTTGGAACACAAGGTTATAAATAATATGTGTATACACAGAGTTCTGGTATTTGCTTTAAGGAAAGACTTCCAGTGTGCCACTGTATCATAGAATCATAGCATATCCTGAGCTGGAAAGGGACCCACCAGGATCATCAAAGACCAACTCCAGGCCCTGCACAGCACAGCCTGATGAGTCATATCATGTGCCAGAGAGCATTGTCCAAACACTTCTTGACCTCTGTCAGGCTGGTGCTGTGACCACTTCCTTGGGTGGGAATGGTCTCTTCCACGTCTCCAGTGCCCAACCACCCTCTGGGCAAAGAATCTTTTCCTGATATCCAGCCCAAACCTCCCCTGACACAGCTTCAGGCCATTCCCTTGGGTTCTGTCACTGATCAGCACAGAGGAGAGATCAATACCTTCCCCTCAGCTTTCTCCTGTGAAAAAGTTGTAGACAGTATCAGTTTAACATGCAAATTTTTTGATGTTGGAGTTAGAACATGTGCACACGAATTTATCTGGATTATAGTTCCACAACTGAGTAGCCCTAAATCTGAACTTTAGTTCATATACAGTTGTTACAGAAAGTAACTGCCTGTGCCATTACCAGGAAAGCAATTACCAGGAAAGTCGTGTGTAAAAACTGGTTTGAAGTGCTCCTTTATCACAGCCATTTCAAGATGTTCCTTGCTTTGAAGATTCCAGAAATTCACCAAGACAATCACTGTCAATTGAGATCACAAAAATTCTTGGTGATGAAATTTCAGGAAGTGAGTAAGATAGAAAAGGATGTTAATCCATTAATTAATATAATAAATAGCAATAAGTATTTTCCCACAGATCTCAGCAGTAGACCTACTGGAAAAAAAAAGGCAAAACACAAAACAAACAAAAAAACCCCACACATACAAAAATTGGTGGAAAAAATCCTATTTTTTAAAAATTTGATGGTACATCAGCATTTTTACTGGGTACAGCAGAGGAAAAATATATAGGAGACATAAGGCCCTCAGAGTGAAAATGTGACAAAACCGAATTGCAAGCCTGATGGGGTCTAAGTGATACTTCCAGAGGTGATTACATTGAATGTATGAATAATATATTTTAAGTTTTTATCTGTTTCTAAGGAGGTGTGTGAAATGTGGAAAAATGTCAGCAGGCAAAGACTAACCCCAAGTCTATCTGTCTTACATCCAGAATTGCATATCTTCCCTCCATCTCCTTTTTAAAACAAGTATTTTAACTTCTAGAATCATCTGCATAAGTGTTGCTTGTCACTGGTGTAATAAGAAAGCTGTTGGCTAAGGCACTCAGCTGAGAGTCAGAAGGACATCCCTTCATGAAGGGAAGAACCATGAAATTGGACCTCCAGGGAGACATGTCCTATGGGGACATGTCCTATGGTGGTGTATTGGAGTGAGTGGGGGTAGAAGAGGAAGAAAAGTGTGGCTGTGATAATTGTTAGTGTTTATACATATGAAGGCCAACTGGGCAAAAGTTTTGAAAATTTGCTGCTACAAAAACCTGCAGAACATGTTCTAAGGCTTTAGGCAGCATTGTGCACATCCAGTAAGAGAAATGAGGATACTGCAAGTTTTATATGCAGACTCCGTATATTTGTACCTAAACATATCTCTCTCAAGAATCTAATCCTTACATTTGACCTGATGAAGCAAAAAGCCTGTGACTGAGCACAGAACTGTGATCAGATACATCAAACTTAGTGCTTTGCCTATTGAATTATTCTTCTTTTTCTTTTCTAGGCATAGTCAAGTTTGGAAGTTTTCCTCTAGAGCATCTCTGGGGCATGCTTTGTTTTGCAATTCACAACTCTGCTTGTGAAGTAAATACCAATAAGTCTCACGCCGAGCTTATAAAACCTGTGCCTGGCAGCACGTACAACAGCTTTGTTGCTCTCCTGCACTACTCTGTCTACATTTTCTAGCCTTCACCCACCACTTCTAGAAATGTGAGGCTGGTTTGATCTTCATCTGCATTCAATCTGTTCTCATTCTCAACAAAGCAAGAAATCAGCGAGGGATGCCAGCTATCGTGTGCCTTTTGTGAAACGGACACATGCCTACTAAACTTGCATAAAATGATTAAAAAGTTTTTCACACGATTCTGTGTTTTAATCTGAGCATGGGATTTTGCATATTTTTCAAAAAATTCAATTTTTCTTCTTTTTTTTCTTTTTTCTTTTTTTTTTTTTGTGTATTTTTTTCTTACTAGGCAAGAGAGTGACTGTTTAACGCTTTATAATGAATATAACTTACTTTGAGACTTTCTATCATTATACCCTTTGGTCTGTAAGTGCTTCCTTTAAACTTTAAAGAAAAAATATTCTTCTTTCTGTTTCATATTGAGAATAAAAAGAAAAGGATAAAGAACTGGCCTCTCTTAATCTAACTTTTTCTTTTTGTAGCTTTCTTTTTCTGGTGATTGATCTATCTTTTGCCATCAGACAGTTCTCTGATTAATTGCTTTGGCTTCTCTCCACCTATAGTGCATATTACTTGCATTTAAAAAAAAAAAAGAAAAACTAAAATCACAATTAGGAAAAGACAGGTTTTTAATGTCATCTTGTTTTACTAACATATGTAAAAGAAACATAAAATTATGAGTTGCTTTGCGTTATTGTTCCACAATCATCTGCAACATTTGTTGTTATTTTTAAATAGATTCTTTAAATAATCACTTGCTTGAGGAAACACACAAGAAAAATAGCATGTAGATGCAAAGACAGTGTAGCACATTAAAGAAGTGAAAAACTTATTGTATAACCTACCCATTGCCTACTCTGCTGTTATTCTCCGGAGAGAATTCTCCTTCAGTGTTTTCTATTTTGCTATAATGAGATTATATAGTGATTCAGGATACAGACTTCTTCAGTCTCTTTGTTATTTTCCCTCTGGGGTTGTCACTCATGTCAGTATTTTTAGATCACTGCAGACACAATATTTGTTTGTAAGTGTATTTGGATATGTATGCATGGATATGTGTTTATATGCAGACAGACAATCTTGAGAAGTACAGATTTTAGAGACTGAAGAAAACATAAACATTAAAATTATACATTCTTCCTGTTTTAATCTCACAAAGCCATTCTTAAATGATGAATGCTTACAATTCTTCCTGGAAGTCATCTTGCTTACAGTTACCTCCATGCTGACTGCAGGAAGTCACATCCCCAGCAGGCTAAATTGGCATCTCTCTCTCAGTAACCATAGAGCTACACCAGAGGACAATCTGTCCCTGTACAAGCATAAATCATACAAGGACTAATTTTCCTTTGTCTTGAACCCAATATAGTACATAGCATGTAGGAAAGAAATGATGAAGAATGAGTGAAACTCACTAAAGTCCTAATGGCCAATGCTTACAGGTAGAAATGAGTAGTGGCCATGCATGGTTCTGCAGAGTTAGGTTCAAATTAAATAGAATCTGAAAAGAATAAAAATAGACAGAACCATAAAATAAAATCAACAAAAAGCTCCACAAAAAACATTGTTTTTTACTCCAGGAATCTGTTTGTGGACAAAGCTCTGGACAGAATTAACAGAAAATGTTATTAGCTGGTTGCTTTCCTCCTGCATATCTAGGGCTCTCTTAGGTGCCTGAAAAAAGCTTTAACCTTACTGATACAGACTCTACCAAAAAGCCCTACAGAATGAATTGTATGTGTGAGGTCATGGGGTTACTGTAGCAAAAATGTTATGGAAAAGTGGTGAACTGGTTACTAATCTCTGTATCTAGTCAGACATTTGTACTTTTGTTTCCAAAACTGTTCCATCTGGAAGAAGGGCAAGCTCATAATGTGAACGGCTGATTTGTACAGAGCCAGAGGAAGTTTCGGTTTCAAGTGACTTGACCCTACACCAAATGTCAAATCTTGGCTGAGTTTCACACTGCAAACAAACAAACAAGCAAACAATCAACCAAACAAAAAGTCCTCCCCTATGAAAAAACAGATGATGACCAGAAACAAATCTGAATCAGTCTCTGAATCAAGTTCTGCACAAAGTTGCACGCATAAAGCTCTATTTGGAGTTCTGGAATGTAATTATGATTAAGACTTTAAAACATCTTTTTCATTAAATTCAGAGCTCAAATTGTGCAATTTATTTGCATTTGAGATAAAAAGAGATGCATATTTTGTATTTTGGAATTAGATTTGTAGAAGCAAAAGCTCATTCTCAATGGCAAATATTACTAAATCCAATTCCAGTTATGAAACACTAAATTGTTTTTTAAGTGTGAGCCAGCTCTCTTAATAGGCTTTCAATATTAATCCTCTAATGTTTATTGTTTTTTTACTTTCTAGAGTTTATGATAGAATGGATGAATCAGGAAAGTCTGAATTAGATTTAAACTAGAAATTAGTGTCAAGAATTAGAATTACCTGGCATTAGATTTTCAGTTTAGATTTAATAGGGTTAAAATTGTGGCTGTAATTATAGACATAATTCTTCCTAGACAATGTAGGATTTAGATGAGCTTGGAGATCATAGACTACTTTTAATATTAGACTTCTCAATACCAAACTTTTTTTGAAAGTTTTTCGTGTTGTAGTATTCAGAAAATACCTGCACTCACACATTCTTGCACAGGAATTTGCTGAATAAAAGAAAAATTTAAATTTAAAAATTTACATTTTTAAGTCTTACCTATAGTAGGGAAAAAAAATATAAATAAACAACCAGAAACTTCAATTCTGGCCTTAGTTTACACAGCAATGGCAGACACAGGAATGTCTGAATAGATCAGTAGCAACCAGAAAATGTAATGCACCATTGTCATACTGTGTGGTCTAAATGGCAAGGAGGTGGAGAAAAAAAAAATCCCTTTACTCTACGAGTTCTGTAAACTTGTGGCAGTATGAACCAGATGCTTTTTGGAATACAAATACCAATTTTAAGAAAATAAGCTAGATACCATTACAGTCAAGAAAGCAGAGATGAGATTTTAAGGTCTGTATCCATCCTAATTGCTAATAATAATTAAAAGAAAAAGATCATAGACATAATTTTTAGGTTTTTCTGCAGGTCTATATGGCTTATCAGAATGTAAATATAGTTCATTTTTGAGAGAGAAGCCTCTGAAATCTCTAAGTTTTCCAGGTTCTTCAGGCTACTAGTAATCTTTCTGATCCAGGAAACTTCTCCTTGTATAGGTGTTGACTTACATATAGGGTTAAAATTATGGTGGTTAAAATTAAGCATATATGTAAATTCTCTGTTACAGCAGTCTCCTGTAGGAACCAGCTCTCTGTCTCTGGCTTCTCCATTAACAAGTTGTGCCAACAGTGATGCTAATTAGGAGTAGAACTGCTTCACAAACTGTAGGAGAATGTATTGAAAATCTTCAAAATTTAATACATCTTGAATTTAATACATCTTCATTCACTCAATATTACCAAGTATTTGTCACTGAAATTACATGAAAACTGAAAAAGGTCAATAAAAATGCAAATCCCAAACTCAGTCTTTTCCCTGGTGATATTGAGTTTCCTGCCTCGTTTGTGGGGCAGATGTAATGTACCTACAGCAGGTAGGCCTGCTTCATTCTGGGATACTCCAGCATTTCCAGAGGCACTTTCAGAAACATGATCAGATAAATCTCCACAAACCATGAATCAGGAATGTGGTATAGCCTTTCTGAGTGTTTCTGCTATTGTGGCCATGCACTTAACCCTTAAATTTGTTCATTTTTTGCAAAATACTGTTGGGACTTCAGTTACACATTTTTCATAGGTCTACACACACCTGGTCTGTTCAGAGCCAAGGAGTAAACACATGCACTGACCTCCACTTCCATATCCAATCATCTAATTTCATAGATTTACAGACACATGACCCAGGAAGGGAACTATCATGTTGTCTTTTTCACTTCAATGCCTAGTTGTGTCTGATTAACTGGTTTGGACTTTGCTTCAAATTTAGAGAAACCACTAAAGAACATGGATTGAAACAGTGGCTGGCACACAGGTTTTCAAATGCAAGCTACAACTCAACCCATAGCAGCTTCAGAGACAAGAAAACTAGAAAATACAACACTAAAATGCCCAGGTTCTGCTTCTCCATCCTCAATGTACTGTCCTTCCTAGAAAAGAGATAGCTTAGAAAGCTCTTTCTACAGCTGGGAGTACTTCTGATCTATAAGGTTATGTTGTGCTAGTTTCACTGCATTTCTTCTGATCTCTTTGGTAAATATCATCCAGTTCTGCAGGTCTATTGCTGCTGAATTCCCAAATTGCTCTATAATTTCTTCCTTATGTTCTTCAATGTCTGTAAAAGCTACACAAGAGAAAGACCATTGGAAACTGACTTTTCCTGCTATCCAGATTAATATATGCCCTAATAACATCCTCCTGAAATGTCAGTTCAATTGTTGTTTACCTTTACATTTAAAAATGCTGTTGCAATTTCACTTTTTCATGATGATAAAAAGAGATGCAAACACACAGTTCATGTGATGGTTTTCATTCTCAAACCACTAAAATTATAATAATAAAATATAATCCGCTTCATTTTTGTTGTAATTTTCACAGCTTCCTTTTAGGCAGGCTCACACATTAAATCCTGAACATATGTGATCTAAAATAGAGTAAAGGACAATGAATTCACCAAGAATATTTACAGAATCCTAGGACTAGATAGTCCTATGCAGTCCCTAATTGAAAGATTAGAGTGAAATAATCTATGTTGCCTCTTGAAATAATTTAACACCTGCTTTGATCTGCTGTTGCTGCAGCAGCTCTTTACTGCCAGGACACAACCTAGCTAGTTTCAAAATGTGCTGAATATATCAAAAATACTACAGCATTGCATTTATATGTAAGTTTTTATATGCAATTGTTTTTCTGCACCATGTCTCCTCTGTGGTGCAAAACCTCTTGCTCTGTTTCTAGAGCAGAACACAATTTATAGTTTCTGTGGATCAGACACCAAGGGTATAATGAGATGGACACATATAATACACAAATGAAAGGTACAATAAATACCTCCAAATGTGAATGGTTAAACATAAATATACCTAGGAAAAAATACCACATTGAATTTAAGTAGTAACTCTTTAAGTCTTGGAAAAAGGACTGTTAATTTGAAACTTGACTTGGGAAGGGGAGTGAATGAAAGCACGTCTGTTGACATTAAAGTTTATTTGCATTTGTTTAAGAAAAAAACATCTGGTTTATACAAAAAACAGGAATCTGGCCTATAGGGAAATATTTCACAAGTCCATAACATTTTTAAGAGTCAATCCCTACAACCAAAAGGCTAATCTTAGACTTGGATAGACCAAGAATGCCTAGTTGCTAACTCTCTTTTTTTCGTATTAATTTTTTTTTCCATCAGTACTCAGTTTGGTGCTGGACCCAGGACAGACACTTTGTTACAGAAAAGAAAGCACGGAAAAATATTATCAGTCCTTTTTCTTTCTCTCTCCCTCTTCCTTGCCTGCCCACTTCCTTCTGTCTTTTTTCTCTGACAATAATGTGAAGAGCAGAGTATTTTTTGACAACATGATTTGTGCTTGCCCCTCATGTTTGGGAGGAATTTGCTTCTTGTCTTCTCCCTTGAGTTCTATTCTGTAAAAAGGTGTATGGAGCTAATTCAGATGGATGTAGGGAAGCATCTGTAACAACAGCATTTTCTCTCCCTGGGGGAGACCAGGCTCACTTTCTGGGACAACGTAAGCTCTTGAAAGTTTGGGTCACAGGTAATTTTCCTGACAGTTCTTTGCACACATGGGAGAGGGGAGGAAAGAGATCAGAGGAGTGATGGGAAGGTCCTGGAAATCAGCAGAGAAAAGAGAGAGGGATTGAAACATATGAGAATATCTGTACTAGAAGTTTTCATTATTCCCCCCTTGCTCAAATATTACTATGTTTTCAAAAGAATGATTGTATAAATCTTTTGGGTAGAAAGAGATACCAAGCAGCATGTGATTAGACAGAGAAAGACATCCCAAGAACTCTCATTAAATGGATTTGTATTTAGAAATAATGAACACTGTACTAAGTATCAAAGACTGTCTAACTTGTAAACTTGAGATGTATAAAGTGATCTGAAAGGGAGTGAGTGAAATTCACTGACAACTCACTTGTCATAGGGTCAGCTGAAAAGGTGATATAACCTTTTAGTATTTATAAAAAATACAAATCAATGAAATATAGAAAGCACTCCCCAAATAATAAATACTATCTAGAAAAATGCAAAACATATCCTAGTCTCAGAATAACTGGGTTCATTAATAATTTTTAAAATTTCTTTAAGATTGCTGCCAGATATAAATAACATTTAAGATCTTATACATGAAGTAAGCAAGTAATTGAAAGTGAATTTCTTATTAGGAAAAAGATAATCTAAGACCTAGGTTCTTCCAAGGATCTAACTGAAGGACCATTCTTCTGAGTTTTAGGTGCATGAAAAACATTGGAAGGAATTATTATTGCAACAACGGCTGATAAAGAGCTTCTTAATAGGAAGGATAACAAAGTCAATGCAGGATACAGGCATGGCTGTTCTCTACAGATCATGTAAAGATAAGATTTGATGATGTTTAGGATGTTCTGTATATNAATAGAGCTGTCCCATATTAATTCTGCAATGTCTTGCATGGCAAATGCTCATGCCAGATATTTTCTTTCCATGGAAACTTGTGTATTTGGATACCCATTTTCATGGGCTTTGTAGGTACCAACACATTTGAATGTTGATGTGTCTGAAATTGACAATGAGTTTGAGAATTGCTGAGAACTTACAGACCTAACACCTACACATACTGCAACAGCAGGATCATATATGATCCTTATTCCCACAGGAATCAAAATCACAAAATACTTTTTTTTTTTTTAATGACATAGCAACTGTCTCTGAAAGATACAAGCTTATATGTGTCAGAAACAAAAATACATGTAGATCATGGATCTGTTAACTAATTTTGCAAAAATAGAGGTTATATGATTCTGCTTTTGCTTGGACCATTCATGCTGTTCATGGACTAAATAATACATGCATTTTGGCAACCATCTGAATACACAGTATGCTGCAAAGCAACAAATGCAATATGTGTTTTTGCTGTTACCTGTAGCAAAATGTGTAGCACAAATTACTCCAACTTTTCATATCCAACATCCCAAATTAATTGTCATAACAGAAATCTGGAAAATTATATACAACAAGGAAGCCTACTCTTTGGAGGATTTGAAACAACTCCCTAAGCACTTTTATTTCTTCATTAAGACTGAATAAGAAAATCCTTTGGTGTACTTGCATTAAAATATCTTTGTACTTTAATGATGATTATTTTTCACACAGAATTTAAGACTCCCAGAATGAAGGAAGATCTAGATTCTCCTGAGTCAGCTATACAACTTGTACTTTTTGGTCTCTCTCTAATAATGAAAGGCCTCTGACATATTTTCTGTCCTGAAAGATATAAGAAAGAGAAAATAAATACAGTGAAGAGTAAAGGACAGGCTCTTGGTGTATTCTTTGAAGAACGGTTGTATTTCTAAAACTAAAAGTTATTTTCTTATAAGGTCTTTGCAGTCTCCATTAATAATTTCTTTGACTAAATCTGCCTGTTACCATATTTCTAGCTGCCATTGCAGGCTTGGAGCAGTTTCTCTAAGCAGACCACACATTTGTTTTTGACAGAGGTTGGCCTTAAGACAAAATCATCCATTCAAATCAATAGCCATCATGTAACAGTTGTTGACTAAGCCAATGCCTTCTCCTTCAAAAGAGAAATCCAGTGGGAATGCTGTTTAATTTTAAATTTTCTTTTATATCAGGACTCATCTTTGTAATTTAGCTCTGTCTCTCTCCACCTTGTGACTGTTTTGTACTGTTGCAGTCAATTATTTCAGGGCTCAAGCTAGACGTTATTGTTTCCTTGTTTATAAACAAAACATTTAAGGATGTTATTCTTTTCCCTTCAGTTATCTATCTGCTAGCTTTTAAAGATGAAATTTATATTTGACAAATTTATTTTAGTGGAATAATTTTTTCTGTCTTCTCCAGGAAAGGACAACTGTGGGTTACAATGTGCTTAGAGCTTTCCATATCATGTCAGATAAATTTTCTTTGTGACTCTTTTTCTTGAGGCCTCAGCTAAAAGCACCTTAAAAACATGATGGATGATAAGAAAGCAGCCTTCAGATTAAATTCTGTAAAATTTAAAAAGAAGAGGAAAAAAAAGATTTTGTAATCAAATACGGAAGACTGTTCCTTCTCACCTTTTCACAAAGTTAAAATTGGAGTGGATCAACAAAAGGCCAGTTCTGATTATTGCTGTGCTTAATTTTAAAGCTACGTGTCTAGTGACAGCATAGTTTGAGGCATTTTAGCTACCTCTGTAGCTCAGAGAGAGCCATAATGTGAGTTAGTCATCTGCGTGCTGGGGAACTCAACTGATTCATCACCTAGATCACAGCTAACACTGGAAACAGCAGCATGTCCCTAATCCCACCTACAAATGCAAGTGCTACATCTTCATCTGGAAGCAAGACTTTGTCTTCAGTTGGGAATCAGACATTTCTGGGCTCTCTCATGTACTTAAATCATATTTATTCATTAGAATAGATAAACAAAATAAAGGTTCTTAATTTCATTCAGTATATGAGTAATTAGCTGAAAATAGTTGGAAGACCAGCATGTGTCATTTACGAGACTTTTGGTTTTAGAAGGATAAGCAGATATCATCTCATTCCATGTGGTTAATGTGCTTTCTTTTTTTTACTTATAAACTGGAAGCTTGAACCTCACTCTAGAGCCTGGTATTTAAAGCCTTTGGGAAGGAAAACAGAGACCTGGAGGCCCTTCATTAATCTAATCAATACTGAATATTAAAGTATTCACAAAGTGGAGCACCTGATCATTTTTGTCTCCCACATGAACCCATCAAACATTATAATCACACTCATTCTGTCTTCTGTGCCAAATGAATGTGCATCGATCCCATGTAAAGTGGAATGACTGGAGCTTAAGGGAAAAAAAAAAAAGACAAAAGCACTTCCTTTCCCTAGACTTTACCTCTGTGTGGCCATTAGGGAACACACATCCACAGGATGCATGTATTCCTGGATCAGAACTGCTAACTCACATAACACACACTTTTTCCATGTGTCTCTAAATAAAAGCTGACCAAGTAAGTGATAGGATGCTCCTAGCTTTGTTTTTTCTGGAATGAAACTACACTGAGTACTCTCTGAGAAAGCAAACAGAAACCAGCCCTGCTGGTGGCATAGGCAGAAATCTAGATTATGAACTGGGACATGACTAAAACATGCATTAGACCTGGAACTTCTCAGGTTTGCCATGATTCAGGTCAGGTGAGGAGCTGGTTTTTAGAAGCGAACATCCTCTGAGCATCTGCAGTAACAAATAGACATCTTGTACATTCTAGTGTACACTTTTTTGTATACTATTATGCAAGACACTCAGTTCAGGTTTTTGGTTTTTTTTCCCTTGATTAGGATCTCCTGTACTTCTTCCTATGGCTGTAATTTGTGGCTGTTTTTCTTCTCAAAGAAAAGCTTCACAAGGCTATCAGTCATGCAGGTTTTCTAGCAGGTGAATCATTAATAATTCATTTTGATAAGGGTGACCACTGCTGTGAGACAGCCCCATGAGGATTTCCAAAGGACCATTTGGTAAAAAATATTCAACAATTTATAATGTTTAGTTCTGAGTCATGTCCCAGTACCCATTAATGGCTGGATGTGTCCACTGTCCATACATAATATCCCCTTTCACCATCATTTAACGACATCAAAATCATGCATTGCACCATCTTGAAACAGAAAAATAGCAGATTTTTAAAGTCACCTTGTCAACTATAAGACTACACTTCAGCCTTGTAAGTCCATAAACTCTCTTTAAATGCTTATTAAAGATTATAAATGATGTTTCTACTTCAGTGGAGCCGCTCTCATTTACAGTGTAAGATGATTTGGTTCATTATTTGCAAATTCAGGTGATGCAGAATGAAAAGTTGTGTGGAAAAATGACAATGGTAACAGACAGCACACTCTTAAAAGGATAAGAATGATAGCTAGGAGGCATTTCCAAACTTAAGCCCACAGTGAGTTATCAAATTAGATGGATTTATAATCTAGTGATATGTTGGGGTTTTTTTTAATCAGGTAAATTCATACAATTCTTGTCAAGTTCACTCTGTATATTTTTTCCTAAGTAATAGACACATGGAAATTATGCTTATACCAAATATATGCAAGGGTATGAAACAACAAAACTTTTAAACAAGTGTTTCAATCTGTTATTTCTGTGTTCAAATCAACTCATGATTGCTGAGAAAGAGATGAAAATTAAAATAATATTGGAAATGCCTTTCTCACTTTGAACAAGCCCATACAGACAGAGGAATGTAACTTCTGACTGCCAGGTGCTTCTTCTATACATGCCAATGCTGATGACATGATAACACCAGAGTGCCAGGTTGAAGCAAGTTTGGCATCAGGAAGGTCATGGAGAAGAGTATGAGGTCACAGTTACTACAACCAACTAAATCTTAGTAGAAAGCAGTGAGCTTCTTTTCCATTGACTTTTTTGTTTCTCCTTTTTATGATGTGATAAAAAGTTCTAAGTTTCTTCAAATGAGAATGACAGTCTGAAGAGCAAGAAGGAGTGAGGATAAGGAAACAGGTGTCAAAGCTGACAGCATAAGGGGTAAGAGCAAAATCATTTTGGATGGATCTGATACTGAAATTATGATTAGTTATGCTCTCAATTACACTCTCAGAACTAATTACACTAATATTAATACCATGATGAACCCAAACTCAGAAAATAACATTAACTGGAGTAAAAGAGATTCTGTATACTAAGGATTTATATTTTGTCAGATTTGAAAAGTAGTTATTAGATCTCCAAAATCTGAACTGGATAACATTCCTATTAAAAGGCTAAACAAAATAATTTGCTTGATTACTTTTTTTTTTAATAAACCTTACTGCTCCCTAAAATTTCACAATGAATGAAGTAATCAGGCAAATAAAAAATGTTGGATTGCTAGCCACAAATACTGGATTGATTTTCCTTAAATTTAACCTTATGAGAGTTAAGCTACTTGTCTGGGCTAGAAGACTCCATCTGCAGCCCATGCAGGGAGAGAGACATCCCTAGAAAGCAGTTTATCAGCTGCTAAGATTCTGTCTGAGACACACAAGACAAGATGTCCTTAGGACATACTTGGCAATTGAGAAAGTCAGCACAAATCTCTGAGGTGCGATGCCTGGTGTCTGAATGGTTAATGTTAGGTACATTATATCCTGCCCTAAGATCCCCAAGGGGTTTGGAGCTGTAGGGGACTGTGGAGGTTTCATACTGACTCTAAACAGAGCTCTGTTGGACTGAAAGGGTGAATAACTCATTATGGATATATAAAAATAAGTAGTGTAATTTTATGAAAAACATGAGAACTTTCTAATATTCTGGTATTTATAAGACTCTTATTTCAGGCCTTCTCATGCATTTAGTATGTAGCAAATTAAAGCAGTTATAGACACCAGAAGTCACAAATCTCTTAATGCTTTCTTTGTAGTGAACCTTCATTGCCTACAGGTTTTTCACAGAAAAAACATTTTTTATCTAAAAGAAAGCTATTATGGTTCAAAAGGATTTACTGAGTGGAAGAATAAAATCAAAGAAGAATTTTGGTTGGAAAAGACCATTAAGTTCATGGAGTCCAACAATTAACCTAACTCTGCCAAAGTAATCCTTTTCCCTAGATAACTCCAAAGGTGGTGAGTCAAAGATGACTATTGAGATGATAAAGAAGATTATAGCCTAGGAAGGGATTACTGCTTTCCCTGGCACCTCATTAACTCTGTTCATGTGTGGGCTGCATCTCGACTGTAGACTCAGTCTATGAGAAGAAAGCTGTGGTAAACTCTCCCATACACATCCTCCCTTCTATACAGAGCTTCACGTGCCCTAAAATTTCTTCATAAAATGCCTTTATTACCAAAAAGATATGCTGCAAATAGAACTAATATAGTGGAATTAATTTTGACATATCTCAGGGGACAGGGTGCTGAAGATACGCGTCAAGTCTGTTTAGTTGACTGTGATGGCTGAAGCTACACACTTAAGAGCTGATCATTAGTGTGCCTTTAGTCTGAGAAACCATACCCTAGTGACAAATCATATTTCTCACAGATGGGCTCTGACATTCTGCTTTCTCTATTTATTCTATTTATTTCATGTGCTCAAAAATTTTTGCATTTCTATGGCAAAGTTACTCAAAATGGATACCTGGTATCTCCTTGAGCAGTATGACTCTTAGTGTGAAATAAATAGAAAGGAAATAAAACGGTAGACAACATCAAGTTCACCAAGATGTTTTGCAATTCTTAAAGTCAGTAGCTAACCAACGAGCTCTGACAACTTCAGAAGAAACTAAATAAAGAAAGAAAATTAAGTAGATACATAAATTTAATAAAAAATACAGGTTATCTTATAGCAAATCTTCCAAATACAGTTTTTTAAAATTTATTTCTGATCCCTAATATTTAATACAATCACATTAAAGTTATAAAAAGCCTTAATTCTAGAGCTAACTATGTCCTTGTAGAAAGAAATTCATTCATGCAACCATCACAGAGCAAAGAATCAAAAACTAAGATCCTGCAGAATTAATAACTTTGGCATTACATTAATATAAAGTTATAGGACAAAAGATTTCTGGATACCTGGACTAGAGAGACATCTGGCTTATGTGGGTATCCATTAACAATTATTCCATGTAAACAAACAAACAAATGCTAAATGAAACACCTAGATGCAGAACTTTAAGAAAGGGGAGATAAGACAGAAAAATACCAAATCCCAGAGCTCACAAATCAGTAAACAGATCACTGGAGCATAGCATTAGAGATCTTAGAGTCTGATAACATGGAGGAAACAAGATCATCATGGGTCTCACAGGCAAGATAAAAAATGTGGAATATTCAGAGGAAACTGAGAACATGGACCTTTCCATGTGAGGATTAACAGAGGGTGTAAAGGTAGGGAAGTGAAAAGATTAAAGTGAATAGGAAAATCTATCCAAAATGGGTGTGGAATAATGGAAAAGAGAGGATAAAAGTAGCCAGTTTCATTAAAGCAGGATCTTGGACCATATGTTCCTCTGGCTGTGGTGGTTTGATCCTGGCTTGATATTAGGTGCCGACAAAAGCTGCTCTGTCACTTCCCTCCTCAGCTGGTCGGGGGAGAGAAAACAAAACAAGTTGCTCATGAGTTAAGATAAAGGACAGGGAGAGGTCACTCACCAGTTACTGTCATGGGCATGACAGACTCAACTTGGGGAAATTAATTCATTTCATTGCCACTTAAAGTAAGATAATGGGAAATACACTTTCCCAGGCTCAACTTCATTCCCAATTTCTTTACCTCCTTTCTCTCAGTGGCAAAGGGGGACATGGAATGGGTGTTGTGGTCAGTTCAGCACGTGCTGTCTCTGCCACTTGTTCCTCCTCAGAGGAATGACTCCTCACACTCTTCCTCTATGGTCTCTCCCACAAGAGACAGCCCTCTATGAAACTCTCCAATGTGAGTACTTCCCAGGGGCTGCAGTTCTTTACAAACAGCTCCTGCATTTGTCCCCAGTGAAGTTCCAAGTCCTGACAGAAAATCTGCTCCAGCATGGACTTTTCAGAGGGTCACAGAATCCTTTGGGCATGCATGTGTGTCTAGGCATTTTTCCTGGACATGCCCACAGAGCCAGGGCCCAGGGGACCCTCAGAGATGTCCATGAGTTGTGAAAGGGAAGGCATCTGTGTGTTTGCAAGCAACCTCCAACCCATGTCACCTGAAGAGATGCTTCAGGGTCAGCCCTGAGTGCTGTTCACAGTGATGAGATGGCTGCTGGTGCATTTATGGCTTCCAGTAAAGGTACTGCTCTCTCTGTTGATTGGTGTGGCTGGATGTATTTGTATTTGTGCACTGTTTGTGTATCTGCATCTGTACAATATGTACTTAGCCTTGTGCTGGCACACACACACGTGGGAGCAGGAGCAAACAGACAATAAAGGAGTCCTCCAAATTCAACTTCCTCTAATAATTAGAAAACTGAATGTCATTTAAATACAATGTTCAGACTATTCAATAGTTTATGAAAGATACTCTGTCCTCTGTCTGTTAAAGTTATACAAAAATTTAGATGGTTTGGAAATGCTAATTGTAGACATAGACTTAAACCAGTTAATAATAAAGTATGTTAGATTAATTCATATTATATAATCAAAGAAGCAGATGAAATCTAGGAGACATTGGTGATTAAGAAACACATGAAAAAGAGGTGAAATCCCTAAGGAATTAGGAAGGACAGACATTGTACCTATTTTTAAAAGTCAGGTAGGTGATAGGACCTAGGTGCATCAGCCTAGCCTCAATACCAGAAATATTCTGGAACAACTTGTTAATTAGTTTGGATGCACCCTGCAGACAAGGTGATACGGAATAGCTGACATGGATTTGTCAAGGAAAAAAAAGAGAAGTCATATCAAATCAATCCAAGTTCTTCTTGTGGCAGAGTAATTGCCTAGTGGACAAGGGAGAAGCTAAAAATTTGATATATCTTGACATTAGTAAGCATTTTCACACAGTCCCATTTGGCACTGTCATACACAAATTCCAGAGAAACATAGCCCAGTGGAAATTGTCACATGGAGGGTGCAAAACGGTTTGAAAAGCTGAACTCTGCCACTGCCTGATGGAGAATATCAGATTGGGAGAATTTTCCACTAAAATTAACCAATATAATTAACAGCAATGTAAAACCTATTAGAAAATTAGTACCAGAATTATACTACTACTGGTACTAGTATAATTAATAGATTGAATAATTAATTAATTGATAGTACAAGGAAGGCTTTCTAGGGAGTTTGTTGAGTCTTTGTCTCTAGAGGGATGAAAAGTGAGTTAGACTATTGTGTGTTGGGTATAGGTTTTCTTAAGTTCAGTGGATGGATGTGACTAGACAGATGTTTGATGCTCCCTATGCCTTGATGATGTCTTCACTACTTTGTTTCTTTTTGGCTCTGTCACAGCTTCTGACATTACTTTGGGGTGTTCATTTTCTTGCTTCTTACCTCGAGCCTTTCTGTGTCTTATAAAATCCTTGACATCAAAAGGATCCAAAATAGAGGCACTGCCTGGCACAGTTCAGAAAGGTTTTGGACTGAAATCACTGTATAAGCACAAAGTTTTCTCATTATGTAACAAATAAGAAGTTATTTGTGCCATAATTTTCTAGAGATAGCTGTAAGTTAAGGAGTTATCAGTCTGCCTATTGTGTGTGTGCATGTATAGATGTACTAAACAGAAAGATTGTATATAATTTCCTTTAATTATATTTTTGCCTATTAAAAGCCAACTGATTGCATTTTGTATCACATGATCAGTGCTGTTAAATCACTTGCATTTCATTGCTAAATATTTATTTTTGAGATTCAGTACTTGAGGCTATAATAGATTCCCCAATTCTGAATCACAAAATTATGTTCTTCCTAAATTACAGTGTAACTTGCAGCAGAAGATGCTTTGTGTCCAAATATAGGGTTTCATGTTTTGTGTGAACTGCAAAAGCATTCTGTTAAAGATAGTTTTGCATAATCTTGCATTTGTTTTACTGTATTCAGTATGTTTATAGAATAATCTATATTTATGTAACATCCTTCCTACCACACACCACAGTAAAAGAACTTTCAAGTTGTGAAGTCAAATATTTCAATTCTGTAAACCATGGAGTGTGAAATTTTTGGCTTTTTGTGAGTTTGGTTTGGTTGCAGTTGTTTGGGTTCTTTTTTTTTTACCTCATTTGCTAAATGAGCATCACTGGGCTATGTCTGATCACAGTCTCATGCTATTCTTCTTCTCTTGAATATGTTCTTGGAGCTGCTCTTAGCTGACAGATAAATAGACTTGACAAACCACATGCAAACTGTGGAAAAAGATATGTTTCCTTGTAATGGAATGAGAGCAAATGATGTCTATAAGTAACGGCAGCCAAAATGCTCTCAAAAAGAAAAAAATTCCTCCTTTTACCAGAAAATACAAACCTCAAAAAAGGTAACTAGAGTGTGAGAGGTCAGAAGAATCTACTATGAAGCTTTGAGTGATTACAGCACCTATGCAGACACGTTCCTAATATCTCATGTACTGAGGTGGCTGCCTCCAAGCAGCTGCCCATTCACTGAGAAGAGATGCAGAATCATCTTACACCTAGCACAGTGATGAGGTTCTCCCTATAGTTAGGGAAGGCTCCAGAATAACCTGTCAGAATACCTATGGAGAGGCTTTCAAAGGCATCCTACTCCTTCTGGTCTACTGCATGGTTCTGGGTTTTCTTCCACACAGAAGGAATGTGAGATAAAGGTATCTTGGGTCTTATCCCAGCATTGAGTTAAAAATAAGGCTTTTTCTGACTGGTTAGTTGATGGATCAGGAAAATATACTTTCCAAGGAAACAATTTCCAGCCATTATAAGATGCTGTCGTTTATCCCATTTGAACTTTTAGAGGTGCAAAGTCATTTTCAGTTAAGTGAAACCAGTCCTCAAAGTGTTCAAACAACCTTAAAGTGTTTAAGTAATGTAAATCTGTAATTATGTAAAGGCAGTTTTTACAGGCAGGAGCATAATCAACACATCTTTGGATCATAAGCCACCTTAGCACAATTACTCCATCTATGAATCTAGGGTGAGAGCACAATGTATGGAAGCCAGGTTAGCAGAGCAACCAAATCAATATTATATGACAGATATCTGCCCTTCAAATAGCTTCAGTCTTCCCACTCACCTAGAAACTTCACTGTCTTCTCTTTGAATCTAATATCTCACCTTCCTATTTAACAAGATTCTTATTTGACCCCAAATGGAGGGGGTCAAATGAAGTACAACGTTCAGTTGGCTTCTTTATCAATCTGTGCCTTGATTAATACTCTGTGGAAGACTCTGTGGAAGTCTCTGCATGGGTTAGCCACTGTTAACACCTGAGTTTCTGGTGTGTGATCTGGCTTCTGGGTCAAATCCTTTCTGATTTCCCAAACCAAAGCAAACACGTGCACAGATGTCTCTGTCTCACACAAATTCTGAGGCCTGAAAACCCACATAAGAGTGAGAATTTGAGACCTATTCCTGTCTGTGTTTTCCCAGTGTGGGTAACCAGAGAACTGACCCATATAACAAAAAACCCTTTAGCCTAGTATTTTCAGTTCTAACGGATGTACATGGATGCACATTCTCTGTTATGACCTGCCCCTGAAATGGGGTAACTCAGGTTGTTTTTAATAGATCCATTGGGGCAGATTAAAGTGAAACTACACTGAATAACTGGTGTTTTTATAGCTACATCTATATCATCTGTGTATGTATGGCAGGTTTATTTAAGAACAATTTAGTTGCAATTGGAAGGAGCTATGTAGCCATTTTGATTATTATCTATAGAAATATAACAATATAAAAGTATAAAAATATTAAGAATATAAGGAAAAGAAAGAAGGAAAAAGAAAGGATAAGAGCACATAGTGGAAAGATATCACCATCCATGGATGCAGTTACAAGGCTTGATTGTTGCAATTTCAATGTCTATTGGTTGAGGTGATGCCATTGGGGATGGAGGAAGACCACAAAATACAAAGTTTGATGGGTTACACACCCTCAGGTTAAGATGGGAATGCCCAGGTACCTCCCATGGCTGTGGAGTTTTACACTGTCTGATGTAACACTGTGGATCATCAACAGTCATCAGGTGGAAGGCCCCAGAAGTGAGTCTGGGGACACTTGATAGGTCTTTGGTAGTTTATGAGTCCTTCTAAGACATGACAGCTGTCTCTTATACCAGTGCAATGGAATCAGTTATGCCCCATCAGAAGGGATAAACACCTTCAGGCCTACATGAAAATTCCTCCAGGGAGGAATTTTCCACCCCAGCCTTTTCGGGAGGATATTAGCATAACGAAAAGCATTACCTCACCTTACAGGATGTACTTTTTATTGTCCTTTTCCCTTGTCTGGCTCAAAACCCAGTCTGTTGCAAAGTAAAGGTCAGTTTATTATGGTCATCTTCCAGTGATGGGAGAGCACCCCTTCTGCACCTGGGCTGTTCTTATGCAGATCAGAGTTTTCATCACCGCACAAGCAGAAATTCTCCTTATCCTTTTCTGTTGTGGGAGGTACAAATTCGGCCTCTGCAAAATACCCTGCTGTTTTTGCAAATGGCTGATTATTTGAGTCATTAACATTTAACATCTCATTCTCTGACAAAAAAGAAAAAAAAAAAAAGAAAAACCAAATTGTTAAAAACTTTCTGTCTAACTGAAGACTCAGTTTTGCTGAAATACCTGAAGGTCAGTTGCATGGATAGTTATACCAAGCTTGGTGAGGACACAGTGAAGAGGTCGATGGAATTCTTGTCTCCAATAAGCATCATCAAAAACTTCAGGAACAGCTACACATGAAACAGAATCCAGTCCTACTGCTGTTGTTCATGTTCTTTGCACAATTACTTCCACTCAATTTTTCACCTCCGTTTAAGCCCTGATTTGTCTCACCTATGTTTATGTACTTAACAGAGGCATTTTAGTTGGAAATGTGAGCATACTTAACAGCTAAGGAGAGAGAAAGCCACCTCCACAGAGGTGCCTTTCTCAAAACCAATAACATTTCAGATTTAAGACAGTCTCAACCCTTCACAGAGTCTTGTCTTTGTCCTCTGATAACAGCCAGTGCCTGCAGCAATCAGGCTCCCAAATTAGGTCCTCAGTTAATTGGGTCAATCAGGATCCATCTGGGACTTTTTCTTAAATGAGATTTACAATTGCTACTCTCTTTTTTTTTTACTTCTTCTTTACATTACCTGAAAAGAAAATTCTTACACTTGATTAGTTTTTGCTCTGTGCTACAAACTAATATAATAACACTGTGTAAGTGAATTGGTAGGTGATATTATGCTGTGATCCTGGCAGAATTTCTAAGCCAATTAGGGTCAATGTAGATCAGTTTTATGCCTGGAGGGAGTAGGGGTAGCCAAATACTAAATGATTCAGAGAAGCAGCAGAGAGTATGATAACAGGAACAACAGGACTGCCTTGCGTCTTTGTATGGATTTAAAATATACAGGGGAATAAAAATGCATGCATGAGTCTAAGACTTCAGCTTCCTGGCCAATGAGGAAATGCTGATTTCAACTTGCAATATCCCTAGTGGCAATAGCTACCCAGAAGGTGTCATCTTGTCTGCTGGACAGCTGCATGCCTGCAAATACTGACTTGTAGTTGCTGTATTGGCAGGGACTGTGGGGATTAGGCCAGAATTCACACATGTGGCTGTTAAATTCCTAAGCTGAGCCTTCCAACAAATGTTGCACACATACCTTCAACACAGCAGGTACAATTATACATGAATATTATGCTTCTTTTTCAGGAGGAATGTTGACACTAATTCATCTAAAAAAGGAATGAGCGCAGGGAGTCTGCTGACTACAGTGCAGGTGAAATCCATAAACAAAGGAGATTCTGTCGCTACAGGAAGGAGAAGTCAGACAGTAATGATGTGACAGTAAGCACCCATCTCAATGTATCTGGGAAGAGAAAGAGCAAGGGTTACATCACAGATGTGGCAGTTCAACATCCTTTCTTATACATTACATGTCAGGTGTCATGTTCAAATACCAGAGAGATAAAAAAACTGTACAAGGATGCAGGCAGGAGACTTCTATACATAGAAATACTCTCTCTATATATGTATTTTTAAAGGGTGAACTGAAATAATGTTATGTAGAAGAAAAAAAAATTTAGTTTCTTGGACTAAAATATAAATCTGTAATGCATTGCCTCCTTAGTCTATTTTCCTAATCTGTAAAACAGGAATTATAATCTCACCCTGTCACCCACTATCTACAGAGTGAAATTCCCATTCAGAAATTTTAAATCCAGAGGCTCAAACAGTTCAGCATATCTGATATTTTTGTATGCAAAAAATTTCATTAATTATTCTTGAATTTAGCCTAATAATTGACATTTGAATAAATAGCAGCCTCTCAGAAAAAAGGTCTGAGCTTTCTTGGAAGACTGTAAGACACAGAGTCTGTTTTCTCTGATAGCTTTTGATTAAAAATAAATGTCTCATTTCCAGCTTGAATTGATCTAGCTTCAGTCACTGTTTCTGGAGATGTGTTTCTTTTCTAGTCAGTAAATCTCACAGGGGAAGCACAGTGGGCCTTGAACCCAAGACCTCTAGATAGCCATGTAATAAGTGCAAGAATAGTTCTTTATTTTCCTCAGCTGTGGTAATATTTGATGTTGGGAAGTATGGGGGAAGGGTTTGAGCTAAAGGCATTTGAGTTACCAGTAGTTCTCCTCAGCCTATCTTAAATGAATTAATGTTCCCACTTTCAATTGGTAAAGGGGGAAACAATGATGTGTCACATTACAGGGCAATTTGAGCCTGTTCATTGTAAGTGTACAGGAGATATTTTCTTAGCAGTCCTAGCATGAAAATACAGTGCAATCTAAGAGCGACAAATCCCTGCAATAACCCAATGGTCAAAAATTAATTAATATAAAGATTTAAAAAGCCAAATGAATTTATTTTTATCATTTCAGATATAAAAATGACATTTAAAGTTAGAGTCATTGCACTGTGCTCTTCACTTGGTAAAGAAATAAATCTGTGCTAATAGTTTTCAACACTTCTTTTGCTATAGTTGAATGAGTTTATGATGTTCCTACTCGATGGTTTCTTAAGAATTAAATGTTATGGTAGACTTACATGTCCACCCCTGTGCATTATAATATGGGTGTGTTGACAGAGGTAGATTAATGTCTGTGTTTGCGCAATACCTCCATGCCACACAAAGACTCATGCTTTAAAAACAAAACCAAAAAAACTCAAAACCAATCCAAACCAAACCAAAAACCCCTCAGACTAACATGCTGCAGCTTTTTAAGGCATGCTTTTCTGTCAGTTCTGCTATTTTCTGCAACTTAGTAAAAGAAGGAACAGATTTGGACTCGGGCATAATTGAGTAAATATGCATGTCAAAGTAGGAAAACCTGAAATAAGTTGACCTCCAGTTTGATCTCTCTGGTCCCATATTGCTGGATGATAGCTGCTGAAAGGAAAGGAGAGGAACATTTTTACTTCCTCAGACAGGAGAAGAGATAAGTGATGCACCTATAAGGCTAGATAGGGCACATCTTCCCTTGTTATAGAATACATAGTGGTGTTCCCCAGGATCAGTATTGGGCCAGTGCTGTCTAATATCTTTATCTATTATTTGCACAAGGGGATTGAGTGTTCCTTCAGACGGTTTGCAGACAGCACCAAACTGGGCAGGAGAGCTGATCTGCAAGAGGGCAGGAAGGCTCTGCAGAGAGATCTGAACAGGCTGGATCAATGGTCTGAGGCCACTTGTGTGAAGTTCAACAAAGCAAATTGCAGGGTTCACCTCTTCAGTCACAACAACCATGCAATGCTATGGGCTAGAGAAAGACTGGCTGGAAAGCTGCCCAGTGGAAAAGGACCTGGAGCTGCTGTTTGATGGGTGCTGAATATGAGCCAGAATGGAAGGCCAGTGGCATCCTGGCTTGTACAAGCAATAGTGTGACCATCAGGACCAGGGCAGTGACCTCAGCATGAGGTGAGGCCACACTCTTGTATCCTGTGTTCAGTTCTGGGCCTCTCACTGCAAGAGAGACATTGAGGGGCTGGATCCTCTGTCAAGACTTAAAGAATGCAATTAAAATGTCTTCAAACACTGTCGAAGAGGGAAGGTTGCATAAAATAAGCCACCACAACAGACACAGATAGAAAAAAAGAAGGCATTTATTTCAGGCCTAAACAAGGTGAAAGGTTTGGAATTAGCACACTGGACATTATACCACTGTGCAGAGAGTGGGAAAAGCACAGATGGTAACAACAGGAAGATGGCAGGCCTGGTGAGGCAGATCTGGGTAACCTATTTAGAAAAAAAAAATCCCACCATGGCAAACTGTAAGAAAGGAAGCAAGTCTTTGTACACATACCATCCCAAGTTATGGGAACAGCACGTATATCTCTGGATAGCCAGGATTTGGTGTGTATAAAAGTGGTACCTCCAGAAGAACACTCTGGGGACCCCCATGACTAAGCAGACCAGAGGAAGATGAGCCAGATACGGATGTGATCCAGGAATCCATGTGATGATGACTATAATCTCTCTCTCTCTTTCTCTTCCTATCCTTCTCTTTCTTTCCCTCACCTCTTCCTAGCTCTCTCTCTCTCTCTCCTTACTTAAATAAAATCTCTACTATTGACTTTGGCATATGGTCTCCTTTGCACCTAAATCAGAGGCATTTTTTAATAATCTGACCCTAACATTATTTTAGAAGTGGGACAATAACAGCCTGTCCAGAGAAGAACAGTGAAGCTGAGGGAGGGTGTGGAGAACGTGTCTTATGAGAAGCAGCTAAAGGAGCCAAGGTTGTTCATCCTGGAGAAAAGGAGGCTTAGATGGAATCTTATCTCTCTCTACAACTACTTGAAAGGAGGTAGCAGTCAGGTGTGGGTCAGTCTCTTCTCCCATGTACCAAGCGACAGGACAAGAGGAAATGGTCTAAAGTCGTGCCAGGGGAACTTTAGACTCTATATTAGAAAAATTTTTTCCCTAAAAGGGTTGTCAAACTTTAGAACAGGCTGCCCAGGGAAATGGTGAAGTCACTCTCCCTGGAAGTATTTAAAAGATATATTGTGCTTAGAGATGTAATTCAGTGGTGATCTTGGCAGTGTTAGGCTAACGGCTCGGTTCAATGGTCTCAGAAGCCTTTTCCAACCTAAATGATTTTATGATTGTATATTTCATGTTTTGAAGTAGTGACAGATTTGTCAATAGAGTCAGAATAACAAACCCCAAAATGCCCTTTAAAGTCTTTCACTTTAGGTTGTCACAAAATAAAAATATCATTGATTATAACCCAAGTCATACACAGTTAAATTAGGAATGCTTATCTCCTGCTTCTAACAATTTATGCCACAAGTTATGGTATGATAACCTTATACCTGAAAGTTGCTATATATGACAACACATCACACTATCCTGCTTTATATATTGCTGTCTCAGAAGCAAGGGTGTCCCTGATGAGGACTGAGTAGTGTCGTACGGTTGCAGAAGACAAGAGCTCATGGAGCCAAGCTTTCCCAAGAATTCCAAGATGTATCTGAGAATTAGAACATAGTGAGCCATTTTAGCTATGGAATGATTTTAATTACATTTGTTTTTGGAAATATTTATATGGAGTATTTTTCCCATCGTAATGAAAAGATTATTGTACATTTTCTATTTCCACTTTCAGATGTTTTTATGATTTATGTGTATTTTCTTTTCTTTTTCAATAGAAAACTTTTTTAAAAAGCTAAAATTCTCATCACAAGTATAAGGATGTCTATTGACAATTTGAATTGTTGTTTTTCAGAAAATCTTGGAGAATTTTTTTACCAAGGAGCTACTTTCTAATACAAATTTAAAAACAAAAACAAAAAAACCAAACCCACAAACTCGAAAGCTTTTTGGAAAACCAAAGAATGTTCAAAAAGTAAAAAATCATTTTTAAATGAAACACTTAAAGGCCTGCTCAACTTAATACATGATTCTTAATAATCCACATATTTTCTTATTTACTAGTAAAAAACTGCTTGACATTATTGCAAGTATAGTGATAAAGCACTGTCTGAGTATGGCTACTCCACTTTCACAGCCATTTGTGGTGCCAGAACTGTATTCCATAGAGGTACAGAGGTGCAAGACTGCAAACGGGTTAGATCTAGTAATTCATTCACACTACATTTTGCAGTAAAGAGTTTCCATCTATTTAATAAATTATGGGTCTATTTCTCATAAGGTCAAAATCATCCCCTTTGAACTTATCAACAACCTCCTCTCTTTCTTGAGATTAAATTGCCAAGGATTTATTTTGTGAGGTGCTGGAGTGGAGTAGTCCAACACTCTCTGTATTCTCTCTGTTAGTTGTCTAATGTTAGCGAAGCCAGAATGATCTCATTTTAGAAAAGTGAAGTTGTATTATACGAAGCCCGTTACTTAGAACTACAGTTAGGATTTTTAGATCTGTGTTTAATAGTGAAAGAGATCTTCAGGATTAACATACCATTAAAACTTTTCAGGTGTAGGCATTAATGTGATAATAACATCCCACAGAAATAAGAGGCTCATCCCCATTTGACGGTCCATTAAATGTATCTGCATCATTATTAGTAGCATTAAAATTGTGATTTCAATCACAGTTGTTACTCACTGTACTAGGACCTGTAGAGATACATATGAAAAACACTGTACTACAGTTAGAAAATAAATCATTCTAATATCTATTAGGCAATCAGTATCAGCAAGTTAATATCCATCAGTTTAGTAGTTAAGTAGTGAATTTCACATATCATAAACCTGATGCATTTACAGAGAAAGCTGTGCTAGATTTTCATAGCATTAGTGCCCGAAGCTGAAATATAATTTCTGAAGCTGACTCTTGTCTGGTTCCCCCTGCCCAATTTTCTTTCCTTCATAAACACTGCAAAGTTGCTTCATGTTAAAATGCTTGATTTTCTAAATTTCATCAGGGTGAACCTTTTAAAGGGGAATGTGACCAACTGTGAGATGCAAGGCTCTCCAAAGAGACTTGACCATCAACAAAAGAGAGACAAAACTGTCCAACTCCCTCTTCTGTGGCATAATTATTTCTCTGAAAGCTCAGATTTGGAATAAAAGAGGACGTTAAAGATCCAAGTGTCAGTAAGAATGCAGCAGATTAAGTTACAAAGCACCGGAAGCAAATGGCCAAAACAGAATGTCAATGAGTTGAATGGAGCTTGCCAGGGGGACAGGTGCATCCAAAATGTTGTTTGTGGGGGTTTTTAGACTCTTAGAATCTTTGGGGAGTTAGTGAGTTATCTTTGCAGCATTTCATGGTATGTCTCTGCTATCACATAAACTGAATCAAGGCCCAAAATGGAGATAGGTGTATACCCTTAAAAGATTGGAATGCTGCATTTTTTTTTTAGCTGTATCAAAATAAGACTGATTGGGTCTTTAGATACTACACCCAGAGAAACTTAGAAAGTTTATTCTGTCATTGAAAGATTCACTTGAGAAGTTCTAAATTAAGAACTGTATGCCAGTGATCGTGTAGTGGTCGTGTAAGGACATCAGACTTAGGTGAACACTTAATAATTATAAGCTCCATTCCTTTGTTGCCACACATAATCTATATAATGTTTTACGCTGGTCACAAACATGAAAGATCTGTCCCTCTGACTGTATATTCTACTCTAAGAAAGAGGAATTAGTCTTGTGTTCCTCAGGTACCGACTCTTCAACAGAGGAAAATATCCAGAGAAGTTTTCCTAAAACCTTCCATAAATCCTCGTACAAGTGACATGAAGAAAAAGACACATTAGAAATGATAAGGAAGAGTATGCACAAAATAACTATTCTCAGAGTCATTGGATTGCAGAAAGGGCATTTTCATTCAACGTACACTAGAGTCAAAGGGTTGCCTAAATTGGGATTGAAAGAAGACTCCTAGAACAAATTAGTGACTTCACAAGTAATTGTTTCTCCTTAAAAACTGACTCCCGTGCATAATATTGCTCTCATTTTCCCCACTGACAATTTTGGTTGTCCATTTTGAATGATAATAAAAATGCTTATGGTTCTCTTGGAACCATTTCAACTTTGTTCTACCTAAGTTAAAAAGAGTTTATTGAGATAAACCTTTAGAATTTTTCTAGTCTCAGGAAGTCTTACTCAGCTAGTGATGTCACTCCTATGGAGAAAAGATTGAATTTATTTTACTGACTTCTGAAGCATGCTGAGAAAAGAATCACAGAAATAAAAAACATAAAAACATATTTTTTGGGATTAATAAATAATGCAAGAAGGAATCTGCAGCTGCTCCGGAAGTGGGTAATTTCTGCAGTAATTCCCTATGTTCTCTCTTACATATAAAATTCAGATAAAAATCTGAAATTCACTTAGGTATATAGTAAAGATGATGTACTGAACTCTGATTTTGCTTCTATTCATATTACTCTCTATTCATGATCTTTTCAATATTTAATCTCCTTTACATTATTAGACTTTCAATCATCTATGATTCTGCCCTTACTTTATTTTCTATTTGTTCTTCAATTAATTTATTTTCATGAGTACTTCCAACATGTTTTGTGAATTAAAATAGAATAAGAAAGGGGAACCCACCTAAATCATTTATATAGACTTATATGAATGCCCAATGGCATGGGCTGAGAAATTGGATAAGCAATATTTCTATAATTTAACTACTGTAAAGCATTTACTGTATTTCATAAAGGAGTTATAGAATGGTTTTGGCTGGAAGAGAACTTAAAGATCATGGCAGCATCGTACAGCTGGTACAACCTGGCTGAGAATATTCTTAAAAACCCTATGGGGCAACTTTATGGATCACTGAGAGATTATCCTCACCCTCCGCTCAGCCTTGGTGAGAAACATTTAAAGTGCTGTGTCCAGATCTGAGCATGGAAATATCAGATGGAGTCCACTCAAGGGACACAAAGATGATTAAGAGCTTGGAGCATCTGTCATATGTGGAGAGGCCGAGAGAGCTGGGACTATTCAGCTGGAGAACAGCAACTCAGAGCGATCATATAAATGTTTTTAAATTCTTTATGAGGGAAGGAAAAAAGATGGAGACCCGTCTTAGTGTTGCCCGATAATGAAACAAGAGGTAGTGGACACAAACTGAAAAATAGGGAATTTCATTTAAGCATGAAAAAACCCATTTTTTAGTTTTATATGAGGTTTCACAGAGAGGTTGTAGAGTCTCCAAACATGGAGAAATTTAAAATCTGATCTGATATAACCCTGAACTAACTTCTGTGGGTTACTCTGCTTGAACAGGGTGGCTAGACTGTTTGATCTCCAGTAGTGCCTGCCAAGCTCATCTGTTCTAGACTGTGTGTCAAACTGAATGAGGCTGAAATACTGCCATCAAATCAGTTCCTGTTTACTTCTTATAGCAAAAAGTTGAAAGTTCCCTCTGGAAAACACAATAATCTCTAATGTTGGCCCCAGCCAAGAAAAGTCTGTGGTTAAAACACTATTCCTTGATGCAAAAGTTACTTGTTTAGGTTTCCTTCAGAATAGGATTCATTTGAAATATCTAAGGCATATCTAGACCTTTGTCGCCTGAGAAGCTTGTTCTCTGGAACCACTGGCAGTTCTGAATCATAACTATAACCGTGTATTACAAACTGCAACAGGGAAAGCTTCCCTTTAAATGACAGATATGAAGTTAGAATCACAGAATCATTAAGGGCTTTCAAAATCAATTCCAATTGTTACCCTAGCACTGCCATGTCACCAGCACTAAGCCATGTCCCCAAGTGCCAGCATCCACATAATTTTTTGAATACTTATGCATGGATACACTGAGATGGTGTATGCAGCAGTCAGAGATTTACCCAGTTAGAGAAAACCTGCAGGACGACTTCACAGTGTCACAGGATTTTTAAGGGTTGCCTTTTGTAAAACGGCTTCTTTTTTATTTCCAGTTACTCAAGCATAACCATACACATAGACATGTCCACTTACAAGAGGCCAGTTTGTAAAACTCTGCTTTAACTTCAGTTTGATCAAAAATATTTTAATAAAATTTGCCTTTTCAATTAAAAGGCTAAATTCTCTTTGAGAGAAGAAGCTTCAAAAGTGTTGCCTATGGAGACAGAGCTGTTTGCCTTTAAACTGTAACATTACAAGGACTGTAGAGGGCTTTGGATTCTTGCTGGGCTTTAAATCTTGGAGTATATCATAATTTATTTAGCACTACTTGAAAAGAGCAGGGGTTGTAGAAAGTGATATTAATTATTCTCCCTTTCTTTTCGGTTCTGTATTTCAACATGGACTGTGTTTGACGATGAAAAAAAAATCAATAAAATCTCTTCTATAAATAAGCAACTGAAGTGATTCATATAAAGGTAATATAAAATTAGCTCATTGTTGCCAGTAATGGTCATGCCAGTAAAAACTCTGAATCTGAATGCAACTAATTTTACATATGAGCTTAGCATAAGCAAATATGTTCAAGAGTGTTTCACTTTACTTGGACTGCTACACTCAAAAATTTCTAAAATATAGATTTATGTAAGCTACAGTATTTTCAGTGTAACTCCTGAAGCTGGTCAATCACTATGCTCTTCTGCAGTAAGGAAGTCAGATGTAAAAGTTCTAGACAGATAACTTAGTAAGATTTTCTGCTTAACTCCTCTTTAAGAGCTAGCTCAAAAATATGGACTTCTGACAATTGTTTAATGTAGTCCAGCTACTAAAAGATTATTAAAAAAATGTGTAAGTGCTTTTCCCTTTCTTAGTTGTCTTTTGCTTTCAAATTCAAAGCTTGATCTCCTTTTGCTGTATTACAACTAATCTCATGTATTCTATGTATTTTGAACAAACCATTGATCTTGCTCTCTCTCCCATAATTAAGCTATCCATGTGTCTACGTAATTTCAAGAAATAATAGCAGTGGGTTTTCTTTGTTGTTGTTGCTGTGTTTGTTTGGTTTATTGTTTTCTTTTCCCCCAGAGAACCTTATTTTGCCTTCTTTACTTGAAAACAACAGGTTTTCTCAATATGATTCATCATACATTGATATTTTATCTGTTTCCTCCGCAGTTTCTCCTGGATTATTGGTCTGGATTCTACAAGCTCTTTTCTTGTATTCTTGTCATGGCTGATGGGTACGTGAAAATCATGCTGCAATCCATTCAATCCTTCTGTACTACAGAAGCCTCTCCTTGTTTCATAACTGTGCAGGTGGCAATTTAATAAAAGCTGCAGATTNTATTTCCAGTTACTCAAGCATAACCATACACATAGACATGTCCACTTACAAGAGGCCAGTTTGTAAAACTCTGCTTTAACTTCAGTTTGATCAAAAATATTTTAATAAAATTTGCCTTTTCAATTAAAAGGCTAAATTCTCTTTGAGAGAAGAAGCTTCAAAAGTGTTGCCTATGGAGACAGAGCTGTTTGCCTTTAAACTGTAACATTACAAGGACTGTAGAGGGCTTTGGATTCTTGCTGGGCTTTAAATCTTGGAGTATATCATAATTTATTTAGCACTACTTGAAAAGAGCAGGGGTTGTAGAAAGTGATATTAATTATTCTCCCTTTCTTTTCGGTTCTGTATTTCAACATGGACTGTGTTTGACGATGAAAAAAAAATCAATAAAATCTCTTCTATAAATAAGCAACTGCAGTAAACAACAAGTCCGTTGAGAAGGTATGAACATTACCATCTCAGAAGGATAGAGTAACTGCTAATTTTAACATCTAGGTGTACGGATTTGTATACTGCTGAGTTGAAAAAACATTAACCTGGACTGGAAAACACATTCCTTATTCCACAAATATAAATGTAAAACAAATAGGCTTNTCAAATTCAAAGCTTGATCTCCTTTTGCTGTATTACAACTAATCTCATGTATTCTATGTATTTTGAACAAACCATTGATCTTGCTCTCTCTCCCATAATTAAGCTATCCATGTGTCTACGTAATTTCAAGAAATAATAGCAGTGGGTTTTCTTTGTTGTTGTTGCTGTGTTTGTTTGGTTTATTGTTTTCTTTTCCCCCAGAGAACCTTATTTTGCCTTCTTTACTTGAAAACAACAGGTTTTCTCAATATGATTCATCATACATTGATATTTTATCTGTTTCCTCCGCAGTTTCTCCTGGATTATTGGTCTGGATTCTACAAGCTCTTTTCTTGTATTCTTGTCATGGCTGATGGGTACGTGAAAATCATGCTGCAATCCATTCAATCCTTCTGTACTACAGAAGCCTCTCCTTGTTTCATAACTGTGCAGGTGGCAATTTAATAAAAGCTGCAGATTTGAAAGTGATTAAAAATAAAGGTCTTTGTAGCATATCAACTCAAGGGTAATTAATGAATTTTCAATAAATATCATTAATTTAGTGATGAACTTCCAGCTCACTTCTAATTGAATTTCACACTATTGCACACTCACTGTTGCAAATTTGGAAATGTCTAATTAAATTGATGGTGATATTGCAGCAAAATTGGTGATGGCAGAAGAAACAGTGCACACAGGACTTGAGATCTAGGTCTGTGTAGTAGCAAAGACACTTAACTGCCTTAGTTTTTCGTGAAGCAGATATTACTTTGCACGAGATGCTGTTTAGAGGCTAACACGCCTTGTTCACCAAGACCAAACAGGAGAAGTTACATTTGTAACTGACTTTCAGATATTTAGCAACAGTGCAAATGTCAGACATTAAGCTCAGGTGAGGATGGCTTTTTCAGTGAATTTAGTAAGTGTAACCTCCAGGTAAGGGAAAAATACAAGTGGTAGATCAGTGGAGTAAGTGGCTACTACTTGTCCACTTTTTAGTTGCAATCACATTCCTTGTTTCCCCATCCAAATTTTCATTTCTACAAGGCATATTTTTTGGAATCTTTCTTTGGTCCGTGTTGCCATTTGGCTCGTCTTCATTCTCAATAATTCAGGCAAAATATGTTATTTTTATCTAATTCCTCTACCTTTTTGTATTAATTTTGTGCTCGACGAAAAAAATACGTACTGACAGACTTCTAACTTGAGAAGTTAAAATATATAAGTATACAGCTAAGAGGAATATCTATGATTTTTTTTTCATTTTTACTGCTAAAACCAACTCCTTTTTTCATTCAGTCTTCAGAGAGTTAATAAAAACTGGAAAGATGTCATGTTAAGCATTAGCACTGACCTGCAAACCATTCATTAATGGCTTTGACACCTGAAAAGGGTGTTGGATTGGGTAAGCGAAAGCAACAATTGAATTCGCAACTTCTAAAGCAGAATTTGTATAGCGGTATAAGAAAGAGCATACTGACAAGCCATAGAAAAATAAAATATAGACCCTGTAGCTTCAAGAAGCATTTCACTTCTCTTCTTGAGGGGTGCTGCTAACTTCTGTTAGTAATAAAATAGAACACAGCCTTTTATTTCTAGCTACAGAACAACTGTCCTTTTTTTTAAAGATGGTGGAGAGATGGCACAGAGAATAAAGAGGACAGCAATTTTTCATCCAGGAGATTGAGCAGTTTAAGAAAATTCAGCATTTGTAGTGCTCAGCTCAGACTGCAAACTACTAGAAATAGATTACACTGAGCATGTTCAGCCATTTGAGTGTTTTGAACAGCAAGCAGCTGGGCAAGAGCCGTCTTTAGCTATGATGTTGAATACATCATTAACCCAGAAGCGCACACACTTCAGCAAAGTTAATTATCCTCCAGTGACTAAAGTAGCATGACCATTGCTTGTTTATCAAGTTACATATGAGGTACCCAAACTAGCTACAACGTGAAAAACATGCAGTTTTGTAATTTTTTTTATTCCTGTTCATGTTTTCAGACAGTAAAACCTGAATATAGCAGATGCTGCCTTTTTTTTGCTTTTTTTTTTGAGTGGAAGTCACTCAGTCTTGTCCATATAAATTAACTTGCAAATATTCATATCAAATTTCTGTGCCAAAATGGAATCCAGATTTCAGAGCCAAGCAAGTTTCCTTAAGCATCATTTCTCTCACAGAATGATTAATTCACCATGGTGTGTGTAATATATGCAGAGGGTAAACTATTTCTCCTCTCCTACAGCATCTTTTCATTGCTGGCAGCATGTTCTTACATCTTGACCCATCCTACATTTACATGCTATTTTCTTCACATCTGCTATTTCTGTATTCATAGCTTTAATCCCAGGAGCTCTTTTCTAGTGCTCCAGAGATTGCCAAAGTGCACAAGTAAATCCTGCTGTAAAACTCCATGTTCTGGTAGATTCTGGCTGCTCTCTGTGGAAGGACAGTAGTTATTCATGAACTGAAGGACCAACCTTTTTTCTGTGTGAACTCAAAAGCTGGAATCTTTAAAGGCTGGAAGAAACAAAGCCCGTTATTACTCTAGACAGAATGATTTGTGAAAGCTGCCAGCCTAGTGATCTTCTGCTGCCTTCTCTGCATCCTCTTGGCACTGCATTTAAATAAATGAATACAATCATTAATGTATCACCTGCTTCAGTCAGGTGAGGCTACGAGTGTATTACTTAGAAAAACAGGAGAAAGCATAGGGGAAGCTAATAAAAAAATGCAAGAGCATAGGTCTTTTATTGACTGTTACATTTACATTATCTGCTTCTGGCTCTGGGAAGATTCTGTAGTCTTTCAGATAGTTTTCTGTGCAAAAAACATGGAAGATCTATGTCTTGGGAAAATACAGAGGCAGTACCTGAAATGGTATCCTGAAGCTGTTTTGTTTCCACTGCTGGGGCATTTGGCAAGTACTTGGCAATGCAGCAGGATGTTCTGTAAAAGCCAGCAATCTGGCTGGAGAAATGTCGGTGAGGGCAGTAATTTTCTGTACCATTAAGGAGCTGGAATTCAGCCCATCAAATCACAGCAGGAAAATTATCTATTAGACCTTCCAAGTGTGGCTGACCTGCGCCGGCACTGACCTTATTGGTATTCAAGCCCTAACATTGGGATATAGGGAGGCAAATTGGCCTCCTTAATGTCTCATGAAACAAAGAACATATAGCAAAGAGTCTCAGATTCAATATTCAGCTGTTGCCAGTGCAGGAGGCTTGTCTAGCCCATGTTGTGGTTCACTTTTGTGTTTACGGAAGTAGTCAGATACATGGAACTACAGCTTTGCTGCTGAGGAAGCAGGAAGAAGTCTGTGGACCTTTGCGAAAGAAGGCCTGGTCATTGAAATATCAAAAATGCAAAAATGTATATCAAACAAATTTATATGACAAAACCTCCAGGGCTTCTGAAACAATATTAATTAAGTAATATTATTTCCCAAATTTGTAATGAAAAGCAGTGCTCCAGAACTTCTTTATCAGCTGATACTTCCGTGCAGTCCAAGTTTCCTTGACCCTCGTGCCTCCAGTGTGAGTGGGATGCCAGCACACCTGACTGAAGAAGCTACACTCCTTCCATGTAAACTGGCCACCTCTCATTGTCACAAACACGTGATAATAATTCTGACATTGGAAAATCAACTTTGCTTGGCAGCACTGGAGGACTGTCATGGTCTGCTAAGGATTTTTTACCTGTCATTGCGGGCATGTGCGAGGAATAGCATTTTTGACAGGGAGAAGAGAGAGACAGTGGCTCCTTGTGGGCTGGGGGCTCCCTGGGAGAGTCAGGGTCTCCCCATAATGGCAGGGCCTGGCAGCCAGGATTTGCTCCGTTGCCCCAGCCAAGAGCAGGGCAGCCAGGAGGGTTGCAGAAGGCAGCCGCAGCCCTGGGCATCGGCTGTCAGGCAGGGCAGGGCTGGGAGGAGCTGGGGACCAACATTCCACACTGCAGCTGTGGCAGGGACACGGCTGAAGTGGTCAGGGTGGTGAGAGGGCAGGGTAGGACAGCCAGGGTTCCTGGTGCTCTCAGAATCCTGACAGTTTTGTCCTGCATGGAGTGAGATTTCCAAGCTGGGCTAGAGCCATTGTGTTAACCATCACCTGTCTGCACCATCCTGCCTTTGAAGAAATAGTTTATTTACCCATCTTCCTTCATTTGAAGGGGTAGTAGACCCTTTTTTTCATGATAATGTGAAAACTGCTTACAATACACACTGCATCATCACAATCCTCTAAGAGTTACCATGCACATATTCTGCTTGGTCCTTTTTTATTTTCAAAACTGTACTGTAACCATTACTTTTCCTCTTTATATGTAAGAATCCTTCCTCTCTTTGTCTAATATAGATTATAAATATATTAAAGGCCCCAGTGAGAACTCTTTTCTCCTCTCTGTAGATGCAGAGTGATGGTGGAGTGCTTCTTTAGACAGCTGAAATTAGAGTTGCATCCAAAATTACTTTCATTATAATAAAACAGGACAAAATACTTTAATCCAATAAAGAAAATACTAGCTTTTTTCATCTAATGTATATCGTTCAAAGCACCTTGTGTTTCAAGAGATATCCCAAGCCCACAAGAGGGCAGGACTCAACCTGAACTCCTGATGACTCTGGAGCCTGTGCCTCTGGGCACCCTAAAGACATTTGGCTTTAGTTTACATTCACAAGCAGGATTCTGGATATAAAATAACACTTCACGGGCAAAAACTGAATTAAAAATTATATCCTGGGTAACAGAAACTGTATTTTTTGTCAGGTCTATATGTAAAGGGATTAAATATGCGTGTGTTCTTCATTGCTCTACAAAGTTGAAGTATTTGGTACACCAGAGTTTCTTACACATTCATGGACTTCTTTATGAATTCATGCTGACGGAAAGTGTTCCGTGAAATCACATGAATCCACGGTCAAGGGAGGGCTGGAAAGTACAAAATGCTTGAATACATTACACGTATTTTAGTTTCAATGAGTGATGGATTACTAGTACACACGGTTTATTGGATTGTGAAATACCAAGGAACATCTTTCAGTGTTAGCTTATAGAGTGCTAAAGCAGCTTTCCACATGCTTTTTAATATACCTGGGGTGAAGGGACTGCTAATCCATATGGAGTATATTGTGCTTGATTAGTTTTATGGAGTGTGTTGTGTAAGGGTTGATTTATTTGCTGAGTAAAATATCAACTTATGTGTAACACTGTGTGCTTTCTACTTTGGGGACATGCAGTGCCTTTTAATTGGCTTGTGTAGATAGCTTGCTGGTTTTTGATACCTTAATAAAAGCTTCTGGTACACCTGTCTCTTCACATTTCCTTACAATTAAGTGGATAGCAATATGGTCAACAACAAGTGCTTAACAAGCACAGAACTTTATTAAATTCCCATTTATGAACCAAGGAAAAAATTAGGAACAATGAAGTCAGAGTAATCAATGCTAAAAATAAGTAAATAAGCCTTTAAACTGAATTTTGAAGTTTAACATGCAGAAGTGAAGTAAGTGAAAAAAGGAGAAAGCAAGCAACTTAGTTGTGATATTCTTGTCCACCAGCATCACTTTGTTTCATTTTCCCATTTCACCCCCTCTGAAGCATTTTTCATCATGAATGCTGCACTGTGATTTGTCCTTCAGCATTTGTCTCGTTAATTGTATGGAAGTTATGTAGTTACCACTTGTACAAATAAAACATTTCTTTGGATTTTTTTTTGTTGTTGTTCCTTTCAGGATCTCATGGCCATAACTCTGATTCAGAACCATAAGCAGAAATTAGTCCAGTCAGGAAATGTCCCTACTAGGGCATCTCAGTATGTTTGATTTTACTGGTCACACTGGTAGAAGATAAATGCTGACTCTCTAGATCATCATTCAAAGAGCCAGTTTAACTGTTACATTATATTTAAACATATTTTTATTTTACAGCAAATTCAGTGAGTACCAAAAAACTTATTCAGCACTGGGATGAAGTTATGAAAGAGAGAAAACAATTAAATACCTTGTTAAGATTAGGCCCCAAATCACAGTCATTTGTATTCTCTTTGAAGGTATTTAAATTCTAACTTAAAATTAACACTTTTTTCCTTTTTTTCCCCTTTCTCTTTTATTTACTAATGGATGCTTTTTTCTCCTTCTTTCCTCTTCTTCTGATGTTGCATAAGAGATTGAGTAAAGGCTCTAATTTTTGCTATAAAGAACATTCCTCTTTTGCTTCCTACTAGGTGTTATTTCTTTGCAATGGAATATTGCATCATCATTCAGGGCTGTGCCATCATACTTTTGCAATTTGTATCACTTCTTTACATTCCTTTTCTCAAGCTCTTTAGTTATAAATATTAATTAGCACCTTCCTGGCTTCTGGTATCTTCTCCTTCTTATAGGCTTCTGAAGACATAGAAACATAAGAATGGCTGTAACAGGTCAGATTAAAGGTTCACTTGGCCCAAGAGTTGCCAGTAGCACCTAACACATGTCCTGGAGAAAAATATTGAGATGATAAGCAAACAGAGGTGCTTCTTTTTTCTTCCCTCCCCAAACACCAGGTAATATGCTACTATAGACTGTCTGAACCAGCAATGACATCGTTATTCTTAATTGCCTTTGATGAATGTTGTTTCCAAACGTTCTGTGTCTTATTCTGAGATCAGTAAATGCATAGATGTCATTCTAACCACTCTTTTTTTTTTTCCCTCTTGGAACATTAACTAGTCCAGAAATATACCACAGTTAGGAATGGGTTGGTCAGATTTAGCAAAAAGATCCCTTCTTTCTCTCTCACTGCTTTTAATACTTTTAGTTTTATGAGGATGGTATGCACCTGTGTAGAACCCCCGTTTTCAAACAGTAATAGATCTCTACCTGCATTAGCAGCAGAGTCATCAGCCTATGTAAGCTTTGGCAGTGGAGCCCTGAAACAATGGCAATGAACTGAGATATATCAATTTCAGGTCACTCAATACACTCAAAATTGGAGTTTAAATCTAAATTTTGCTGTATATTCTTCTGCAGCAATATGCTGCCAGAATGACTGTAAAACTGTAAGATCATTAAAATATTTTTTTAAGCATGTATCAGGAAAAAATTTTTAATATTTCCTCCTTGCTGTCCTCCAGCTCTTTCTTACTGAAGCAGTTTCCTAGTTAAATTTAAAAATCAGGAAATTAGTCTTTAATTTGCCTTTCCTCTACATTCCTGTGTTGCTTGATGCATGGTTTCAGAGTTCTGAAAAGAAATAGGCTTACTGTTTTTAAAACTCCCTTCAGTGTGAACATTGAAAACTTCATTTCAAGAAGCATATGAAAATAATTTCCAGTTAAAATCTAGCAACATGTTAAAATAAAGATTATTTATCAATTGGTCTTGGTTCCAAAACTGAAACTTATGTGCCATGAAAAAATCGTATTTTAGGCAAATCTATTGCTCTTTGGGTCCCTTTTGTGCTCTTGTGGGTGATTTTGAGGAGTTTGGAGGGCAAAATACCAGTAATAAAAATGTAAAAGCAAGAAAAATTTCAGGTCATTTTTAAATCTACATAAAAGATAACGTATAGAGTCTTTGGATGAAGATGGAGACAGTCTGTCTAGCATTAGAGAAGGAGAAGACAAAGCAAATCTTTCTATAACCCTCTCTCCAAAACTGACTGAGAAATTCAAGATAGAAACAAAACAAAAATCACAGTAGTCCAAAACTAGAATCATCAAGATATGATGCTTTCTGCTTCCAGGCTCAAGGTTGAGAAAAGGAGGGACCAAAAGACCTCTCTCTCCCATTTCTACACTTCTCTTCAGCTCTTATCCCATGGGAAGAATGCAAACTTTTAGGAAAACTGTTTCTTACTGCGTTGGGGTTTGGGGGTTTGTTTTGTTTGGTTTGGTTTTTGTTTCTTTGGTTGGTTTGGGTTTTTTTTGTTTCTGTTGTGAATTTCATAAAGACATCAATGATATAACAAAATACATCTGCATTACATTAAATATTACAGCTCCATTAGAAAATTACTAAGGCTGAGTATTACAGAAAAAAATGTTTTCATATTTAACTAAAGATCTGCTTTAGATTTATTTTAGTAGAAAAAATACATAGTTTAATTTTAACACTTGCCTTTTAAATCTGAAGAAACTGAGATTTTTCCCCTCCTTGTACAAATACAAATAGTTTTTTCATTTAGAAGTGCAGAAACTTAGTGAAAATATAATGCTTTCTTCTTTCTTTGAAATGCTTTGTGAAATGAATTTTGCTTTTTTTCTTCAGCAGTCGTGCTGTGACAGTAGATTCTGTAAATAAAAGGGTTACAGTAACTATTAAATAAGCTTCAACTTTGCACGTTCTGGTCTCACCTTTGGTGCACAGATTCGGAGTCTGGGAAGACTTGTACCATGCAGTCTGCACCTGTTGAGTGTGATGTTGTGCTCCCTGTCCCCCCAGCCAGACCTTTAATTCCCATAACCCTGCTCAAGTGATAACTACAAGTGCGGCAGTCTTAATGGATGTGACTCATTGTGATGGCTCCATCCCTCTTGAAGTGGATTCAGGGGAGATGGGAAATATGACAGCCAAGGACTAATTTGAACGTGTGTCAAATAAAATATGGCTTGTATGCAAATATTAGATAATCATCTTACTCCGTAAATAGTAAGGGCCCAGGGCCTGTTTAACTCTCCTTCATGGCTGTGGGTTGCATGCCAGGATCTCCCCTGAAGCAGAAACACCTCTCAAGGTTATTCCCCTAGTGTGATATGTTCCTAATAGCACCAGATACTCAGTGAGTGAATTGGGAATAAGCAAGATGAAATTTTGTAATCTTTGCTAAATAGTGTAAAGGACAGATTGTGCATACAATTTTTGTTTACACAAAAATATTGCAAGTCTAGGACTTGGAGTGAATCCAGCTGCACTCTGAGAAGTAGTTTAGAATTCAAGGGGGTCCTTTCCGAACCTCATGACTCAACAGGAGGATCTGTCTCACAGTTTTGTCTCACCTTGTCCTCTCTGCAGTAAATACTTGTGTAACTTGCCATCAAAGCTCATTATACCACCATTGCATTTACCATCAAATTTTGTTATAAAAATAAAGTATATTGCTTCTTCTCTCTTAGGAGTGAAGTGCATGACTCCACTTGTGACACTGATAAAACATTACGTGATTATCTCTTTCAAAGATCCAAGTTCTCTCTGCTTCCCTCAATCTTGAAACTTATCCAGAGCCTGGTAAGGAAATTATGACCTGTACGAAGAGATTTTTTAATTCTATGTGTAATATCTAATTCAAAATACACAAGAGTACTGAGAGTAGGAACTACCAAAATGAAATAATCCAAATTTGACACACTTTGGGATACAATCTTATTGTTTAGAATGATAAAACCATGCATGGTGGAGTAAAAGACCAAAGTAAGTGGAGTAAGTGACCAAAGAATTGAACTCAGTGTAAAAGACAAATGAATTTTTGAATACAGTTAAGCTGAAACAATCTGTTCCTCAGGAAAAATCAAAGGAGTGTGAGGAAAAAAGGCCTCTAAAGAAACCTTAAAAGCCCTCAAAAACCAATTAATGTAGGATAAAGAACTTACATAAAATAATTAGGAAAAGTTGCAATGTATTACTAGTAACAGGTGGATTAGGAGTGAGATCTAATTACAGAGAAAATGTTTAATGTCATTTAGAAAGATTTTCTACTGTACAGTGTAGACCTAAAAGGGAAATTGTCTCTCAGAAAAAAAAGTAAAATTTCATTATCCAACTTATCCAAGTCCTTGTGATAATTTTTACTTTTATCTTAAATTAAAGGCTGCACTTACATGAGTTACCACCCTTAAGATCAAGACTTGAAACAGAAATTTTAGTGAGGAAAAGCACACACATTCTGGTTTCAAAAGCCATCTTCTGACATGTCTATCCAACCACCCTACTTTTCTTAAATTCATTGGGAAAATGTCCATATGTGGGATAATGGATCGCAAACATTTAATTTCCCAGATGACTGCTCTAACCACTAGAATTGGGTTAATCTTTAGTTGTATTAGTTGCAATAATATTTTCTTCTTTTTTCCTTTTTACAAGAGTGGTCTTCTTCCTACATCACAGATATTAAGACTTTTTTTTTTATCTAAGTTGCATTCTCATCCTTTAAGATTTTATACAGTTATATTCCTTTTGACAATATTTCAACACATTCATCAATATTTCATTATTTAAGCAGATTTTTGAAACTAAGGTGGATCAGTGTCTATAGCAAAAAAAAAGGATCACCTTTGTTGTTATATTCATACTGCAACAGTGAAGGCACTTCTTAAAAATGTTGTTTCTTCTAGAAAGGGACTGAATATGCCTCTTAATTCTGATAAAGTGCCCTCAATAGAAAGAATTTCTTCTACTTCTCACACTTTTCTATTTTAATTCAAAGTAGATTTTTTGGCTAACAAATTTTTTATTGCATTATTTGTGGGAAGTTCAGGTTCCACAGAAAAACAAAAAAACCAAAATATTACTACTAGAGTCCTGTTTCGGATAGTTCAACTGAATGTGTGTCTGTGTGTGTGCATATGAACAAATATGGCAGATAAGCAGGAACACTTACTTTTTGTAAATACCAGAAGCTCAAAGATATTTGAATTGTAAAACACTGGATTGCTAGTTTGGAGGTAGCTAGACTATTTCAGGCAGCCAGTAGAACTGTCAAAGAGAAGTACAGAAAAAAAAGCAAAATAAATTCTAGTTCATTTATACATAAAAAGGTAGGAGAGTGTTTTTTAAATTCTTTGTATCTTGTAGAAGGGCAACTGTGTGTTGCCTTGCGCCCAAACACGTCATTAACAAGAAAAAACATATTATGAGGGGAAAAAGTTTGTCCAAATAAAAAGGAGATGTATGTTTTCCAAAGACATAGAGTAGAAATGTGTGAAAAAATTATTGAATACTTAAAAGTATTTTAATTACTTAAGATATTTTTAAAGATATAATATTTCTTCACAACATTTCTCTGATGTTATTCTCAGTCTGTTTCTCATCCTCAATAAAACTCCATGTACTCCTTCCTGCTAACTACTTCTGAATCTGGCAATATCCACTGTTCATACCATCTTCCTGATATAGTAGAAAGATTTCACCTTTTTAGTTTAGTATTCCTGGTTAGAAAATCAAACTCATAACTTTCCTTAAATCTATAACAATCCACCATCTTAAAATGCAAGATGCATTTGTTTAACACAATAAAGCTATGAAATGTGGAACTTTGGTACATATTGAGCCTTCAGCAGGAATTTCAGGTTTCTATACAGACTTTGTGCATGGAGTTGTATGACCAGTGTGAACTATTTTCCCCATTTAGCTAAAAAATGTTTTAATCTGTACTGTCCTGCCTTTATGCAATGAAGGTAAATTTAAATCAAGCACATTTCAAGGATTCATTTGATCCCATCCATATCTCCATTTTTAGTTTGGTCAGTGAAGAGAAATAAGCACTTCTAGGTCATGATTCATCTTGGCCTAAAATAGACAGCCAAAATAGGTCAAATGAGTCGTAATCTGAAAAATGCTGCTCTTTCCCCATTGATTATAAAGAGAGCCTAGAGGGGAAAACCATAGATAAAGATGTTTCTGTGATAGATTTCTAATGTTACATGTGATTAATACAGAACTTGATATAGTTCCTAACAAGCAACACTGACAGCATGCATGGCTGCAAAAGCTTGTCATATTTTCAAAAAAATGGACATGGAAAACTGAATTTGAAGGAATATTGCTGATCAGTTCATGATTGTAATTAAGATGTCACGGTTTAATCTCAGACTAAGTCAAGATAAAGTTGTATCTCATTATTCAAATTATTTGGATCTGAAAAGCAGGACAAGACAAAATGCTATCAGCAGTTTAAATCCAGCAGTTTAAATATATTTAATTAAATATATTTAATTTTGATTCACAGTCCTTCTCTAGCCATTAGGCATCAAAATATCCCTTGTGAGCTCCAGTGCAGGACAAATCAGCAGAAATTCTATCAGTCTGTAAGAAAAAACACAACTCCTGCTGCCCTCAACTTTATAACTTTGATTCACATAGTTTAAAAATAAAAAGAAAATTAATGTCACTTCAGTAGATTTTAAATAAAACATTATGAAACTTCAGTAAATAGCATCTATTGGAACACCACACAGAACAGTACAGCAGATGCAAAGTGACTGATACTTACAAAAGTAAAGCTATTGCTAAATATTATCTGGAACAGTTTCACTAGGCCCATGTAAAGGAACTAGTACATTGAACTCCAATAAACTACTGTAGTGGAGCATTACTAATTTGCTGCTTCTGTGAAAATGAGTTGTACGAGTAGCTAAACTTGAAAGATGACTGAGAATCAACAACATCTGCAGCATTAGGGTGAAGATATTAAGCCTGAAGAAGTTGGGTGAAATTATTAATAACAAGGAACTAAGAATGACAATAAAAATATTTGATCTTTGTAGAAAAAATAGTGGCATCAGCTATGACCTGTTGCTTAGTTTGCTGAGTGGGGAGCTTCAAAGCAAATGAACCCAAATCAGAGTTTCAAAGATGATTTTTTCCTAGCTAAGTCTGTCCTTGGATCTGATTATTATTATTTCTCTTTTTGTCTTCCATCTTATTCCTTGTGAGTGATTCTTCTATTGCAGCAATTGCCTCTAGAGTATGAAGTCTTACATGGGACTTAAGTGAAAAGATAACACTCTTTGGGCATTTTTGTTAACAAAAAAAATCAAAGAAGTTATAAAACAATAGCAGTACATAAGTGAGTCTTCCAAGTAAAGCACTGGTCCATAGAGGAAGCTTGTTAGGCAATAGTGTAAACTGTAGTAAAAACTATAGCACAAAGAAAACAGTCCTACTGTACCAAAGACATTGAAAACTATGGCTTTTTAAAGTGAACAGGAAATGCCTCCCAATCACAGTGTTTTCAATACCCTAAGTATTAGGCAACTAGAAGTATTTGTGTAGAGAAACACAGGGTGGTTGAAGTAGCCATGAACCTCCAGAGACCATCCAGTTCAACCACTTTGGTTGCTCAGGGTGACCTACAGCAGGTTGTCTGGGGCCATGTCCAATCAGGTTTTCATTGTCTTCAAGGATGGAGACATCAACGACCCTGGGAAACATGCTCCAGTACCCAACCAGACTCATGAAAAAAATAAAAACTTTTTCTTATGAAATTTCCTGTTATGCTCATTGTCTCTGGTGTTGTCACTGTGCTTTATGAAACATGCATGATTTCATCTTCTTTACTCCCCACGGCCATCAAGTATTTGAACACAATATTAAGATCCCCCTGAGCCTTCTCTTCTCCAGGCTGAAAAACTCCCAGCTCTCAGCCTCTTCTTGTGTGTTAGGTGTTTCAAAATCTTAGTCATCCTTTTGGTGTTTTGCAAGACTTGCTTCAGTAAGGAACAGAATCACAGAATTCTGTGCCTTGCTGAATCACAGATCACAACCAGCACCAGATGCAGCAGTGCAGAAGTTTCTCACTGCAGATGTTTCTCTCCAGGACTGAGTAAAGCAACAGGGCAGGAGAAGTTCATCCCCCTCAACCTGATGGCAACACTTTGAGTCATGCAGTTTTGGAGGCTGTCAGCCTTTTTTGCTCCAAGGGCACATTGCTGGCTTGTGGTCAGTTTGCTGGCAGCCCTGACTTCCAGGTCCTCCCCTGCCAAGCTGCTTTTCAGTTGATTAACCCAGCCTGTCTTGGTGTTTGGAATTTTTCTTCCTCTGATGTATTTCCCTTTGTTGAATTTAATGAGATTCCTGTGCATAACCTCTGGAGGTTCCAGTGAATGTCAACACGCTGTTTTGATAGATCAGATACTCCTCATGCATCTATATCATCTACAAACATGCTGAGGGTGCAGTCTGCCCCAGCATCCAGGTGATCAGTGAAGGTGTTAAACATTGTCGGCTAGAATATTAATCATTGGGACAAAACATTAGTGTCTGGCCTCCAGCTGGACCTTGTGTTTTGTCACAACCCTTAGAGTGAACATTTTTCTGCCCTTAGATGCCCAACGTACTGCCAAGTCCTTACTGTCCAGTTTTCTTGTCTACAATTCATAATTTTGGCTGTGAAAATGTTATGGCAGTACAACTAAAGTCGTTGATTTCCACTGAGCTGGTCATTTTATTGTAGAAGACTGTCAGTTTGCTTGAATTTCTCTTTTATAAATCCAGGCCAGCTACGTTCTTGGCTTTAGTATGTTTGGAAATTATTTCCAAAATTATTTGTTCTATCACCTTACTAGTGAAACAGTATATAGATCTTTATATATAGATTTTTTTTTAATGGCTGTGTTTGAAATACAGTAAAACCTTTCTATATGAAAGAAAAACTACATTTTTGTGTTGTATGCTTTCTAAATATTTCCATTGTGCAAAAATTCTTTCAAGGTATTAACTTAAAACAATACCCAGATCAAGCAAAAAAGAAACAGGCCTCCATTGAGCCTAATTGTTTAGGAAAAAGCAAAACAAAACCACATAGGATTTGAAGGCAGCAAGTAATTAGGTAACATCACAATGAAAGTGAAAGTGTAGAAACAGATAGACTCTGCACAAAAGTATGAATGTCCTACTAACCCAGGCTCCACAACAAAGAAAAGAGACAATTGGAGGTCAAATGCCATCCAGTAGAAAATAGTTTTTACTTAGCACATAAACTAGAGGTTAAATAGCAAAAAGAGTAAAATCTATCTGACCTAAGGCAAAGAGAGTCTATATGCACTTCTGATAGCATGAGCTGAAATCAGATGGGAAAAACATCATTATACCTTCTTAAATATATCCAGAAGCTGGCCAGAAACTAGGATACTGTTTGTGATGTCCAGGTAAATAAGCTCACTGATTTTACAGTGAAGACTATATGTAGGTTTAAAACAATTCCTTCTTATTTAGTTTGTGTAGCAAGGTTTCGGTAGCCAGGAGGCTGCAGGGATGACTTCTGTGGGAAAAGACCAGGGACCACCCTGTGCCCCACCTTTGAGATAGCTCCCAACCAGACCAACTGCTGGCCAAAGCTGAGACCATCAGTGATGCTGGTGGTCCCTCTGTGACAACACATTTAAGAAATTATAAAAAATGCTGTGCAGGAGCTGAGAAAGAAGTAAGAAAAGATATGGAAAACAGCCCTGCAGATCTCAAGGTCTGTGAAGAAAGAAAAGAGGAGTTGTCCTGGGTGCAAAAGCAACAATTCTTCTGTAGCCGGTGGGGAAATCTGTGGTGGTGAGGTTGTCTTTCAGCCCATGGAAGACCATGTCTGAGCAAATATTCACATTTCAGCCCATGGAAGACCCCAAAACCGAGTAGATGGACGTGGCCTCCATATTCTCAATAGCTTTGACTGAATGAGCCGATAGAAGTGGAATGCAGTAGCAGCAGAGAACCACAGTATCGCTGAATGTTTGATGTTGGAATGGACCTGTGGAGGTCCTTTAGTCCATCCCTGCTGACTGAGCAGTGTGACCTACAGTAGGCTGCCCAGGACTGTGTCCAGACAACTTTTGGATATTTAGACTCTTCAACAACTCTGGAAAACCTGTCCCAGGGTTGTTACCAGGGATGATAAAAAGAGCAAAGGGTGAAAATACTGTTGCTTGTGAGTGATGCCAGACTTTTGCATCAGAAAAAAACCAGTTATTGAACCATATATGCTCAGAGAACTTGAACTGCTGTGACATCATATAAATAACACTTGTTTTCAACATATTCAGCGCTGGGAAAAGCCATATGGGTCAATATGGAAACTGCCTTGCAAATGCTCAAATGTGGAATCACAATACAGAGACATAACACGCTTCTAAGACTGTACCACAAGTATAGAACATTGTTAATTATCTGATCTTGACGGACAGGATATGATCTTTTAATGTCCCTTGCAATTTAGACTTGCATAATTTAAAATGAGACTCATTATTCCCTGTAGCTGAAAATGGATAATTATACATTCAGAGAAATATATTTGCAGGAAACTTTCTCAGGCCGGCATGTGCAAAGTCAAGAGATGAATATTTTCTTTGGATATAAAATAGACCAACAAAACATATTTGGTTCACATGCTCTTATACTCCTTAACTTGTATAGTCCCTTCGGCCTCGGGAAACAAAGAACTTACATTGTTAGGGGTTGTATCCACCCTTAAATTGAAGCAATAATTCCAGTATTCCATAGAAAAGTATTGCAAGAGAGCTTTTTTTTACTTTTACAGTCAACATCCAGACTGTGCACAGCCTTTGCTTTTGCATTATTAAGCTGCCTTTACCTTGACCCACAAGGTTCTTTTCTGCTTGTATTCTGTCCTCTCTTCTGCTGAGGAGGTGAAGTGATAGAGCAGCTTGGTGGGCACCTGGTGTTGAGTCAAGGTCATCACACCACGGTTCTTTATGGTGCACAATACAGGGCATGAGGAGCTTGAGATAAGCACAGTAATTGGGAGAGCCAATGTCTAAAACATGGATGGGACACAGCTAGTGGGTGAACAGCAGAATGATGACAGGGAATTTTGGCTGTTGTAATTGTGCTGAAGAAAGGAGTGGATTTTGCGTAAATTTTCCACTTTCAATCAGTGTTGTAATAATGCTGTTTCGATTTTGGGGTGGGAGTTGTTTTGTTTTGTTTTTTTTGTGCTAGCGAAGTTTGTGAAAATTGTGACGATTGTGTAATAAATGTGAATTGCAATGATAATTCGTAAATATGTGATTCACAGAGATGAGAAATAGAATGTATTGGGTTATGTGGCAAGATTTTGATAGTGTGAGGGCTGCAGGGGTGGAGTGTGTTTAAGAATTTGAAGACAAATTGTTTGGGGTTTGTTTATCTTGGGGAGTTTGTTGCCTTGGTGTTTTCTGTTTTGGGTTTGGGAGTTTTTTATTTTTTGTTTTGTTTGTTTTTATTTTAGCTTGTGTTTTTGTTGGTTGTTTGCTTTTCTCCTGACTCTCTAAGGAGCTCTATCTCAAAGACTTTAGAACAGAACAAACAGAAATTTATTTCTTCTGCATTATAGAAGAGGGAAAAAATTCTAATGTCAGTAATTTGTATACTTAATCAACTTGTGTATTCTTGCACAAATAATTCCTAGAGATCCCTAGAGAGGCTCGTAGACCAAATTCCTGTGATAGCTGCCATCCAAAACCAAAATTGCACAGGATTACCATACACATAATTTAGTTTCTCTATAGTCATTGTGTAGTCATATTTCACTGTATGACATAATTTTGTAATGTATTTCCATTTAAATCATGACATCAGAGCTATCCTTTATCTCATGTGAAAAGAGTCTTTAGATTCCAACACACTAGGTGCTTGACAGTGTCCCAGTACACCAAAAATACAAACTGTGAGTTTAACAGAAAAGCAAAAGTCTGCAGAAGTCTGTTAGATGTTTATGGAAAGCTCCATCCAGAGAGCATTGAGCAATCTATAGCGCATGAAGGAGATCTAGCTACAGATTTAGGTAAGACACTGTTTTTTGACAGCTGTGTAGTTTTAGATACAATTTCTTAAGATCATCAGATAAGAAAGGATCAAAGTGAAAAGGAGTATACGTTAATAGGTAAGGATCAAAGAATTTTTTTCAAACTTCCACGCTGCCACACAGTGTGAGACTTCATGTATTCAGGCACAGCAGCAACCTAAAATAAATGTACATTTTTCCCTTTGTGTGGGCTGTCTGGAAGCATTTGTTTAAGAAATGTTCCCAGGAGTTTCTTTACCTGCTTTTATTGCTTGACCCATTGTGTAACATATTCCATGGAACCCTTGATTTACAGATCTTTAAACACACTTACACTAAACATCTAATGACACAATAAGAGGTAGTTGGCACAAATGGAAATACAGGAAATTCCATTTAAACTTAAGCAGAAAAAAAAACACTTTGAGAGGGATTGAACAATGGAAGAGTTTGCCCAGGGTGGTTGTGGATTCTCCCTCCTTGCAGGCACTCAAAACCTGGGCTTCAAGTAACCTACTCTAGATGATTCTGCTTTGAGCAGAGAGTTTGACTAGACATTCGCCAGAGGGGGTATGTACCATCTTTTTTTGACTTTCACTGTAAGTCTACTGCCAGATCATTTGAGGGAACCAGGAATATGCTTGTCTTTCTAAATTACTCAACAAAAAATATTATTAAAAGTCAAGCTATCACAAAATTGTGGAGGCTGGAAAAGTTTAAAAGATCAAAGAACCCGAAACAGTCAAAATCCACACATACACACAGACACACACAGACACACACACACCCTCCCTTGTGACCCATACCTAGGAAAGAAAAAAGCAGATGGATGACAGTTAGGAGTGTAATGACAGGGCAAGAAAATGAAGATTCTCTCTGTGTTAATCAGAAATTGGCTTGCTTTTAAGTTTAAATTTAAGCAGTTAAATTTAATCTGATTTTCAGATGTAGTACGCACTGCTGCTTCCTTAGTTTCGATATGGGTGCTCAGGTTCTTATGAGAGTAAGGTCACCTTTTGTTAAGTACTTAAGTATGTGTTTCAAGGCCTGATTCATAGAGGTGTCACACACCCATAATATCCACTGAACTCAGGAGTTCCAACACAGGTGAAAAACAGGATGTTTATGTTTGATTCTAAGCATGGAACTTTGTGATTGATTTGGATTAAAGAGGTTACTTACAGAGTTGTGAAAGAACAGAGTTGATTACATGCAAGAACAGCACTTCAAACAAATTTTATATTCTCATTATAATGTGAGAACAAAAACCAACTATGTTTAAGATCATTCTTCATCTGAAGTGACATTAAATCTCTCTGAGTAGTCATACTTCTTCCAGAAAACTGTGAAGAATATTTTCAACCTAGCATAACATACTGCAGAAAGATTGAAAATAGGTGTTGCTCATTTTGGACTTAAAGGAGGAGGACTATTTATGCTTGCACAAATTACTGAAGTTCATAAATTTTCTTTACTGGAAAGGACTTTATAGAAACTGAGGGAACTCTACTAATCCTGAGTGTGAAATAAACTGGTAACAAAAGGAGAGAGAACGATTTTGGGCAATCATTTTAGCATCTGTGATCATGTGTTGCCACACTGAAGTTCCAGATTCTCCAGTTATTCCTTTAGACAGGATGAACTTCTTCATGGTTCTGTGTATTTCATGTAGACCATTAAAAAAACAAAAATCAAAATATAACAAGTTCTTTTTTATGGACTGTTATAGGAGTTCATGGAATTTTGACTATGCATCATAAAGAATTTAACATACCTATCATACTATAAATTATCACAGAGTAGATATTGCTAAGAGGAAAAATAGGAGATCAGGTTTAAACTGTATTTTATTGTTCAAGTGGGACTTATTTCTAGACTAAGAAACATATGTATTTCAGTGTCAACATATCTAAATAGGAATGTAAGCTCCCGTAGTGTAGGCAGTGGAGATGAAGCTGATTCTGAGCTGGAGCTAGAATGGAAATATGAAATGATTTGACTCATGGTAAAGCACATTATTAGGAATATATCCACTTGTTAACATACATGTCCAGTGCTTGTATGGAGAATTTGCAAAGGTATTTTTAATTTTAAATATCACACTAGAAATTTGAAATGTCCTGTGCAATTCCAGACTACAAGCTGAAGACCAGATAGGATGCCCCATAGAAGGTAAAATGTCTCTAAAGGTTGTTTTTAGTCAGCTGAATCAAGATTTTTTTCCAGGAGAGAATTTAGTTACCTAACCATAGATGCCTAATACACAAGGTATAATTCCCCCACTGCATTTACTAGCCATGAGCAGATCTTCCAGATACCATGGTACCACTCAACTTACTCCAAAAAATTAAATTTTCCTCCTGGTACTTGGTCATTTGAACAGCCAAGAAGGCACAAGTGACTATATTGACTAAGTCCTTTTGGCCCTAGGTCTATATTTTACTCTCTTTGCCTGAAAATTGGTCACGTCTCTTGTTCTGAGAGTTGTTCAAATTCACTGACATAGGTGTAAAACAACATATGCATGCAACTTACCATTAAATGGCTTTTCTTATTGCTTATAATTATTAGAAATAGAATTCCTAATAGAAGTGTTGCCAAGTTCTAATCATTTTTCACTAATACTAAGACTACTAGTAGTTCCTGCAATATGGAACTAGATGATCACTAAAGTCCTTTCCAACCCAAACCATTCTTTATAAAGATGCACGATCTGATGGAATTGTGTTAAACCCAATGTTATGTGCAGTACCATTTTTTTCCCCAAGTGAAACCATGTTTTTCCCAGGTTAGCTTAGTTTTGTCATAGAATTTTTTTCTCACAAGACTCTTCAGCAATGGTCTTGAAAGGATATTTCTTAATACTTTGCAATGATAAGTCAGACGCTGCACCAACATTTCTCTCTTGAGTCTGCAATGCTGACTATTTACGCATTTAGCATTTGTCATTAATGCTTACTTTAAAAAAAAAAAGCAGAATTGTTTTTAAAGGAAAGCTGTTCAAGACAATGAAGTTCTGCAGTGATCAATGCCCAGAACACTTAACTTTCTTCAGCAGAGTAATAAATATATTGTCATAAGCAGAGAGCTTGCATGCAATAACATTTATTTCATTAGATATGCAGTACTTATTGCATGCACTTTTACAAATACATTTTAGCATTGGCATAATTCTGCAGTAATTTATGTGTGACTCTTATTTAGACTACTTCTTTATGACTGAGTTTCCAAGAAAATGCTCTGACCTTTTCTTGTAATTCCTGAAATGGCTTATGGCTTCCTATTCCTGTAGAGTATAGAACTGGGACTCTTTATTTCGACGAATTATTTATCTTTCTTTAACGGCCTTTATAGGAAATGGAAGCTGGAAAGCAAATAACTTTAGGAAAGCAATATTATTCTTGATATATATCCTAGCAGACAGACAAAGAACAAAAATCCACCAAAAGTTCTTCCTTAATTCACTGTTTCCCCTAGTTATTGTTAAGAGGTCGCTGTGGGTTATTTTGTTCCTGGTCTTTTGGGGAAGGGTTGCGGTTTTTGTTTGTTTGGTGTTCGGGTTTTTAACATTTCTTTTGGGGTTTAATGTTTTTTTCCTTTATTTAAGCATAAATTGTGCTGAAATAGAAGCTTGAAAAGATTTAGAACAAAGTGGTTTATTAAGACTTAATATCTGCCAGGTAGTCTATATTTTTGCATAAAAATAGCTTAGGGCAGACATACACTGTGGTTGTCAGGATCCACAGACATTCAGAGGAAGGTTGAATACTGCCACCTCTTCTAAAAATAGGTGACCTGTAGCACTTACAAACAGTTAGAGCAACATCTCTATTAGATGCCAAATAAAAAGATTTTGTACACCATCTGTCTTCAGAAGGGAACTGAAAATATCCTCATGATGTACAGGGCAATAGCAAACAGCCACAGGAAACTTCAATTTACATGGTACCAACCTTCATATGTATCAACTTTGTGTCTGAGGTGACCTTTTTCTATGTTCCCGCTTTAAAGGTATATTTGCTAGAGTTAAATTTGCAGGCTCCATACTGGGGATGTCACAAATTTTTCTGTATCTATTTTGTTTCAGATAGGAAAATGGCATGCCAATTTCTCACGTTGATATTACATTCTTATATTTTCATCTTATGCAAAGGGGTGAAACACACCTTCCTAGCTTGTGTAGAATTCTACACTTCCACTGAAACCATATTGTTTTCTCCATCAAATGATCTCAATAAAACCCCTACAAATATGAGTAGAGATTGATTTAGAACTTGATCCAAATCTGAAGTTTGGAGCTTTGATTCATGTATAGCCTACACATTTCCAGATATTTAAAATCGAACTGAGCTTGAATGGAAAAGCATTCAGAGAATAAATCCTCTGACTGTTGTTGGAGGTTTTCTAGCTGAAATTTTAGATCCAAGAGTGAGACATGCTTCCTGCACTCAACCATGGACATGAAGACAATTACTGTGGTTTACTTAAAACAGAAGAAAAACCCAAAGCCTGTCCAAACAGATCTATGAATCACATTCAGATGTAAACTTGCTTTAAGAATACAAATTTGCCATGTGCCTGTCACATTAGAATCTACTATTCAATATTTCTGTTGCTTGCATTAAGGACATAATTATTCAGAATATTCATTTCATATTGAAAAAACCCTGAAAAAAAATTGTTACTTTTTAGTGACGGATAGAAATATTTAATCATGTTAGCCATATCTACAACATGTTGTATTTAAATTTACAGTGTATTCTTTTAGTCAAATTTACTGATATTACAGCCTAGACTTAGGGGCGGAAGACATTTTTCCAGTACCAAAAGGAAAAAGCTGTAAAATTCATCATTTAAAAAGCTGAAATTTCATCTTCAAGGAAGACAACTTAAATTAGTTGTCCAAATCTTCTTTTTATTAAAGGTAAATTTGTGTAGTTTAGAGCAATTCTGTACAGTTTATTTTAAAGTAAATTCCAGTACTTGGGAGATATATTTTTTAAAAAAAT
>VWZV01017085.1:60628-88243 GCA_013397155.1 Irena cyanogastra | reverse complement strand
GGATTCTGGGATCTGGGTTGTCAAAAAATCCAGGTCCTGGACTGGGGGGACACTGAGACATGGGGGTCTGAGCATCCAAATCCTGGAACGGGGGGACATTGGGATTTGGGGCGACATTGGGATTTGGGGGGACATTGGATCAGGAACCTCCAAGCATCGAAATCCCAGTCTGGAGGGGGGATTCTGGGATCTGGGTTGTCCAAACATCCAAGTCCTGGATTGTGGGGACAGTGGGATTTTGGGGGGACATTGGGCCAGTGGGCTCCGAGCATCCCTATCCTGGCCTGGGGGAATACTGGGACCTGGAGCTGTCCAAATATCCAAGTCCTGGATTAAAGGACATCAGGATTTGGGGGGGCTCTGAGCACCCCAGTCCTGGACCAGGGGGACACCAGGACCTGAAATTGCCGAGTTTTCCTCCCAGGCAGGAGAAAAACGAAGGAAAAACGGGAAAACTGGAGCCGAGGCCGGGCTGGGACCGCGTCTTCCCGAGGCACAGACGGAGCAATTAGAGGACAAATCCTTCCCGGGGCTGATCCCACTCCAGGAACGCAAACAGTTCCACGAGGGGTCCTTTCCCAGCTTCCTGAGGCTGCTGGAAACTCCGAGCCTGTCATTCCTTGATGGGAATGGGATATTCGGGTGCTTGAGGCGGTTATGAGAACAGCGGGAAACACGGAAAAAGAAAGAGCTTTTCCCACCTGCAAAACTCCCGGGAGCAGCGGGCTGGGAGCCAAAAATCCCGGGAAAAATGAATATCCAGGAGTGTCACTCCCCAGCCCAGGTGGATTTGGGATTTGGGAAGCAGCGGGAGAATCCCAGTGTGCCTCCCTCCCTCCTTTTCCATGTCCTCGGGTCACGGATTCCGGCCCTGGGGAGCAGAACCAATTTCCCAACGTTTCCAATTAAACGCTTCCCACCCGAGCCATTAATTAGGATGTTCCAGGGCACTTCCCAGGCACTCAGATTTCCCAAATATAATTATTAATATCCCATGAAACAATGAATTATCGCCCACAATTAAAATTAATTACGTTTCTCCAAGTTAATTAAATTATTCTTCGGATAGGGAGACGAGGGAATTCCAGCATCCAAAAGAGAGACCCCATGTGGGACTTGGAGGAAGCAGGAGCAGGGAGGGGGCAGTGCTCCAAAATTCCAGATTTTTCTTGGCTGCCCGTATTCCCTGTGCCATCCCAGTGTTCTCCCATTCCCTTGGGCTTGGATACAGTGGGATTTTCCAGGGAAAAAAAAACCCAAACCCTGATATCTTCAATTCTCCAGGAAAAGGGACTTGAAATAAACGCTGATTTTTATGGGAAGTGGGAATTGGGTCTGGAGCGGAGGCCAAGGAACGCTCAGGGAATGCTGAGCGGAGCATCAATCCACGGGAATACATTCCCAGCGCTCCAAACCCCCGAAATTCCAGCAATTCCCCCTTCCACGCCCCAGGCTTGATTTTTCCACCAGCTCTCTAAATGGAGGAAATTATTCCAAAGGTTCGTAATTCCCTGGGGAAGGAGCGGCTCAGCTCCAGGCCCAGCAGCTCCTCCATGTCCCAGAAGGATCCAGGATCCGAGATCCGAAATCCAAGATCCAAGGTCCAAGATCTGGGATCCAAGATCCAAGATCTGTGATCCAAGATCTAAGATCCGTGATCCAAGATCCAGGATCCAAGATTCGAGATGCGAGACCCGAGATCCAAGATCCGGGATCCAAGATCCGAGGTCCAAGATCCAGGATCCAAGATCTGAGATCCAGGATCCGGGATCCAGGATCCAGGATCGTTTGCCCTTCCTTGTTCTTGTCCATAAATCACCGTTATCCCCCGAAATTGCCTGGAAATAACTCGGGGTCGTTGAGCTGCTCCGGGTAATTTTCCCGCATTTATCCACCGGGAGGGATGGGATGGAACGGCTCGAGTGGATTTTTATTCCCTTCTCGCTTTCTTAGCTGGATTAACCCTTTCGTGGGAGGAAAAAAAAAAACGGGAACAGTGAGATTTTCCACTCCGTGTTGTCCCTTCATTTGGGAACAGCTCCTGGGCCTTTTCCTCTCCTTTTCTGGGAAAATTTGGGAACCAAAGACCTTATGGGGAAAGGGAGAAAAGGAAAAGCTGCAAATAATGGAAAAAAGGAACTCCTCTTTTTTGCAGGCTCCAAGATGGAGCTAAAATCCCAATGGGCTGGGATAAAAGAAGGATTTTTGGGATGTGTTGGGTACTTGGGGGGGGATCTCCCCTCCCTAAAAATTTTGGTTTTATCTCCCATTCCTTCCCCTCCCCTTTCCCGCTGGATTTCTTCCCATCCATATTTAAATCTCGATGTATAATTCAAATATTCCTGCCCTGGATTTCCTCATTCCAAGGACTTTTCTTCTCCAGGACTCCCTGGAGATCCTCCCTGGATTCCCCCCATCCCTGATGTTCCCGTTCCGCATCCAAGGGTAAAAATCCCCTCCCGCGGAGTCCCAAAAGCCCCACAAAAGCTAAAAATTCCCACTGAATCCCAGCCAGCACAGCACTTAAACATCTCCACGGTGATTAATAAGGAATAAGTGCCTGGATTTGGGATGGATCCGGGATTTTGGAGCTGCGCAGGGAGGAGGGAAGAGCCGTGGGAGGAAATCCCACTCCTTGTTTTACACCGCCACCGATTTGTTCCCATTTTCCCCCCATTTGCATCCAGGAGTCAGAGCCACTCTGGGAAAAATGGGAAAAATTCCCTCTGGACGTGTCCAGGAAAATCCAGGCTCTGCTGAGCCCCTTCCCTTTATCGCAGCAAAATATTGCAAATTCCGCTCGGTGAGAGGAGGGAAAACAAGGAGAAAAATCCATTTATCCCCCGTGAATTCTGTGTTTTCCCGCCTTCCTTCATCCCAGAGGATTTTTGGGATGCCAAAGTTTTCACCGTGGGGAAATTTTTATAATCCAGAGGTTTTTAGGACGCACAGATTTGGAGCTGCCCCCAAACTCTTTCCACTCAAACCTTTTCCAGAGAAAACAAAGGAGAAGCAGAAACTGGGGACAGGGAGTAAAGCTCAGACTAGGCTGGGTTTAAGCCCAGCTTTGACCTCAGCAGGAGCTGCAAATCCTCCACCCCAGGAGCCAAAAAAGAGGATTTTTCTGCAGGAAGCAGCTGCTTTGGGCAGTTTCCATTTAAATGTTCAAGTTTTTCCTTAAATTTTTCCACTTTCCCCGTTATTTATGAAATTTCCCTTTATCTTTTCTGATTTCTCCCCCTTTTCTCTTTTTTTTTTAATTTCCCCATTATTTTTGGAATTTCCCTTTATTTTCATGATTCTCCTCTTTTTTCCCTTATTTTTAAAAAACTTCCCAATAATTTTTAAAATTTCTCATTATATTTTTCCAATTTTCCTCTTTTTTTCCATTTTTTTCTTTTTTTAAAAATTTCCTCATTATTTATGGAATTTCCCTTTTCCCCCCTCCCTAATTCCCCCCTCTTTTTATTCCTTTTCCTTTCTCCCTTAAATTTCCCCATTATTTTTGGAACTTCTCTTTATTTTTTCCCAATTTCCCTCTTTTTTGAGTTTTCCTGGCTGGGATGGGATTTATGTCATTCAGATGTCCCAAACTGGGACTGGGATGGGATTTGTGTCAACCCTGTGATCCAAACTGGGATTGTGATGGGATTTGTGGTATCCCTGTGCCCCAAACTGGGATTGGGATGGGATTTGTGTCATCCCTGTGACCCAGACCAGGACTGGGATGGGATTTGTGATATTCCTGTTTTCCAGGGTGGGATTGGGATGGGTTTTGTGCCCTCCCCGTCCTCCACACCGGGATTTCATCTTCTCCTTGAGCTGCTCCATAAATCCCAGCCCGCCCTGGAGCTTTTCCAAGCCTCTGGAATGGGGGACGCCTCCCTGAGGGCACCTTTGACGTCCCCACCTCCTTTTTGGGGTGGTCCCGGTGGCAGCGGCGTCCTGGATTTCGGGATCTGCTCCACTTCCTCCGTCCTCCAGCCTGGGAAGGACTTTAATTAGCAGGGCCTGGAATTAGGGCACTAATTTGGGAAGCGGGAATTGCTCCATGTCCCTTCTGGCCTTGTGCTGCATTGCACCAATGACGGCTGCAGAGCACCTGGAACCTGGGGATTTGGGGGGAAAAACCAAAAATTCGCCTTTTTCCCCGCTGTGGTGAAACCCCAAAGGTGGGGGAGGCCCAGCCAAGCTTTTCCTGAGGAAAGGGAACAAAAATTCCACGGAATCTGGCATTGATTGAAATTCCGGCTTGGGTGGAGCTGGACAGGAGCAAAACACCGCATTCCCAGCACGTTTGGGAATTGGGAATTGGGAATTTCTCCCTGCTGAAGCCACCAGGCTTGAAAAAGGCCTCCAAAACCATCAAATTTAGGAAAAGATGGGAATTTCTACAGTGCCGGACCCCCTCTGTGGGGATTTCCTTGGGGTTTGCAGAGGGAATCAGGAATTTTGTAAAGGAAAGAGGAGTTTTGCACTAGGAATAAGGAATTTTACAAGGGGAAAAGAAATTTTGTGTTTGTTTGTTTGTGGAGGCAATAAGGAATTTTATGGAGGGAATAATGAATTTTGCAAAGGAGAAAGGAATTTTGCGGAGGGAATAAGGAATTTTGTAGAGGGGAAAAAAGAATTTTTGTGGAGGGAATAAGGAATTCTGCAAAGGAAAAATTAATTTTTGTGGAGGGAAGAAGGAATTCTGGACCCCCTCCATGGGGTTTTTCTGGGGGTTTGCAGAGGGAATCAAGGATTCTGCAGGTGGAATAAATAATTGTGCAAAGGAAAAAAGGAATTTTTGCTGAGGGAAAAAAGTAATTTTGCAAAGGAAAAAAGGAATTCTGCAGAAGGATCAGGGAATAAGGCTCGGGTGAGGCTGGAAGGGAGGAAAACACCGCATTCCCGGCACGTCCGGGAACCTTTTAGGGGCGGAACGTTCCAGGGAATCGATGGAGTTGTTCCATTTGGAACTGGGACTAAAAGCCTAATTCCAGCTTTTAATGGGAAGCGACATAATGGGATGAGCTGGGAGCAGTAATGGGATGAGCTGGGAGCAGAAAAGCTCCGGTGAAAAGGGAAAAAGGAGGCAAGAGCAATTAATGGGATCGTCGGGAGGGATTTGGGAGCTGGATAATGGAGGCCTTACGGCTCCCTTGGGATTGGAGGGAAATCCGGGCTCGTTTTTCCCTAAAAACGGCGCAGTCGGTGCACGGAACAGCAGGAGGAACTGGGAAAGCTAGGATGGGATCCACCTTCACTCCAGGTCTTGGCGTAGGGGGGATACTTCGGGATAAATCCCCATTTTTTGAAGGATAATCATCATTCTTGGCATTGTCCTTCCCCGCTCTCCCATTCCAGCCTGGTTTTGGGGATATTTTGGGATAAATCCCCATTTTTTGAAGGATAATCATCATTCTTGGCATTGTCCTTCCCCGCTCTCCCATTCCAGCCTGGTTTTGGGGATATTTTGGGATAAATCCCCATTTTTTGAAGGATAATCATCATTCTTGGCATTGTCCTTCCCCGCTCTCCCATTCCAGCCTGGTTTTGGGGATATTTTGGGATAAATCCCCATTTTTTGAAGGATAATCATCAGTTTTGGTGTTGTCCTTCCCTGCCCTACCATTCCAGACTGATTCTGGGGATATTTTGAGATATTCTGGGATATTTTGAGATATTTTGGGATATTTTGGGATAAATCCCCATTTTTTGAAGGATAATCACCAGTTTTGGCATTGTCCTTTCCCTTGCAGTCCAGAGTGTCCCAGCTTGGCCTTGGCTCCAATTTTCCAGCCCCTGCAGGGAATGGGATGAGGATCCTTGAGCTTCCCACTTCCAGGACTGGAATTTTGCCTCCCCAAATTCCGTCTCTGCAGGGAAATCGTGGATTCTCCGGGATGAACAGAATTTTGTCACTTTGGGAATCCTCCTCCCTCTTGCTCCCGGAGCATTTTCCCACTCAATCCGCAAATCCACATCCCAGAATTGAATTTTTCCATATTTTTCCACATTTCCCATTCTTCCACCAACCCCTGGGAGATGCCAGGAAAAGGCATCGGAATCGCTTCCACCCCATTCCCATCCCCTTTATCCCCTCCGTGCTTTTCCCTCTTCCATTCTCTCTGATTTCCCAGGAATGTCGTGTTCCCTCCTGGCTGCTGGATCAGCACTGGGAAATTTAGATCCAAGTGGAGCCAATTTCTGCCCAGAAATTCCCAATTTTCCTCATCCCGGAGCATCCCTTGCTCCAACCATAAACCCGCAATCTTCTCTTATTTTCCATATTTTTTTTCCCCCCCTCTCCCTCTGATTTTAGTGGAATTGCTCATTCCGGGTGTTTCCATGCACTGGCAGGGAATTAATGCAGGGATCAGGCGTCGTTCCGTTAAATTAAATTTCTCCGTTCCCGTTATCAGCGGGAAGAGTGTGGCCGAGGAGCCTTGGGAAGGGGGAAATGTCCTTATCTGTAATTCCACCTGCTCCAGGCACCGGGAATTGGGAATTGGGGATTGGGAATTGGGAATTGAGGATTGCTCCCTGCTGGAGCCACCAAGCTTGGAAAAGGCCTCCATAACCATCAGGTTTGGGAAAAGATGGGAAATTTTATAGCTCTGGACCCCCTCCATAGGGTTTTCCTGGGGGTTTGCAGAGAGAATCAGGAATTTTGTGAAGGAAAAGGGAATTTTGCAGGGGGAATAAGGGATTTTGCAGGAGGAATAAGGGATTTTGCAGGGGGAATAAGGAATTTTGTGGAGGGAATAAGGAATTTTTGCTGAGGAAATAAGGAATTTTATGGAGGCAATAATGAATTTTGCAAAGGAGAAAGGAATTTTGTGGAGGGAATAAGGAATTTTATGGTGAATAAGGAGTTCTACAAAAGAAAAAGGAATTTTGGAAAGGAATAAGGGAATTTGCAGAAGGAATAAGGAATTCACAGGATGGAGGGGTTGGCCCCAAGGGCTGGACACCACCCCTTGACCCTCTGTCCATGTGGATGGAAAAACTGGGATCTGGAGCTCTGGAAGTGGGATTTGACCCCACGGAAGGAGCCACAAAACTCTTGGATTCGATGCTCGGAGTGAAGAGGAATATTTCGGATTTAACCTTAAAAATCCCTTTCCAGAGCCGGAGCGGATCCCTGAGCGTGGATTCTCGCTGGGAATGACCTTGGAATGACCTTGTTTGGGATGCCCCAGACCCCAGAAATGATGGGTTCATCCCCCAGCTCGTGTGCATCCCACAAAAGCTCCAGAGCATCGATTCCATGTTCAGCCCTTGGAAAAGCTCCGGGATGACCTTGGGGGTCTCCTCCCTCTCCTGCTCAGCCTCAGATTTTGGTTCTGGGAAGGGAAAAAATGAAAAAGGATCCTTCATAATTTGGAAATAAACAAAATAATAGGACTGAAGTGTCAGGAGGAGCCAGTTATCCTGTGGGATGCTCCTGGAATGTGATGCAGGCCCCATCCCAACCTGAGATCATCAATGACACTTCCTGTGCGACATGCTGGGAGTTTTCCTGGCTGGGCTGGGTTTTGTTCCATCCCTGTGTCCCAAACTGGGATTGGGATTGGTTTTGTGCCATCCCAAACTGGGATTGGGATGGGTTTTGCTGCTTTCCTGTGTCCCAGACTGAGATTGTGATGGGTTTTGTGCCATCCCAAACTTGGACTGGGATGGGTTTTGTTCCTTTCTTGTGTCCCAAACTGGGACTGGGATGGGTTTTGTTCCATCCCCATGTCCCAAACTGGAATTGGGATGGGTTTTGTGCCATTCCTAATTGTATTTGCTGGGAAAATGGGAAAAATAAATTCCAGTCAGCTTGGGAAATTCTCGAGTAGAAGTAAAGCCTCATTCGAGGCCAAGTTCCAAGTGGGATTTTCATGGCTTTTCCTGGATTTAGAGGGTTTTGGGGAAAGGGAAGATGTGGGATGAAATGTTGCATTTTTGGGAATAATCCCTCGGTAAGGGCTGGCCCTGCCCCGTCGTGTGCTGTGTCTCTCCTCTCTTTTTTTGGGATTCGCTGGGGGAATTTTGTTGCACATAATGCTCATAATCCCACAAAAACCACAGGAATTTTCCTTACGGGAAGCAAAGGCTGGAGACAAGGACACGCTGAACCACAGCAGCACCAAACTCCTCGCTCCTCCCCTAATTAATTAATTAATTAATCAGCATCAAGCCTTTCCCACTTTTCCCCTTTTCCAGCGGATCTGCTGAGCGCCCCCCACCCCGCTCATCCCATTGCCCCGGGATCCGCTCCCGCGCTGTCGCTTCCATGAATTATTCCCGCCCTTCGCGGGTGCCACCGTGTCCCCGAGCCGTCCCTGGGTGATTTTAAGGCTCCGTGACAGGTCAGGGACCGGATCGGTGGCGTTGATCCCAGGATTGCGGCGGTGCCGGCGCCGGAGCCACGGAAGTCACAGCGCATTAAGGGTGTGAGGAGACCCCACAGAGGCACCGGGAGATGATCCCAGCCCGCAGGTGATCCCAGCCCGCAGGTGATCCCAGCCTGGAAATTATCCCAGCCCGCAGGTGATCCCAGCCCACAGATGATCCCATCCCAGAGATGATCCCAGCCCACAGGTGATCCCAGCCTGGAAATTATCCCAGCCCACAGGTGATCCCGGCCTGGAGATGATCCCAGCCTGCAGATGATCCTGGCCTGGAGATGATCCCAGCCTGCAGATGATCCCAGCTCGCGGATGATCCCATCCCAGAGATGATCCCAGCTCACAGATGATCCCAGCTCACAGATGATCCCATCCCAGAGATGATCCCAGCTCACAGATGATCCCAGCCCGCAGATGATCCCAGCTCGCGGATGATCCCATCCCAGAGATGATCCCAGCTCACAGATGATCCCATCCCAGAGATGATCCCAGCCCACAGATGATCCCAGCTCACAGATGATCCCATCCCAGAGATGATCCCAGCTCACAGATGATCCCAGCCCACAGGTGATCCCAGCTCACAGATGATCCCATCCCAGAGATGATCCCAGCTCACAGATGATCCCATCCCAGAGATGATCCCAGCTCACAGATGATCCCAGCCCGCAGATAACCCCAGTCCACAGGTGATCCCAGCTCGCAGGTGATCACAGCCTGTGGAGCCAAGGGATAATTAACGAGGATTTGATGATCCCTGATGGCTGAATCCAGGCTATCCCTGGAGCTCCTGAGGCGGGATAAGGCAGGACAGGGATGAGTTTTCCCAGGGTTCGGTGCCTGTGGGGACGATGCTAGTGCTGGAGCAGCTTGTGCGTGTTCCCAGTGCGAGACCCGAGCCTTTGGGGCGCTGCTATCTCAAATCATCGTCCTCTTCCTCCCCCTCCCTGCTCAAACCTCTCCCCTCCTTCGGAGCGTGACGGTCACGGATGAGTTGGGATTATCCAAACCCTGCCTCGGATGCTGAAGGTGAAGGTGAACCCACCTTGGGTTCCTCCTTTGGCTGGGTGCCAGGACAGACCAAAAAGCCAATTCCTGCCTTTTTTTCCACCCTTTTCCTGCGAAACGCCTGGATCCCGCTGGCGTCTGCAGGGAGGAAGTCAACCGGAAGGGAGGAAAAGCTTGGGCTTGGATCCGAAGCAGAAACCAAGCCCAGCTGGTGCCAGGCCCGGGGCTGTCTGCTCCCGTCACGGTGCGGGTTCATCTTTGCGGCTTTTCCTGCCAAAACCTCCCCGGGGCGGCTCTGCTCGGGTCCTGCTCCTTCCTGGGAGGGTGGGATCGCATCCAGGCCCCGCCGAGCGTGGCCGGTCGGATCTGGGGTCTCGGAGCCAGGGCAGCAGAGGGGGACGACGAGGTTTCGCTCCAGCCAAGCCGAGCGCCAAAGCTCTCGTTAAAATTGAAGGAACTTGGCAGAGTTTAAACCTGAAACTTGGACATAAACCGCCGTTTTCTCCCCCCAAAGAACAATCAATTCCTTTAGTCTATAAATATCCTCTATAAATAGCGGCGGGAAGAGGTTTTGATATTTCCGAAGGCTCTTCTGCGAGAAGAAAAGCTGGAAAATTGGGGTTAAACCCCGTTTTTTTCCCCCACGTTGGCTCAGCAAAGGCAGCGCCGCACCCTCGAGCACCCCAGAAAAGCCTCTTGGCTCTGCTCAGAGAGCCTCGAGGAGCTCGGTTTGGGAAAAACCCGGGAATAAAGCGGGTTTTTATTCCCAGCCGCGTGTCTGGACGAGGCCGAGTCCGTAATGGGGTCAATGACTCGGCCGCGCTTCCCCCGGGCTTGGCAGGAGTCTGACAAATTGCTGAGCTGCCGCCCGGCTGCGCTGCTTTCCCGAGACCTCGGAGCGGGTCATTAGCGCCTAATTAGCGCCTAAACGCTCCCATTTGTCCTGCCCTTGTCAGCCCAGCCCGGGGAGATCCTCTCGGCCTCTCCTCCGTTCCGCAGGCTGGAGCGGGAAAGGGGAGGCGAGGCGAGAAAAGCCAGGAACCCGAGGGGCTTTGCGTCCCTGCTTTGCAAAGAGATTTAGCCCCAGCCCAGCACGGGCTAAAGCCTGGCTTGGCTCTTCGTTCCTAGAGCCCGACTTGGCTTTTTTTTTTTCCTGAGCCAAATTTGGCCTTCTCCTTCCTAAAGTCCAGCTTGGCTCTTTCTTCCTTTCTAAATCCCCATTTGCCTCTTCCTTTCCAGAGCCTGACTTGGCCTCCTCCTTCCTAAAGCCCGACTTGGCCTTTCCTCCTAGAGCCCAACTTGGCTCTTTCTTCCTAAAGCCTGTCTTGACTCCTTCCTTTCTAAATTCCCGCTTGGTTCTTCCTTTCCAAAGCCCCACTTGGCCTTTTCCTCCTAAAGCCCGACTTGGCCTTTTCTTTCCAGAGCCTGACTTGACTTTTCCTTCCTAAAGCCCCATTGGGCTCTTTCTTCCTTCCTAAATCCCCGTTTGGCTCTTCCTTTCCAGAGCCCAGCTTGGCCTTTTTTTTCCCGAGCCCGATTTAGCCTTTCCTTCCTAAATCCTGACTTGGCCATGTCTTTCTAAAGCCCCACTTGGGTCTTTCTTTCCCAAACCCAACTCGGCTCTTTCTTTCCATAGCCTGACTTGGCCTTTTCTTTCCTAAAGCCTGGCTTGGCCTTGTCTTCCTAAAGCTCAGTTTAGCCTTTTCTTTCCAGAGCCTGACTTGGTCTTCTCCTTCCCAAAACCGAACTCGGCCTTTCCTTCCCAAAGCCCCCAGCAAGGCTTGGCCCAACTCCTTGCTTCCTTCTCCTTCTTTTCCCAGGGAAACGATGGAATTCCCATCCCTGGAAGCGTTCCCACCCCGTGGACGTTGCCCTCAGGACCCCACGACCTTGGAGATCCTTCCCAACCTCCCCAATTCCACGATCCCTCTTCCCTTCGCTGGCTCCGGGGCCGCTGTCAGCTCCTCCTGCCGAAAACGCCTCCGGCTCGGGAATAAATTCCCAGGTTTTGTGTTATCGGGATGGCAAACCGAGTTTGGGGCGGGGCTGGAACATTCTGATGTTTTCTCCTTTTTCCTCCGGATTTTTTTCCGTCTCACTCAGAGCCCAGCTCGGCATCGCCGGGTGACAACGTGATGACAGCGGCTCCGAAAAGAGGGGGAGGCGATGGATTCGTGCAGGGGGGGAGAAAACAGGGAAGAGGAGGGAGGGAGGCAGGGAAGGAGGTCGGGAAGGCGTGAGGAGACGTGGCGATGCCACTTCGCTGCTCGTGCTCGCCGTGATTATCCCATCCCGGCTCCTCGGAGCCGGATCCGCCTCCCCCTTCCCTGGGAGATGGGGCTCGTGTCCTCCCCCGCTTCTCCTGGCTTTTCCCGGGGTTATTTTTATAGATTTCGTATCTTTCATATTTATACTTTTCCATAAATAAATCACGAGCCATCCCAGCGCTGTGCGATGTGAGGACATGGAGGGATCCACGTGGATCTGGGATTGTCCCTTCCCACGTTCCACCTGGAGCACGGAGAACTCCAGGGTGGCTCTGAAATTAAGGCAAAATGGGTCTTTTCCCTAAAATAATGTGCAGTTTTCCTCTTTTCTCCCCCAAGATGGGGATAAGACCTTGCGAGCTGAGTTCATTCATTTTTAATTCCTGTGCAGTTTGGGCCAGAACCCGGCTGTGGAAAAGGGTTTTTTGGGATGCAGATTTTTGGGATGAGGGTTTCCATCCATGGGGGCAAAGCAGGCTGGGATTCACAGTCGGATCCAGGGGTTGTTTTCCCTATCGTTCCTTTGGGAATCGTGTTCAGCTGCGCCCTGAATCCCATCCCAGGCCCTTCCTTTGGATTTTGGAGATCACCTCTCCCCAAACCCCAATCCGGAGGCTTGGCCGCATCCCAAATTCCCAGCCAGAAGGAAAATCCTTCACATCCAGTCTCCAATTCTGAGGTGCGCGGGGGTCGCAGGGGCCGGAGCTGCTCTCAGCCAGGTGAGAGCTGACAGAGGGACCCGAACAAATCCCGATTTTTATTAATTCCTTCTTTCCCTTCCTCTCCTCCCGTTCTGTCTCACCTTGAGCTCCCCCCCGGCTCTTCCCGAGGCGGCGGCACCTGGCTCCGGGATTATTTTTCCCATCCCTTTTTGGCAGCGCTCCCTCCTCCGGCACAAACGCAGCTCCTATAAATAACCGCGACTCGTGCTCGCTCCCCCTCCCTCCTTCCCTCGGATCCGTCTTCCTTTCTCCTTGTCTGTCCCTTCTCCTGCCGGGAGGAGCCGCCGGAAAATCCAGGAGTGGGGGTTGAGCTCATCCGTGTCCCCCTCGTCCCTGGAATCGGCTGCATCCAAAGCACGTGGGGGGATTTTTAATTGGATTTATGCAAACCTCCCCCCCCCGCCCAATTTCCTCCTCAATCCCCCCGTAATTAATTTCTGAATTTCTTTTTATCCTTCCCGATGGTCCCAAATCCAGGCAGCCGCTCCATAAAAATTCCGCCCAACCACGCTGCTGGGTTTCCACCCCAAAAATATCCCTAAATCTGTGCATTTCCTGGAGGAAAATATTGGTGATGATGTTTTCCGGCCTTTTTTGGGCGTGACGGGTTTGGAATGGATCGGGAGGAAACGGCTGCACGTGGATTGGGAGCAGGGTCCCTTGGCCCATGGCAATGTGGAATTCCAGAAATAATTCCAGGGTCAGTATGAGCACAAAGCTCCAAAAAGTCAAAATTATCCCCATGAAAGCACCTGATTTTTTGGGAAAAGCTAAAACTGAGCTCAACCCGGGGGATCCCGAAGGATAAACCTGGGTCTGGAGAGCAGAAACCGCTCCGTGTGTGACCAAGGGTGGATTTGGGATCCCCCATCCCAGGGGATCGCGGGGACGGCAAATCCAGCTTGGACTTTGGGTTTTCCCAGCAGGGAATTTGCCGGGAATGGTGGCGGGGCTGGGATAATGAGATGCTGCTCACGCTCCCTAATGAAGTTCCGAAGGAAGTCGGCGCCAGCTCCCGGCAAATTAGATCGGGATTATTGGAGCAATGAGAATGGAAGAATCCGAGATGGTATCGGAGCAGGCGGGAAGGGCTGGAAGCGCCCGCTGGCCTTGATTGCATTCCCTGGAAAAGGAGAAAGTATGGAAACCTCTCCCAAATCCTGGATCAGAGCAGGAGGGGAGGGAAGGGATCGGCCTCCCCAGTGGCGGTGCCAACCGGAGCCGGAATGGGATGTGGGAACGGGGTTCTCTGGAGCCTCTCCATCTTCCCCTGGGCTGCATCTCCCCAAAATCTGCTTCTGATCCCATTCCTGGCTGGATCGGGCTCCTTTGCAAAGGAGCCTTTCCTCCGATTCCCAGCTGGATTTGGCTCCTTTGCTTGGATGCGTGCGTCCTCCAAACGCGGCACATTTGGGAATGTGGGGAATATGGGAATGCTGGAATCCTCCAAACGTGGGGTTTTGGGGAATGTGGGGAATATGGGAATGCTGGAATCCTCCAAACACGGGGTTTTTGGGAATGCTGGGGATATGGGAATGTTGGAATCCTCCAAACATGGGGTTTTTGGGAATGTTGGGGATATGGGAATGTTGGAATCCTCCAAACACGGGGTTTTTGGGAATGTGAGGGATATGGGAATGTTTGCATCCTCCAAACATGGAATGTTTGGGAATACGAGGCTCAAGTTGGGATCATGGTCAAATTTCTCGGGGAAAAAACCACATTTCCAATGGATTTTCCCCCAGTTTGGCCCCTTCCCATCCTCGGCCAAGCACTGCTGGGAATGGGATGAGCTGGATCCGGCTGCTGGGTCCCCCTTTACCCTTCCAGCCACAATTCCCAGCTGGATTTGGCTCCGTGCTCCTTTCCAAGAATCCCTTGGATGTGTTTGCCTCCTCCAAACATGACAAATTTGGGAATATGAGAGAAATGGGAATGTTGGAATCCTCCAAATGTGGCTTTTTTGGGGATTAGGAGGGATATGGGAACATTTGCATTCTCCAAAACGGTGTTTTGGGAATATGAGGGAAATGGGAATGTCTGTGTCCTCCAAATGCTGCGGTTTTGGGAACATGAGGGAAATGGGAATGTCTGCATCCTCCAAATGCTGCGTTTTTGGGAATATAAGGTTTAAGTGGGGATTGTGCTCAAATTTCCCTGGAAAAAATGAATTTCCAGTGGATTTTCCCCCAGTTTGGCCCTTTCCCATCCTCGGCCAAGCACTGCTGGGGTCGGGATGAGCCAGATGCAGCTGCCGGGTCCCCCTTTTCCCGTTCCCACACGATCCCTCAGGAAGGAGCCACCCAACAACGGAGCTCATTAAAAGCGTGGAAAACACAAATTTAATTAGAGCCAACCTTGCCTTTACCAGGAAAATAAATCCGCCCTTTTCCATGGAACAATGGATTTTTCCAGCCCTCCCATGCCGGGATTCCTCCCTCTTTTCATCCCTCTCCTTTATTATCCCTGGCTAGGAGCAGGCGCTGCCTGATTTCCATAAATTTGCATCAGGAATTGGGGGGAGAAAGGAGGAGGGGAGGGAAAAAAAGCTGGAAAAATGAGATTTTCCAGTGCTGAGCTCGCTCCAAAGCAAGGAGCCCCAGCTGGAGGAGGGGAAAGGCAGGAAAGGGTGGGAAAGATCCTGGATTTTTAAGGTTCACCCGTTCCCTGGGTTTTTTTGGGGGGAGAAAAACTTTCCCAAGCTTGGCAGCGAGCCAGAATTCCCGGTTTATCCAGAGGCAAAACCTCTAAAATGGGACCTGCAGGGCAGCCCCTAATTCCAGGGGTTTTGTGGTTTCCCGGGAAGAATCCAGAATTTTCCACACTGGAAGTGTTGTGCTTTCAGTTGAGGGAAAGGCCTTTGGGACCCCTGAGGCCGAGCTGGGAGGATGGGACGGGATAAAATCCGGGATTTGAAAGCTCGGTTTTCCTTGGGATTGCCTTTTTTTGGGATTTAAGGACAGGCCAATCCATGGGAGCATCATCCAGGTGGGACAGGAGCATGGAGATCCCCAGATGTGGGAATTCCCTATATGTGGGATAAAAACGTCTGAATTCCCGAGTTTGGACAGGCTGGAGAGGCTGAATCCCGAAGCTGCTCCGTTGGGATTGTCAGAATTGTTCCCAATTATTGCGTGGATGGGATTTTCCGTTTTTTTCATGGAAACCACAAGTTTTTGGGGTGGTTTTCCTCCTGCTGGAGGTTTCTAGGGATGAAAACCAGGGATTGAGGGACTGAGGAGATGTTGGAAGGAGGCTTTTCCTCACCCCTTGGAGCCTCTCCGTGGTTCCCGGCTGCATTTCCAGGGATCCATCCCTTTCCCCAAGGAATAAAGGGTGGGAAAACAGGAAACGGCCTCAGGGTGCAGCAGGAGGGGTTTAGGTTGGACATCGGGAAAATTCCTTCATGGAAAAGGTGGAGGAGCCCTGGAGTGAGCTTCCTGTCCCTGGAATTGTTCCAAAATGCCTGGATGTGGCCCTTGGGGCATGGAATTCCATGGGAATGGTTGGAATCCGTGACCTCGATGGCGTTTTCCTGCCTGGACAATTCCATGATCCAACGGCCAAGGATGGGGGTTGACCATGGCCTCAAATCCCAAATCCTCTTCACACTTCTGGGATGTTTTCCTGGTTTTTATTCAGAAATAAACCCAGCTCCGAGGGCTCTCCAATCCCAAGGAGGAAATGATCCCGCAATCCGTGGCTGAAATCTGGCAGTTTTTTTGGGAAGGGAACACCCAGAGTGAGCCATTTCCAGATTTTTGGGGCTCCAATCCTGTCTCTTCCCATTCCATTCCCACTTTATGGATGGATCCTGTGCATTCCGTTATCCCTGTCAGAGTGAGGGACAGGCGCCTGGAAGCGACGCAGAATTCCCAAGACTTCAGGGAATTACGGATGAGTTGCGATGACGCCGATCCAGGCTCATGGTCCCGTCGGATCCCATCCCAAGCTCTGGGGGAGTCATGGATGATTTATGGAATTCCGGAGGATGGCAAAGGAGCGTGGTGCCACTGGATCCCACCCTGGGCTCCGGGATCTGGATGATCCTGAAGTCAGAATTAAATCTGGGGTTTTCCCAGCCATTCCCAAGTCCTGGTTTCTGTATTCCAGCCGGTTTTGAGCTGGGGAAGAGCTGGAATAAATTCCTGGATTCGAGGGGTTCTTATGGGAGTTCATCTGCTCATTCCAGAGAGGGAGAAGTTCCCAGGAAGTCGACTCGTGTCACATCCGAGCCAGTTTTTGGTTCAATCCCACGGAAATCCTGTTTCCTTCTCTGGAGTCACCTCAGGCAAAGACAAATCCCTGGAATTGGGGCTTTGCTCCCTGCTCAGGCCCTTCCTGGGCTTCCAGCTTGGATCCAGCTTGGACCTCCCAGCCCTTCCCCTTCCCACTTTAGCGGGATGTCCTTCGGGAGCGAGGGTTGGGATATTTCCAGAGGGGTTTTTCCTGCTTTTTTCTCTCCCTCTCTGGCATTTTGTGGGAAACTGAAACATTTGCCCCCTTTCCTTTGGTTTTCCAGTCTTGATTCTCCACCTTCCCCAGGAATTTTCCATTGCCTGTTGATCCAGGCTCACGGAAGGAGATTTTTCTCTTTTTCCTCTGAGCTTTTTTCCCTTTTTCCCACCTTTCCCCCCCTTTTTCTCTTTTCCCCCTTTTCCCCTTTTTTTTTCCCTAAGAAAAAAATACTTTTGTTGGGAGCTGTAATGCAAAACCAGCATCCCCCCTTTTTTCCTTTTTCCCCCTTTTTCCCCATTTTTTCCCTTTTTCCCATTTTCCCCTTTTCCCCATTTTTTCCCCTTTTTTCTTGATCTCCCTTTCCCCAGGAAAAACCAACCTCGGATGCGCCAGCAGTGAAAAAATTGGATTTTTAGGGAAACCTCCCCTGACCTCTCCCCATGGATTTTTGGGATCGGGAAGAGCCTTTCTGGCTCCGGAGCAGTGGGAAGCGTTCCTCACCATGGGAAGCAGAGCAGCAGCTCCCCCCGATCGCCCAGAATTTCGGGAGCTGCTCCTTTCCCAGTCCAGGGGCGAGAATTCCCGGCGGGATCCTTCCAGCTGCAGGAGGAGCCTCCCGCTCTTCCCCCGGGAACGGGAGCCGGGGGTGTATTTTTCCATCACCACCTCGCACTGGGAATATTTTCCACCTTTCTTTTTTTTTTTCCCCCTAGGGATCCTACGGGGGCTGGGAAAAAAGCTCTGTTTTGAGGGATTACGTAATTCCAGAGTTTTTTGGGAAGGTGGGAGCAGCTGCACCCACCGGTGCCAGGGAACCGCAGTGGGAGTGGGAAGCTCCTGGGAATGCAGGGAGCAGCTGGAATGCGGTGAGCCGGGCTTTGGGGGAATTTCTGCCAATTCCGGGCCTGTTTTGGGGCCAGCTCGGTTTTCCCAGTGTGGGATGATCCCGTTGGATCTGTTCCTGGCCAAGCCAAAGGAAGGAACTGCTGGAAAAGCAGGAGAGAAGAGGTTTTGGGGGGAATTTGGGGGTTTTTGGGATTTGCAGGAGGAAAGCAGCAAAGTTGTGGCGGGATGACAACGGGATTCCTGTTCCTGGGAATCTTGGGCGTTTTGGGGGGTTTTTCAGGAGCAAAGCATCAAAAATTGTCCTGGGAGGATGACAGGGTTTGCGTTCCTGGGAATTTGGGGACTTTGGGGATTTTGCAAGGGAGCAAACTTGGAAGTCGTGCTGGTGCCACATCAAGGATTCTGGGAAAGGAAGGCAACAAAGGAGCAGGAGGAGCTGGGATTCCCAAATTTTGTATGGAAACATTTCCAGAGCGAGTGGAGCTGTGGAAACTTGGAGCTGGAAACTTGGAAAACCTCTGGGTTCCCAGGATTTTGGGATCCTGGTGCAGACTGGATTTAACTGGGATGAGGGCAGTGCAGCCACAGGTAGCTGGGAAAGATGGGAATGAGGGAAGGAAGCTGGAATTGGAAAGGGAATGATGATGTTGGGAAAGGAAAGGTCGGAGTTGGGCTGGTGGGAAAATCCCGCGGGATTCCTCTGCCTGGGATGCGGCTTTGAGAGCTGCCAGGAGAGGTTTTGGGGGGGAATTTTGGGGTTTTTTTGAGATTTTCAGAAGCAAAGCAGTGAAGTTGTGCTGGGATGACAACGGGATTCCTGTTCCTGGGAATTTGGAGTTGGAGGCTGGTGGGAAGCGGTGGGAAAATCCCAAGGGATTCCTCTGCCTGGGATGCATCCAGAAGGGATTGGGAGCATCCTTGGACCCCCAGTTTTCTGGGGAACCCGGGCTGTTCCCGATGCCCCGGAATTGTGGCACTGGGAGTCATCCTGACTCAGCGGGAGCTGGGACAATTCCCGGTGGGCCGGGAGAGCCGGAACATGCGTGGGAGAGCGGCTAAATCTGGCTGGGAATGACTCAGAGCACGAGGGATCGGCTCAGCCACCCCCGAGGTCCCTTCTCCCGAATTCCCAAAGCTCCAGGGGAGAAGGAAAACTCCGGAGGCCTCCAAAGGTCTGGATTTGGGATGGCTCCACTTCCAGCCCTCAGGAAGCTCCGGCTTGCCCACTCCCACTGGGATTTTTTCTTTATTATTTGAATTTATTCCTGAGGTTTTGGTGGGAATTTGGGGAATTTTGGGTTGGAGTACTGAGTGTTTCAATTTTTCATGGAGCTTCCCATAGCTGGGAAAAAAACCCTGGAATGTGCAATGAGTACATTCCTCATTTTCTCCTCCTTTTTCTTGCATTTCTCCCTCCTTTTTTTTTTCTCTTTTTCCTCCTTTTTTTCTCTTCCCTTTTCCTCCCTTTTCCCCCCTTTTTTCCTCCTTTTTTCCCTCTTTCTTCCCTACTTTTTCCTCTTTTTTTCTCCTTTTTTCCCCGCTCTTTTTTCTCCGCTCCTTTTCTCCTCCTCCTTTTTTCCTCAATTTTTTTTTCCCATTTTTTCCTTCTTTTCCCCTCATTTTTTCCTTTGCCTTTTCTCTGTGTCTGAAGCTCAGGACAATTCCTGTGGAAAAGTCCCTCAGGGTGGCTCCGTCCCTCCCTTCCCAACCCCTCCCGGGGCTTTTCCTGCTCCCATCCCAGCTTTTCCAGCTCCTTCCAACCTTGGAAAACTTCTCCCCGAGGAGCAGGAGCCATTCCAGGGGAGCAGATGGCTGAGGAGGAGGAGGAGGAGGAGGAAAACCATGGATACAAATTCTCCGGAATGTCTTTGCAACATTCCCAGTCAAGGTCGTGCCGCTGGGAAAAGCATCCTGCAGGATTTCCCCCCAAATTTTGGGATATTTCACGGATGTTTGAAGCTTTCAAAGCGCCTGGATCCCTCTGGAGATGGCGCTCCGGGGAATCCGTAGGGAGAGCGAGGATTCCTCATCCATCAGCTGGGACAAACCCAGGTTTTTGGGATGTCTGGGATCCTGGGATGGCAATTCCGTGTTTGGAGCGGCCGGAATTGCCGACATCTCCACCAAATAACCATTCCCGGATTTCCCGAGTCTGGTTTCCTTGCAGGAAAATGGGATCTGCTGGAGATTCCCTGCAAGAAACCCTTTGGAATGCAGAGGTTTATTTGGGTATCCAGGGGGGAATCTGTAAAAAAAACGGACCCCAAAATTCCGGGGATTTTCTCAGAGCTGCAGAACTTCCCCGGACCCCTCTGGAAAACTTCCAGACTCTGCCCCGGGATGAGAAAATTCCATGTTTAATTCCCCCCACATGGATTTAGGAGGAGCAGCACAGCTGGGGGGTGCCAGAACTCAAGAGATCAAAGGAATTTGGGAATCTGGGCCTCGTTATCTCCAAATTCCAGGGAAGCTGAGACTGAAAGCCGGGAAATCTCCCGGCAGTCAAAAGCTGGGAAGGAGGGAGAGAGGGAGGGGAAGCAGAATTCCCAAATCCCCGCTCTGCTGACAAGGTGGAAGCATGGAGCTGAAATCGCCACGGAGCGTTCGAAGCCACGGAGGCTCCGGCCGGGAATAATTCCGTGTGAAAGAGCCGGACTGAGGCGGGGAGGGATTTTTCCCCAAGAAGTGACAGCTCGGAGCCGGGCTGCGGTGTGGGAAGTTATTTTGGGAGAAAAGGCGGATTTCGGTGTCATTCCAAGGAGTTTCACCTTCCATCGGCAAACTCCATCCCCGGGGTTTGTGCTGCAAGTTGGAGCAGCCAGAATTGCTTGTATCCCGAAGTTCTGCTTCATCCCAAAATTCCTGCTTGATGCCATGGGAATAACTGGGATGAGGAGGCCCTGGCACAGCTGATCCAGGGAATCTGGGGCTGCTCCGTCCCTGCAAGTGTCCAAGGACAGGGCTTGGAGCACCCTGGGACAGACTTTTTCCAGCCCGAAGCACTCCAGGATTCCATGTACTGGGTTAGACGGGATAATCGGGATAAATCCCTCCCTGGGAAGGTGGTGAGGCCCTGGGATGGAATTCCCAGAGAAGCTATGGCTGCCCCTGGATCCCTGGCAGTGCCCAATGCCGGGCTGGATGGGACTGGGAGCAGCCTGGGATCATGGGATGTGGATTGGAATGTGATCAACTTCCAGGTCCTTCCCAACCCATCCTAAAAATTCCGGATTTGTCACAGCCTGTTCCCGTCTTTCCATGATCAGGTGGGAATGGAACCAGCTGGAGACGACCCCGTTTCTTGTCCCTGCCTGGTGCTGCTTTGTCCCACCAACATTCCCGGTTCCCAGCCAGTATCCCCACTTCCCAGAAATATTTCCAGTTCCCAGCCAATTCTCCCAGCTCCCAGTCAGTATTCCCAGTTTCCAGTCAATATTTCCAGTCAATATTCCCAGTTCCCAGCCCATATTCCCAGTTCCAAGCCAATATTCCAAATTCCCAGCCAATATTCCCGGTTCTCAATAAATTTTCCCAGTTCCCAGTCAATATTTCCAGCCAATATTCCTGGTTCCCAGTCAATATTCCCAGAAACATTCCCAGTTCCCAGTCTTGGATACTCCCCATGCATTCCCAAATCCCTTTGTTTCTCAAAGCTCTCCTGGTGCTTCCAGGGCTGGAATTCAATTTTGCTTCCCAACAAAAAAAATCCCTCCACCCCTCCAAATCTCCTGTGGAGGAGCGAGAATTAATTAAATTAATTAAAAATTAATTAAATTAATTAAATTAATTAGTGGCCATTGTGTCATTAACGCCAGACTTTAATTAAATTGTGTGGAGATAACGACTCTGGAGCTTCCCAACAGCCAAACATTCCCAGGATGGAGAAATTCCTCCTAAAACCGATCCAAGGCGAGTCCTGTCCTTCGGCGAAGCTCCAAAGTTGGAAATTCCAGGAGATTTCCCACCTAAAAATGGAAATTCCTCCTCTTCCTCCCCTCTTTTCCATCCTTTTGCAGCTCCTGGGTGTTTCCTGGGATTGGATCCTGGAAACTCCAGGATCTCCTCGGCTCCTTCCCATCTCCTGGGAAAGGCGATCCCGTGGGACGTGGAGTGGCTGGATTCGGCAGTCACCCATGGAATTTCCTGCATTCCAGGAATTCTTTGGAATGTTGGCTGCAGGGAAAACTTCTTATCCGGTTGCTCCTGGATATCCTGGGTGGATCTGAGCTGCTCCAGAGGGGTCGGAATTCCGAAGCGACCCCGTTTTCCAGGTGGTTTTGCATCTGCCAACACCTCCAAGGTAATTCCCGGGTATTCCATGGATTTTCCACCCCTTTCCAAGTCTCTGCTTGGGATTTGCCTGTGGAGTTTGGGCCATTCCTGAAATTCCCAGAGTGTTTAGTGGGAAAAAGGTGGGAGAAGGTGTTTCCAGATGGGTTTGGAGCTGGAAAATCTGGGATTGTCCTGGGATCATCGCCCTGCCCTGAACTCAGCCGCGTTCCACCATCCCTGACTTTCTCACCCTGGAATTTCCCATGGATTTCTCCATCGTGGGCACGGAGCAGGAACTCTTCTGCATCTCGGTTTAATTCCAGCTCCTCACCACGGAGCCCTGTCAGGAATGACGAGCTCCGGGAATGGCGCTGGAATGGGAAGGGGCAGCTCCTTCTCCCGAGCTCCTTCTCTGGCGGCATTCCAAGCGAACTCCAGAGGATTTGGGATTTGACGGGGTTTTATTTCCCTTTGATATCCAGCGATTTTCATTAAAATTCCGCTGCTCGCCTCCCGCCTTTTGCTCCGTCCTTCATCCTCACCTCTCCTAGCCGAAACATTTCCCTCTCCGGATTTTTTAGCTGGAAAAGCTCCTGGGAGAAGGTTTTGCTTGGAAGAAGTGGGAAAATCCTGGGACGGGTGTTCCTGGTGGTGACTCCATGCTCCTCATCCTTCTCCGATGTCCCCTTGGAATGGGGGCGTCTTCCCGGATCCCCCAAGAGCTCCGAAATCTGGGAAGCAAAAGAAAAATCCTGGCTAAAAATCCCTTTGCTGCCAGTTCCTCTGGTCAATATTCCCAGTTCCCATGCAATGTTCCTGGTTCCCGGTCAATTTTCTCAGTTTCCAGTCAATATTCCTGGTTCCCAGTCAATATTCCCAGTTTCCAGTCAATGTTCCTGGTTCCCGGTCAATATTCTCATTTCCAGAAAATTTTCCCAGTTTCCAGTCAATATTCCCATTTCCCAGACAATGCTCCCAGTTTCCAGTCAATGTTCCTGGTTCCTGGTCAATTTTCCCAGTTCCCAGCCAATATTCTCAGTTCCCAATCAATATTCCCAGTCAGTATTCCCAGTTCTCAATTAGTTTTCCCAGTTCCCAGTCAATATTCCCAGATTCCCAGCCAATATTCCCAGTTCCTAGTCAATATTCCCAGATTCCCAGCCAATATTCCCAGTTCCCAGTCAATTTTCCCAGATTCCTAGCCAATATTCCGGGTCCTTTTCCTCCTTGGAACATCTCCCTGCCCAGCCCCAGGCTGGCTCTCCAAAGGGAATCATCGTGTGCCAGGAAATGCTCTGGATGTGCCTGGAATTCTGAGGGCGGAGTCTCCTCTGAAAGGTTCCAAATCCTCTGGAAAAGCAGGACTTTCACCTGGATATTGGCTCCAGCAAAGATGGTGGCTCCCACCCCCCTCCCCCTGGATTCTTCCCGGTGGGAGCTGGGTCCGGATTTTTCCCTTTTTCCTCCTTCTTCCGACTCCTGGCTTTGATTTATTCCCGCTGGATTTGCTCAAAAGCAGGAGAAACCTGGAGCTCCATCTCCCATTTTTCCAAGGCCAGGAGAGGATTGGAAGTGCCAAACAAAATCATTATTCTCTAAATTTGTGGATTTTGAACCAAATTTTATGGAAAATCACCTTTTCTCCCCTTTATCCTTCGGGAAAAAAAAGAAGTTGCTGCTTTTCCTCTTGGTCCGGCTGCTCTTCCACATCCTTTAAAGTCGATTCCATCAATTTCCGTTCCCAAATTTTGGCTGCCAACACCGTGGGTGCCTCAGCCCCTCCTGTCCCATTCCTGACATTCCTTGGGAATTCGAGCTCTTTTCCAAGGTCATTTTTAGGCTCTCCCAAATCCCTCTGACTCCAGGGATGTGCTCCCGTTCCCATGGATGTGTTCCCACCCCATGGATCCTATTCCCGCCTTTTATAGGGATGCTGATTTTCCTTGGATTGGGGAGTTTTTTGGGCTGAAAAATTGGGAAAAACTCCAGCATGCTCCTGCTAACACACCAAGGAATTTTCCTGGCTGCCCTGGAGGGAAAATTGGGATTTATTCCATGGCGGAAACATTCCCGAAGCTCCTTGTCCTTCAAAACTCCTCTCCAAAGGGCCATGGCCAACGTTGGATTTATTCATCCAGGAGCAGTGCCTGGAGCTTGGGAATTCCGAACTTGGGAAATGTGGGATAGGGGAAAGGTGAAGAATCGGGAGGTCCTGGAGGAGGAGTCAGAAATTCTGGAAAAATCCCTGGGGGAAATTTTACTTGGTAAAAGGCTGGAATGTGATCGGATTTTGTGGATTTGGGGTCTATTTTCCAGATTTGGGATCTATTTTCTGAATTTGGGATTTATTTTGTGGTCTGGGGATATATTTTCCAGACTTGGGATGTATTTCCGGGATTTGGCATCTATTTTATGGACTTGGGATGAATTTAGTAGATTTGGGGTCTATTTTCCAGATTTGGGATCTATTTTCTGAATTTGGGATTTATTTTGTGGTCTGGGGATATATTTTCCAGACTTGGGATATATCTTCGGGATTTGGGATCTATTTTGTGGATTTGGCCTATATTTAGTGGATTTGGGGTCTCCTTTCTGGATTTAGGATCTGTTTTCTGGATTGGGGATCTATTTTCCAGATTTGGGAATCCCCTGGGAAGGCGGCTCCCACCCACCACTGGATTCACAGGGAATTAAATCCTGGAGGAACCAGAGCGATCTGGCCGTGGCGGGATCAGCATCCCGCCATTCCCAGGGTTTTCTCCTGTCCGCTTCGATGTCCCAGGAGCTGCTCCCGGGATTTCCCCACCAGATCTGGAAGCTGCCAAGGAAGCTTTGCCTTGGGAAAAGAAATCCCGCTGCCCACATTCCGGGTAATTCCCCTTTATCCTTCCCCCACCGGATCACAGGTTTGGCTCCAGGATTGCACTAGAAGGGGCTGAAATTCCCATTGGGAAGCTGTGGAATTGTGGGAATTTTTAAAATCCCAGTTTGTTTTTGTTTTCCAAGGAGGTCTCGTAGCTGTTGGATCTTTGAGAAGGAATTCCCAGCTTGCTGAAAATCTTTGCCCGCCTCGTCCCGGGGTGACTCCCATCCAAAGGAACATTCCAAGCGTGGAAGCACCCCCTGGCTAAGGAAAGTGGGAATGCTGGGAAAGCAGAATGTTGGGAATGTTGCATTTTTCCATGGAAAAATGGGTGGGAAGAGCCAGACTTTGGGCTCCGGTGGCCGAGGGAAAAATCCTGGATTGGGTCATCCCGTGGCGATGGATTTGGGAATTTTTGACTCCTGGTGTTTCCGCTTTTCATGGAAAACTCCTGAAGGGGAAAATGAAGGATCTGAACTTGGGAATCTGGGATTGGATTGGTTTTATCCTGGATTTCCAGGCCTTGAGGGATGGGTGACTCCAAAATTTTGTCCTGATGTTTTTTCCCAAGCAGAGTCCCAAAAGGGGAGGGAAAACTGCGGGATTTTCCATGGATTGGCTTTCAAGGGGGATTGGGAAGAGCTGGAATTCCAGCCTAACCAGTAACACCAGTCTGATCCAAACTGGTGGGATGTGATTCCCGAAAAACCTCCCTGACAGGAACCACCAGGAATCAAAAATGCCCAAATCCATCACCATGGGGTGAGCCAATCCAAGACTTTTTCCTCATTGTTACTGGGCCGGAATTCTGGTCGTTTCCCATCCCCACCCCAGGGAAAACTTTTGTCCCGGTGTTTTTTCCCAAATTTTAGCCCCAGAGGAGGATTCTGAGTGGGTTTGGGGGGGGTTTCCCATGGAATTGGCTTTGTCCAGCTGGAAATCATGGAGCGTTCCCCTGGGATTTTGGGAATGGGTGGGGGTTGAGGGCTGGAAGGAAAGGATTCGGGAAGGCAGGGGGACCCCCTGGAAGTGGGAATAAGGGATAAAACCATGGATTTTTGTATGGAAAGGGATGTGGACCTCCAGCTCCTCTGCTCCCAGGAAGCCCCAGGCATCCCAATCCCTCTTCCCAAGGAATCCTGGCATCTTCCTGGAGTCTGAGAGCTGAAGGAAAACCAGGAAAAGCTGTGGAGCAGGGCTGGAGGGGTTGGGATCCCAGCCAGGGAGGGATCTTGGGGAGTCTGGGATCGCTCCAGGCCGGATCCGGGGGCTCAGGGAGACGGGAATTGCAGAGGGAAGAGGGGCCGGGGGAAAGCGCTGCTGCCTGTGGGTCCTTGGGGATCCCTGTGGGTCCTTCGGGATCCTTGTGGGTCCCTGTGGGTTCCTGTGGGTCCCTGTGGGTCCACATCTGTCCCTGTCTGTCCTTGTGGATCTCTGTGGATCCCTGTGGGTCCCTGTGGATCTCTGTAGATCCCTGTGGATCTCTGTGATTCCTGTGTGTCCCTGTGGATCTCTGTGGGTCCCTGTGGGTCCCTGTGGATTCCTGCAGATCCCTGTGGATCTCTGTGGGTTCCTGTGGATCACTGTGTGTCTCTGTGGGTCCCTGCTCCTGGATCCTGCACCCCACATCCCTGCCTGCATCCTGCTCCTTATCCTGAACCCCAACCTGCACCCCAGCCCCTCCTGCATCCCAGCCCCATCCTGTATCCCACATCCCAGCCCTGCATCCCAAATCCCTGCCTGCATCCCAACCTACCCTGTATGCCACATCCCTGACCGCATCCCACCCCTGCATCTCAGCCTATCGTGTATCCCAAATCCCTGCCTGCATCCCAAATCCCTGCCTGCATCCCAACCCTGCATCCCAACCTATCCTGTATCCCACATCCCTGTCTGGATCCTGCTCCCTATCCTGTATCCCTCATCCCTGACCACATCCCAACCCTGCATCCCAACCCTGCATCCCAACCCCATCCTGCATCCCAAATCCCTGCCTGCATCCCAAATCTACATCCCAACCCTGCATCCCAACCTATAGTGTATTTCACATCCCTTCCTGCATCCCAATCCTGCACCCCAAATCCCTGCCTGCATCCCAGCCCTGCATCCCGACCCTGCATCCNTGCATCCCAACCCTGCATCCCACATCCCTTCCTGCATCCCACGTTCCTGCCTGCATCCCAAATCTACATCTCAACCCTGCATCCCAACCTACCCTGTATCCCACATCCCTGGTCACATCCCAACTCTGCATCCCAACCCATCCTGCATCTCACATCCTAGCCCTGCATCTCACATTCCTTCTGGCATCCCAACTCCATCCTGGGCTCCACATCCCTGCCTATATCCCAGCCCTGAATCCCAAATCCCAACCCTGCATCCCAACCTGTTGTGTATTCCACATCACTTCCTGCATCCCAATCCTGCATCCCAAATCCTTGCCTGTATCCCAAGTCTGCATCCCAGCCCTGCATCCCAACCCCGTGCTGTATCCCACATCCCAACCCCGCATCCCAACCTATCATGTATCCCACATCCCTTCCTGCATCCCAACCCCACATGCCAACCCTGTATCCCAAATCCCTGCCGGCATCCCAGCCCTGTATCCCAACCCCACATTCCAACCCCATCCTGTATCCCGCAACTCAACCCCACATTCCAACCCCGTCCCGTATCCCACATCCCAGCCCTGCGTCCCAAACCCCTGCCTGCATCCCAACCCCACATTCCAACCCCACATTCCAACCCCATCCTGTATCCCACATCCCAGCCCTGCATCCCTAACCCCTGCCTGCATC